>VWZK01008568.1:141849-171721 GCA_013396935.1 Baryphthengus martii | reverse complement strand
GGGCGGGTTTCCTTGCAAACTAACTTTTCTTAACCGGAGCGCACACAGACCAGTAACTCCTGAGCAGAAGGAAACAGGTCACAGTGCAGCAGCAAGGGGGTTCAGGCTGGTAACAGCTCACGAGACTGGTTTACTGAGTATTCAAATGTTTGTGAGAAGAAAGAAAGGGGAAAAAAAAAAAAAAAGTGAAACGGCTGTTGTGAGATGAGAACACATCTCAGAGGGCTGCTAAGGACTCTGAACGCCTCATCGACTCCAAAGACAGGAGTCGTTGGGTTGAAGGTGTGAGCAGAGAGAAGGAACTGTCGCAGAGAGGGGCGTTTGTCACCACCGGTGGTGACAGAACCTGGAACAGCTGATTTTGTTAACAAACTAGAGGTTGCATTCCATTTGACTAGCAGAAAGTATGCCAAAGCTAGAGAAGAAACAGAGTGGGTGTGAAGAGGAAGGCAGAGGAGGGGCTGGTGTTCCGTCAAGCGCAAGCGCGGTCTCAGCTGGGAAGTGTTGATTCAAAGTCACCTTAGACCCTGAAAAGGCAAAGCCTGAAAATAAGCGGCCCAGTGTGAAGTGCAGAGATGCTGGCGGCCCAAAGGAGGGGAGACAGGTCACTGCTAAGCAGCTACACACGGAAAGCACACAAAAACCAGTGGCAGCTTTTATTACAGTCTGCTGATAGAAACGTAAGAGATAAAGATCTTGTACTGACAAGGCTGAAGATCCTGACGTTGAAAACATAATTGACGCTTTTCAGAAAAAGCAGAAACCGGTGTTTCCCTCCAATGCAACTGCAGGTGGCTGGCTGTAAAACCACCCCTGTAATGTGAAGGCTGAGCACGCTGGAGTGAAGCCAACTGGCCAAAGTACCCAGCTACCTACCACCACAGATGCTAGTTTCCCCAAATCAGCCCACAAAGACACGCTCCTAGCTGAAAGGATCTCTCATCTGTGGGCTGCTGTAGCGTAGAAGTCAGGTGCTAACACCTCATAGCACTGTCTCTTGGCAGACACCAGCTCCTAGGTGGGCCAGGGTACATGTGTTTATTCATTCCTAGAGAGCTTTTGTCTAGAAGCTCAGATAGAGATCAGGGTTTTGCTGCACGGACCAAATGCCTGCCCAAAACATCCGCTGAAATCCTCTCAAGTGCTCGTTCCAAGCACTACAGGCCAAGCGATTTCCTTACCCCAAGACTTAATGCCTTTAAGGGTCCCATCACCCCAGGAGGGTATGTAGTGCTGGGTTAAAGTTTGGGCTGTCTTCAGGGCCATGGGTGACTCAGCTGTCAAGATGGTCCTTGACAGGAAGAAAAGATGAAGAGCTTGAAAACAAAGAGCGGGAAAACAGCTTCCCAGGGGAGCAGCAGAGGCACGTGTGTTGACACTGGTGTGCTCTATCCAACTGCCTCTTCAGACCCAGCTACCAGAGCAGCACCATGCAAACCACTGCCCTCCTCCACCACGTCAATTTGGAGCCTGTCCTGAAGCATGTCCGTGGCCAGCTCCAAAAGTCTGTCTTACACTGCTGCAAAGGGATAAAGCAGGATGGAGAGCGTGGGGATCGGGCCCAGGGTGCAGTGCGTTTTGGGTGGTCTTGCTTTTGCACACACACAGCTCAAAGTGACCATATCCAAGAAACCAGAGACAGCGTTGACCAAAATGGCTCTACCAATACCAGAGCTCAGCTCCGTCCACCTTCAACCTGACTTATATACAGAGACAGGAGCAAAATCAGCCCAGCTCAACCAAAGCCAGCAATCAGGATGAATTCGGACTTTCAAAAGCCAAAACTTTACCAGTCTTCCTACTTGGCATCTACATGGCCTTTCCAAGGTCCCTCCCAGACAAATACACCGTGCTGAGCAAATGCTCTGCTCCGTGTCCTTCCCTGACTCGTTTTAAAAATGCTGCGTGAAGCAGTCTGTTTAAAACTGCACCACGGGCACCAAACACTCACGTGACTCTCAGCTTTGCACAAACAGTGAGCAGCAACATCAGAGAGCGAGCAGAGGCTTCAGAGAAATCAGCTCGCGCTAGCAACTATTAATTCACACCTAGTAGGTTTCTGTGAGCAGCGTGCAGCAGGCAGCCCACCTGGGACACAGTCCTCCGAGCAGTGCCTTCATTAAACAGCCATCATCAGGGTCCTGGCTGTTGGTTCAACAGGAATCAGCTCTGGCTGGATGTCAGTGGTGGCTCAAGAAGATCTGGCGGTGAATGTTTCGATGCAAGCTCACAGACGGACACGTTCAATGCCGTTTCAGAAAGTGTGGTGAAAAGCTATGTCAAGTGTTGTTAGGGATTTTTGTTTGTTGGGTTGTTGGTTTTTTTCTGTGTTTTGGAGTGGGTTTTTTGGGAGGTTGTTTGTTTTTAACACAGCAGCTTTTTTGGTGAAAACGCACTTTAAAATGCCTAAGCATTCAGCTATTGTTTGGAGCTATAAAGCACACTGTTCCAAATCTCGTCTCTGACAAGCATCCCAATTAAGCAGGCATCCCGTTGATCAGTTTTCTGATCACATGGGTTCTGTTCTGCTGCTGCATCTGGTATAATACTTTCTGCTTTGGAGAATTTCATGTGCAGCCAGAAGGAGGCCCCACCCTTCTCATTGGGAAAATCAAAATCCCAAAGCCTGCTTCCACTGGCAGCATCTTCAGGAAATCAAAGGCGGTTGGAAAGAGCAATCTCTTGTTTGTCCTGAAATTGGTGTGGAGCAAGTCGGGCAGCAGGAATTAGACCAAAAGCTCCCTCACTCTGAGTAAAGTGTGGGAAAGCAGGAAGGGAGCAGTCATCGCAGAACAAATTTATATTTTTCTTCTTTGCCCATGTCTCCCTCACGGCACAATTTAGAAACCAGGGAGCTTTCTCATCAGATAAGGTTACCTCTGAAATGAGAGCACTAACCTGACAAACCAACAGATTCAGTCTCAGAGGCAATTTAAAAGGCAGGAGTGAAATTGCAGGAGTGAACTGGACCTGCAAGATTGCAACATGGGAAGATGGGAATTTTCCAAAGAGGAAATCCCAAAGATGTTTTGAATAGCTGCTCAAAGAGTGTCCACTGTGAATTCCCTACAGATGAAAACCCCAAACAGGAAAGGTTTGCTTACAGGGCTAGGAAATCAGTGCTACCATTTTGTGGGAATTCAGGATTTCCTTCTGATGTGCATGTACTTTCAAACTCCACAAAAAGAGGTTCAAAGATTACAGCAGATTAGAGTTTAAAGCACAGAGCAACTGAAGACTTTTTCTGTGGCCTATTTTCTCTTCTGCCTCACCTTTTCATCTTCAAAATGAGAAGAATAAACAGCATATTCCTAACTTACACGGCAGGGTGAAGACAAAGCTGCTGACACACACAGGATGACCAGACTGAGGGAGAATATGGAAGAGCCTTGACAAGACAGGAGGAACACACCAGACTGGGTAAATGCCCTGGTACGGTGGCAGAGCACCATGATGAAGCAACACCGGTCAGCTTCCCCTCCTCAAACACAGCTCCATCACAGGATCTTACACCAAACAGCCTCCAACAAGGGAGAACCCTTCACCAGTCTCTTGTGAGAATAAACAAGAGATGCCCGAGCTTTTCAAAGCAAGGGTGTGAGAGATGCTGAATCTGAAGCTCCATTTGGGCAGGGAATCCAGGTGCTGGAGGTGGGATGCCAGGAGGCCAAGTGCAGGCTGGTTAACAGACTTGAACACCTTCAGGCTACAAGAGTTGGTTCGAGGGATCCAGCCAGATCTCCTGAGTAGCACAGCACAAGGAAACTCACCCGACAACTGCACTAGTGCAACACTGCCCCAGGAAAGATACTCAGCCCCAACTTTGAACGGAGAACTCCCAAAACAAGCTCTCAGGTAAAAATGTACAGCTCATGTCAGCACCGAAGAGCTGCTTCAAGATCTCTGACATTTCTTAAAATACACGTAAGCGACAGACTGACAACTGTCACCATCTCTCAGATACACCAATCAGCAGACACAAGCCCTTCTCTTCCTGGCCTAACAGGGTTCTCCAGCCTAAAAACCTGTTTTAACTGATAAGAAAAAACAGGGACAGGCAGAGAAAGGCTTCTCTGAAACTACCTGCTCTGCAAACACTTGTCTCCCACAGGATTCCCTCCCTACCTGAAGAGAAGCAAATCTTTCCTGCTTTTAGTATAAAACTGCATCGCTGTGGGACAAAAAAAAAAAATATCAGAGCTGTGACATCAGCATAACTCTCTGCTGAGACGACTGCAGTGAAACGGCTCTCTCTCCTAGACATAAATAAGTATTAAGCTCTGGGTCAGATTCACTTTCCCCAGTGTTAGCCCACCGGTACAATGCATCTAGTCCAAGAAGTCAGCTGGCCTCTTACCACGCCGTGGCAGAATTCACCCCAGTGTAAACCAGCTACCCACACCAGGATCCATTGGAATCCAGCCACTCTGGACTTCTAGCATGTCCGTGAATTAACTGGTCAAATATCCACCTGATGGCAAGACCCTTCCACTCCATGCCCTGAATTTCCCAGCTCCTTCGTTATCCGAGGAAAGGAGAGCCACACTTTGCAAGAAGATGCAGATATCACTCTGCAAGATGGATCCCAGCTCCGCGCAGCACGGACGACTGCCTGAGCTCAGGCTCAAGCACAAGGCTGGGGGCACGTGAGGAAACAAGAAAGGGGTAGCAGTGCGAACCCAGCTCGCTGGTGTAACTTACAATTGGCTGTAGCTGCGCGCCCGGTAGCATGAATTGCATTTGCTGAGCAAACATGGCTGCGGCCGTCTTCTGCTGGATCAGGTTGTTGCGTCCATTTATTTCAAGTTGTGTTTTTAAGTGTGGGGGAGGGTGGAGATATTTGCAGTTCTCTCGGGTACACCGGCCCTAAAAAAAAAAACACAGAAGGAAACAGGCTTTCAGCGAATGTAATACTCAGGGCAACCAGAAAAATTTCATGAATGATTGTTTGGGTTACTGTAACAGCACAAGGACCTAGGAGGCGGCAGGTCGGGAGCTACTGTGCCTCTTTGGTGATTTTTTTCTAGCCATGCAACAAATAGTCAGGTGAAGAGAAGGGCAACCTGACTTCTCCTGCGGTAACACTAACCAAATCCTATCAAGCTGAACCGAAAAGTTAGGCTTCCTGATGTTAAAATTACTGTAGTAAGTAAATAAATAAATACAAAAGGCAAGCACAAATACCAATGTTTTGAGAAGCTAGCAGCTGCAGTTCCAGAAACATTTTCTGGTGTGGGTTGTTTTTTGCCTCCCTGCCGACACCAGACCCCTTAAACTGGCCCTGACAACTGGACAGCAAGAGACAAAACCGCCTCCACCGCTTCCCCAGCTGCAATGGGTGAAACACTGAGACAACAGCTCTGTCCAGCATCACCTCTGATCTTCACGTCCCCCGAGATGCTGAGGACTGGTACACACAGGAGGAAGAACTGAAACTATTCCCCCCTTCATGCTTTCATCTGTCCAAAGCCACAGGATGCTGCATCACTACTTCACACATACACCTCCTGCACAAACATAAGCACCGGGGAAGACAGCGGCTCCTAAAAAAACAAGGATCACTAATGTTACAGATCACCTCAAATCCAACGAGACCACCATTTTTAAAAAATATCTCTAAACTGTACTTTGCTTTCATAGTGTTTGCAAGTAGACAGAGGAAGATAAATACTTGTAGTCCGCCAAACAGAAAAATAGTACCAAATTCTGTCATTAAGACGAAATAATTCTTGAAAAAGAGGAGTTTTTCCCCTCTTTCTCTGTGTATTCCCTCCTCAAGAAACAGAGGCACAAAGAACACACACACAACATTTTGTGCAACTTTACGCTTAAGTTTTAGAAAGAACTTTTATGCAAAAACGATGGATTTTTTTTCAGGAAGTAGTTCTCTGGAGCTATTCAGAGCCTATTAAAACTTGGCCAGACCTGGGGGCCATAGAGCTGTTACATGCCAGATAACTAATCACCACTCCTGCAGCCAGCAAAGGAGCAGGACCATCCATCACCCAGCCCATCCCAAGCACTCCTACCAAGGGCCAGACACAGAGTTCTCAGTTTCATTTTGCTTTCAAAAAGGGACACAACCAGGTGACTCCATGTACGTGCTCCCATTAGCAGGGGATGGGCCCCTGACTGCACCCAGGATGCTCCCCTGGGGATTTTTAATACTTCAACATACAGGTGGAATCACTGGACAGCCCAAGTACCACCGCACAAAGCCAACACCGTGACCCACCGCAGGGGCTCATTTTAAAGCCCCAGCAAATTCCCTGGGCGTGCCAGGAGAGGGGCAGGTCACTGTAGAGCAGCTTGAGACTCTCAAGCTTTAGGTGTGCTTTCCTCTGGACCCCTTCCCGATGGGGATAACAGCTTCATTGAGGAGAGGGCTGCAGAGCTTGATCGCAGCGTGAAAGGGGCCGTATGAGGGAGTATCATGAGAAACAGGCTCCTCTCATCTGCTCCAAGGAGACCAGAGTTAAACAAAACTCCTGGTTGTTATTTAGAGTCAAATAATTAAATGCCAGAAGTGATGGGCTAAACCCACGAAGGTAGGAAAAAGAAACAATCCCAACTTCAGCAATCTGCTTTTGTGGAATGAAACACTGCCCTGCTCCTAGAAGAGCCCAGTGGCTCTCAACAACTTCAGTCAGAAAGAAATAGGCTTTCTGTTTGATGCTATTGTTTTGGCTTCTCAGCAATCCAACAGCCCCAGATCCCCAGCAGTGAGTTAACTGCTCACAGGCCCCAAGGACAGGAATCTTCAGCACCAGACACTTTTTTATAACTGTGTAAAGTGAGGGTAAAATGGCAGCAAGCAGCTGGCTAGAGCTCAGAATGATGATTCCAAGGTAAACAACGGCATTACTCTGGACCGAGGAGACCCATCAGCACAAGGTAGGTTTGGGTCAACCTTCTCCTGGCATCTTTCCAGCTGCATGGCATCAGGTCCCTCCACAGCTGTTCTTACCACCCGGGACCCAGCAAGAGTCCAGCATTCAGGCTCAGAGCATATCTGCTGCGTCCCCGCTCCCAGCTTCTGCGGCGCTGCTCAGGTTGCTGCAGATCAGGAGCAGACTCTGCAGGGCAGTGGGGTGGAGATGGCCAGGCAGCTGCTCTATTCTAAGCTCCAGCCTTCAAGGGCTTACACATCAGCCTTACAACGGTTGAAACTTGGCACAAGTGCTTTCGGTTGGGAAAACACTTATTTCTACCAAATTTGGAATAAATCTGTGTAGATGTTTCGGCACTGCGGGAATGGAGAAGATGAAAAAAAGAGCTACTGTTTTTTGTAAACAATACTGACAGGGCCTTCTTCAACTTGAAAAGGACTTCGTTATTCCAACTGAAATTTTGCATGTCAATGATACCAGCCACCCCAGCTTGGTGTGAAGCTTTGTTCTACTTTTTTTCCCCCCTCACAACAGAGTTTGTTTAATTCCAACAGGGGGTTCTCCAAACAGAATGGTTTTATTACCAACAAAAAAAAACCCAACATACAGCACAAGGCCTTGATCCTGCAGACAGAGCTGTGGGCAGAAAGCAGTGCCCACACAAAGTGCTAGTGCTTTCCAGGAGGACGTGCATTTGCAAGGAACCAAGAGCTGTGCAGATGCTGCTGCAGAGCGAAGGCCGTGAAGCGCAGCAGGGCTGGCAGCCAGACCTTCTAGGGCTCCAGGAAGACTAAATGAATCACTGCTGCACTTGGATTCAAAACCACACCTTCAGTCTAGCTCCTCCTCACCATCATTTTGATTCTGAGCATCATCAACTACTGCATTTCATCAGGATGATTAAAAGCCACGGCTGAGTGGGGTTGCCCTCTCCGACATCACGGTAGGTTCTTCATCTCTCAGACCATTTTAGGAACTCATGATGTGACCAAATGACAAAATGTTCCCAGTTTAGACATCCAGCTACAAAACAACTTTCAAGATGTCTCTCTCTGAAGTGACGGGCACCTCTAGTATCCTCTGAACTCCAAAAATGGTAGAGGTGATCCCTCCTGTTACATTTCCATCACAACACCCACAGGCCTTGGTACTTCTCAGCAACACATACGCTCTTCAAGACCAATTTCAACTCTACAAAAGCTGCCAGAGGACAAAGGAACTGCCATTACTCACTTCTCAGTACCAGCTGCAACACAGCAGAGAAAACAACAGGGAACTTGTAGCAAATCTGCTGTGTGAATACTGGGCTGGGGGCAAACAAGGACAACTCCCATTTTACACCTGGGTATCCTAGGAATACCATATGAGAAAACATGAGTGAGGCCCCTAAATTTCAGGTGAGCATCTTTATGCTAAAAGCACAGTTTTGCTGCAGTGACTTACCTGTGGCTCCAGCACATCGAACGCTCAGCACAGGGCACAGGACAATTCCAACGCCCTGCACAGAGACCTTCTGAGACGCTCTCCAAGCTGAGCATTGCACCAAAAAGCACCATCCTAACACCTGGAGTGGGTCAGTGCATGTGTCAGGAAGGCACATGGTGCTCAGAGACTGACCTGTGTGCTGAGGGACCAGCAGGACCAGTGAAGCCATCCTGTCGTAACTGGAGAAGTTTGTTGCCGGTGATTTAGCAGTATTGACTCCAGGGAAGACGCATTCCCAGAATGTCCCGGGTGGCACGCGAGCCCGCAGCCAGGGAATCACCACCCAGCAACAGACTCTGCTGCTGGCCTTAGTAACACGCTAAATATAGCTGGATTTTCTGGCTCTTCGCAAAATGAAAGGAGTCTGAAGGACCATATTTGTCAGCTTCTTTGCCAGCTACAGCCAGGAGGGAAAAGCATATGGACTGTACTTCCCAAGGCTTGAAAAGTGGCTATTAAAAATAAATCATTAAAAGATTTTATGAGAGTATCTTATCCCCCTTTCTTCCCACACGCTCCTCCCGCCCCCCACCTTACAGTAGGCTGCTGGCATGTGATTGACTCTGTGGTGCCAACTTCAGTCACGCTGTGCTGGCGCATACTGTAAATGGCTGCATCTGACACTAGCTAACACGACAGCAGCTTGCAGTGCAACAAAGCCAGCTGTTTGGAGCACAGCACCCATAGCGGCACGCTTAAATCCAGGAGAAAAACCTGCAGTACACCTGCTGGGCTGCACCTTGTCACCTGCATCCTAGCTCGGAGGGACGGAAGTTAAGAGCACGCTGGGTACCGCATCCGGCTGGAGGAACCCAGCCCAAGGATGCTGCAGAAATTCTCTTCTAGCTGGTCGCTGAAATCAGCTCAACTGTGCTGCAGAAACAAGGCTTTCAGCACAAACCCAAGGTGTTTGCACCAGCAGTGCGGTTTGTTACGGTCTCTTTAATCCTGGACAGCAGCAAGAGGTTCCAGAGCAGACAGGTTCTGGGTTTAATGACTGCGCTGTACGTCCCATCAATCACCAGCGGGTCTCATGTGAAAATCTTTAAGCTTTTCACACACTGGAGGCTGCAGCAGGCTCGTACCCTGCCTGTGCTGGCTTTTCCACAGGCACTGACGACATGTGCAATGACTGACAGCAAAAAGAATGAAAAAAGACCAGGCAGGAAAGGATTTCCGTGTTTTGCGCAAAACCAGGCACCAAAACACAGCCTGTCTACATAACTTTTCCCTGCATGAAGCAGCAGATTTCCACACACACACCCCCCCCACCTCAGTGGGGAGGCACATTCAGAGACGTGCTGGCCCTGCTTACTCAGTGCCTGTCGCTGCAGAACCGAGGCGCAAAACACTCTCTGCTTTCCATCCCACTCATCAGCACATGCAGAGAGGCCTTCTCCTGGCCAGGGATCCTCGCTCCTGCCAGAGCCTTGCATGGCTTTCACATATGCAGTACAACCTCAGCCACCACGGTGTCTGGCCCTGCATCTGGAGGGCTGGCAGAGACCAGGCTGCAGAACTGCCCACAGAGCGTCAACTGTTAGGCAAGAGCGGGATGCAGGAAGCTGGGAGCTCTGGGCTTCACCCCAGTGTCCATGCAGCACAGCTAAGAACATGTACTGAGCAGTATGTGCTGCTCCAAGTCTAGCCCTACTGCCATCTGCTCTCTAAAAGAGAGATACTGGGAGGCAGACTTGGTACGTGATAATGCCCATGCTCCAAGTCCTTTGCCTACCCTACAGGGACTTGCAGCTTCAAAGCTGTCCTTCCAGGAAAGTAGACCACCAGGGTGTTGGGGACACTGCCCATCCACCACCCTAACTCAAGTGCTTCGTGCTCACTATGGTCTGTCTCTAAGCAATTTGCTCCAGGGCTGAACAACTACCCGCTGGCCGGACTGCGTGGCTCATCCTGCCATCTCCAGCGCTGCGTCACGCTCCTCCTTCCACACAGGTAGAGAGAAGGGAGGGAGGGAGATAGATAGCTGTCCATCTATCTCACTGCTGAAGTAAACACCTTCCACTTGGAAACATCAAATAGCATGGAAATAACATGTTTTCAACTGGAAAACAAAGGAGGCTAGAGCTGACAAGTCAGCCTGATTGTGATGTTAGTCTCAGAGAGGGGTTCGTGCAGCCAGGCTGTCACTCGCTGCAGTTCAAAGCCTAGCTCTGTACATGCCTTATCTGCAATTCCTTTCTACAGGCTAATGAAATGTTCAAAGTTATGCTGCCAACTGAGTCAGTGAGAAGTACAGCCCTGCAACCTCCCTTGAACATTGACCCTGGCACAGTACATCATATAACTTCTGCTTAATAGCAGTGCTGCTCTCCTGGCAGGGCTGGAGCAGCTCACTCTCAACAGAGAAGTTTTAAAGTGTAATTATGTACAAAGCACTCCTCCAATGTGTTCTCATGAAAGGCTGTTAGCCCACCTACAAGGATCCTAAAAATCAGGTCTAGAAGGATGTGGAGAAGTGACACATCACCCCTAGGCCTACACAGATCAACTTCACCTATTTTCTTTGTACTTATTGTGTATTTTCCAGACAAGGGACTCCGACACATCACTCTCCCTGCAGCTGTAAAGCTCTTCCTGATTCTCAACCGCAGTCTTGCTCCTCCTGCAACCAAAGCCTACAACTTGTCTTACCCCAGAGGGCCAGAACAGGAATTATTCCCTTTCTCTCTGAGGGAGGGCCCATGTAAAGGCTGCAGTGACATCTATCCCCCTCCCTCAAGCTGCTCTGCTCTCGCCTATGCAAACCACACTCTTTCAACCTCAGCACAGTCTCCAAGGCTTCCCTCCCAGTCGGCCCACGCCCTGCTGACGTGTGTGCCCGCACAGGGCTCTGCACTCCAGTCCTGTGCAGGTACCAAGCTTTATTTTTCACAGGTCCTGCAGATTTTGCCTTTACATCCCTGCACGACACGTTCCTTCCTTCCAACAGCGTAATCGTTTTGATCGACTCTCAACAAACCTCTTCCAGAACTGCTGCCCACCCAGCTCTGCTGCGTCCTGTATCGTGCAGCTGATTGGCTTTTACTGAACTCCCCCCGCTATCTCACCGACTACTTTTCCCACCTGTCAAGATTATCTGCAACTTCACATCTGCTTCTCTAAAGTGTCTCTAGTTCCTCCCAGCTCAGAGCCCTGTAGCAATTTAACAAGAGTACTCTCTCTATTCCATCATTCAGATCATCCCAACAAAACACAACTGAACAGTCTTGCCAGGCACATCCTTCCAGACTGTCACCGAACAGTTTTCCAAGCTGTTGTGGGTTGTCACATAAAAGTTCCTCCTATGTTTTGTCTGGAAAAGAAATTTAAAAAAATGGATGTTGGCCACATAAAGGCTCCCAGATCTAATGCCAGCACTCCATGCTCCCTATCTCTCGGAAATAACCCATCTCAAAGGCTTTCCAGTTCTACTGCTTTTTCTGCTCCTCTCTGGACACTTGTAGGGATGTTGGAGAAGGATGCTCTGCATTCCTCCTGTACCAGCACCCCTACTTGCCATCAAGCGTGTATTTGTACGCAACGTTGAGTACAAAGAAGCTGGTGGTCTGAAGTTACTTGTAACAGCAATACAAAAAAAAGACACAGCACAGTTAGTTGCTGGGGTATTTCAAATGCAGGTGTAACACCGCTTTACAGAGAGCCCAAAGACTGCGGTTACGATGTGGATCCTGCTGTGAACACATCACAGCTGAAAAGAAAGAAAAAAAGCAAAATGTATTTTTCTCGTTAGCATTACCAGATGGCAATCAGCCTTGAAGGGAAGGGATGCAATATAAACTTCCTCTCATACAGAGGTTTCAATTTCAATGTATGTAGATAAAAATGCTAAGGTTAAGGTTAATCTGGCAGCTTCCAGGTACGACTGATACAGACCTTGTGAAATGCATGTTCTAGCTAGGAATGAGTATGGTTCATGAATACATAATTTGCTGGAAGCAGGATTCAAACTGTCCATAAAAAGCACAAACCACACTTTTGCAACGTCTCTAGGATGAGCTTTGCCTAACTTCTTTAACTTCCCACCTTTGGATCTAAAGAACCCCCTCCCTCAGCCTGTGTAGACAGATGAGAAAAAAACCTGCTAAAATCATCCCAGGTGTTATTTTAGCCCAACTCAGCTCTCCTGCAGTCACTCAAGAAACCTCTTCAGATTTGATGCTGTTCTGTATGACACTCTGAGCTGCAGCAGCAGCATGTCAGCTCCAACCCAGGGCTGCTCAAGTGAAAAGGGACATGTCCTTTGTTGGGGTACAGAGGACAAGAGTCAGACCTGCCTTTCCACACAGCTTCAGCAGAAAAACCTGAATACGTAACGCAAGCTCCCAGGGCTCTCAGTGCTCCCAGCGCTCTCAAAGCAGCCCCAGCTTGTCGCTGAAACAGCAACAGAACTTGGTGGTTTCAATGAATGTCAGGTCAAGCCCCTTCTGAGTAAGCCTAGACTTGATTTTGACTGAAAGGAGTGAACCTTGATGTTTTGCATGATTTCAAATGAAAGCAGGTGACATTTAGCAGCTACGACAAGAGTTTTGGGCCTTTTTGAACTGAGAGCTCAAAGCAAAGCTCAGTGGTGCGTGCAAGTGCAAGGCAGCTCGAAAGCCCTGGGAGCAAAGCAAGCAGATGCACGGTGTTCACATCCCACTGAAGTAAGGCTGGTGCATTTCTCACAGTCCCAGTCTACCCAGTTCTCTTCCTACAGCTGTGGGGCTGAGCACTGGGAGGCCGACCTGTAGGTAAACAAGTAACTGTACGTGTTTGGGCTTCGAGAAAAAGTTCTCTTTCTCTGCAACTTTAAACAAATCAGGTCAGACAAACACAGCCACTTCAGTGCAGGTAGGGTCTAACTCACTTCATGCCCAGTGAGTTAGAAAATTGCAGAAGGAATGGGAAGCAGAAACAAAAAACGCCGGCTCTAGGACACCAGGGCTGCCCTTTAACCTCCTCATCTCATCCATGTGACTGCTCTGCTGGGATATTTTTGCTTTGCAGGGGGATGGAAGGAAGGACAGGAGGAAGAAAACCGTCATGTCATTTTTGTAAATGTATTCAAGCTCAAACAAAAGCTGCCAACAGCCAACTGAGGGGACTGCTGAACAAACACTGCAACACTCCCATCTCTTTGTCATTCTGGCCTTTGTCTACAACAGCCAACCCCTATCACAGACACAGAACAGGGCTGAAGAGGCTGAGCACCCACTGTCTCGGGGGAACACACCATGCTGAAGCCCTCTTCTCCATCAGAGAATCGGGAAAAAAAGCTGCCCTTTGCCACCAGACACGCATTTGCTGTGGCAAGTGGCTGAGCTGACAGTGCTTTGGGCACCTACTGATCATTTGACTGGACAGGTCACCATCAACAGGCATGAGGTGAGGAACAGCAGCACTCTGCCCGAGCAGGAGACGTGCTTCCCATCGTGTGGGCACGAGCAGGTCAGCAGCTGAACAATTTCACCAGTATATTTATATATATATATGTAAAAAGCAGAAGTATGCTGAGCATCTAACATTGCACCATTCACACCAGGGTAAGAGACAGTCAGCCGATGCAAAATGCTGGGACCGGACAAGACACACAGCGTGGACAAACCCTACTGCAGATGCTGGTCCTTTCAAATAGTGTGTATAAAACAGCAAAGCACTTGGACAGGGGGTTTCTCAAGATCAGATGCACTCTGTTGGGATTCAAACATGCTTACCTAGGCCTCGCTTACAAAGTCTGCAGCCTCAAAACGATTGTCAAGCTTGGTTTTGCTACGCAGCTCAAATTGGCACAGGAGAGAAAAACAAAGCAGAGCCAGCAGTATTTCTACATCTTCATCTCCCTTTTTGGTATTACCTGAACCAGTGAGTGTTACAGCTCTTGCCAAGAACTCCAAACTACTGAACTCATCAGGCAAATCCAGCTCCAAACAGAAAGGATGGCTCGTTAGCATGGAGCTCAAGCATTTAAACAAGTACATCATTTTAATTAGAAACGGAGCGGGGGACGGGACGACATGAAACGACTGTATTCCACTAGACTCTAAGCAGCTACGGCCACAGCTTAAACTCCCAAATCCTCATTCACCTGGCAATTAGGGAAGCCGAGGGCTGCTGTGAGTGAAGTTTTACTTTTGCACGTTGCTGAATACGGCAATGTTCTGCTAAATTTCCCCGGGACAGCACAAAGAGGTCGCGGCTGTCCTCCTGCTTTCACGCAGGATTTTCATTCCAAGCTGTTTGTTATACTTGAATGTTCTTACAAACTCAGAGCAGCTATTTTGTTGGGGGAAAAGCCCTGTAGCTCCTTCATTATATTTTTACATCTTGACAACTCTTTCCAGCTCTGTTCTCCTGCCAAGCTCTCTTCATTCAATGGTATGCTCTGTTATGCTCAATGAAAAACGTGTATTGATTTTAACATTTTTGGTTTGTGAAACATTTTCGCTTGCTCTAAGCAATGGACAGCGTTTACTAAGTCCAAGAAATATGTATTAAGAGTACAGCACTGTCAAAGCATATTTTTTTATGAGCTGTAGAGCCACAGAGCAGAAAAAACATGTTTATCTGAGAGATTACCACTTGCAATGAACAGCAATCTCATTCCACAAAAAGAGAGGAATAAAGACTTCATCAAGCTCTTTTCTTTCGCATCCACCGATACATTTTGATGAGGTTACGTTTTGTGAACCCTCTCAGTCTGTTCACCACCGTCTATTTCAAACGAGGTTAAAACAGAACAGAAGCATCATCAATTTAGCTTTCTGAACTGATCATTTCTTAATGTCTTTCAAGTATTATTCCACTACTCTCCTAGGTTTAGGAAAGCGAAAAGCACAGTAAAACAGGTTTCTTTAATATAGTCCCAAATGCAGGCTCTCTCCAAGCAAAAGAAGCTTTTACAGACATCCCTGGCCACAGATTTGCTCAAGCAACCGATCGATAGCAATTAGGAAGGCAGGCATTTAGCACTCGCTAAAGAGAGCACATTTTGGAGCGTGTTTAGCCCTGGGATCACCGCCTGTATTTAGAGCAGGACACGAAGCAGGTGACATCCTGCAGTGCTAACATTCCTGACAGGGAATGCTTCAGTGTGGGACTATCGGTAAGGAAAGAAATCAATTCTACCTGCAAGACAGAGAGACTGGCACATCACTGACTTTTCTCGTGTAATGAATCACATAAAACAACGAACGATACGGCGCAAGGATTGCATTAAAAAGAGCACCACAAAAAAAAACAACCAAAACACCGCTTCTAAGATGTCCTCCACTCTTCATCTCCCTCAGTTGTGTCCCTCCCAACGTGCTGTTACATCAGGCCAGCTTTTGAAAATACCAAGTGTAGTTTCTCTTGTCCCTTAAACCACTTTTTCATTGCAAATCCCATAATCCAATTCCACAACTTTCACCAGCTGATTGAATCTGTCAAGGTCATATGGAAAGTTGATGCTTCTGACCTTCTTCTCCCTCCAGTGTCTGTTGAATATTACAATTGCAGCAGGCACACCACACGTAGACAGAGCCAAGCAAAGTACATTAAAGCCCAGGAGAACAAATGTTAAAGCACTGTGTTCATGAATACAAATATCGGACGCGTGACCACTCTTGGCAGCCTTGCTCCTTGAGTTTACACAAGGCAAACGGGGAGGCACAGGGATTGATAACTCAGTGTCCCACCCAAACTCCCC
The DNA here is from genome assembly GCA_013396935.1 of Baryphthengus martii. Classification (NCBI taxonomy): domain Eukaryota; kingdom Metazoa; phylum Chordata; class Aves; order Coraciiformes; family Momotidae; genus Baryphthengus; species Baryphthengus martii. The sequence goes on along the minus strand of VWZK01008568.1, from coordinate 155,659 downwards.
TTCTCTGGTCCTGCAGAGGGTAAAGCCACGTTCAGAAAAAAAACTCATTCTTGGTGCATTTTAGAGAGCAAAATGAAATTGCAAATAAAAAGAGATTCATGGGTGGCTGGGTTTTGTTTTGGTTGGTTGTTGTCTTTTTTTTAGAACTTGGCAGAATATAACAATTTACCAACCGAGGATTAGCCCAATTTTTGTTTTTGTTGTCGTTTTGCTCAGAAAGCAACAGCTTAATGGGCATAAACAGATTCCTGGTTTTCAAAAAATAATGAAAAAAATTTAAAAGAAATAAATTCATTCCATCTGGGCTGACAATTCCCAGGGAGAATCTTCAGTCTGGAAAAAATAACTCTGCAGGATGTGCCTCAGTTGCTGAGGGGCTGCCAGGGGGTAATGCAGCAGCACCCTGAGCAGGCAAGGATGCTGTCTGGGCTCTGCTAAGCATGCTGATCACTCCTGCTGGGGTACACCGTGGCGCTGCCACCCCAGCTTTCTGCCTTTTGGCTGAAAACACCCAGAGATATCAGAACAGGACACGATAGTCCCTCTGTGCATTGTGCTTAAGCCACTGAAGGAGGTGACTGCAAGGAAGCAGAGAGATAGAGCAGAGGGTGATGCCCTCAGTTGCCACTGCAAGTCCAGATTTGCTCCCAGATGTCCGTCTGATGCTCCAAGGCAGAGGACACCTCTCTGCTCTGGGCTGAGATCTGCCCAAGAGCAGAGAAACACAGAGCAAAGCCAGGTTTCCCTGACCCTCATCCTGAAGGCCACCCACTGATGTCCCCAGCTCCTCTCCTACTCCCAACTCCTCTGTCCCATTGCTTAGCTCCTTTCACTGTTTCCCATTTCTCTCTTCCCTGCAGCACATCAGAGGCCACCCCTCAAGCCGCTTTCCCCCCTAGCAGTGCCTCCCTGGCTACAGTTTGGTTTACCAACCACCGAGCTTCGTGCTCATGCTCCTGTTTCTGCACCCCACCTCGCCTTTGCGGAGAAGTTACCAGACCACCAGGGGAAGGGTTGACCATGTGCTACCAACTCCACGCGCTCTCACTCACCACCAAACAAGGACCCAAAAATCTTTCCAGTCTGTGTCAGGAATCAGATCGCCACTTGTGGTATTAATGAACTTGCTGCTGGTCAGAGGATTAAAGTTGCAGATAGAAAAAAAGAAAAAAAGCACCTCTGAGAGAGCTCTTGCAGCCTGGTAAGCAGAGCAGGCCAGGATCACACATCTCACACAGGCCCTAGCTTCCAAAGAGGGCATCCAGGCCAAGCAACATTGAATTACAGACCCCTTCACCTAGGAGGCAGCAAGGCTTGAAGAGAAAAGGAGGAGGAAATACAACGAAAAAAAAAAATAGAAAGAAAAAGAAAGCCTGCCTTGCCCTAGGCAAATATTCCACCTCGGTTAGCTTTTGCAAACTGATCTATTTTAGCGTGTTGTTTATTACAGCCGGTAACATACGCACATTGAAGTCACAGAGGGGATTTTTCTTCTATGAAAACACCTTCAGAAGTGCTCCTTAAGCAGTGCCTGGCACTAGAAGGCAGATAGGGGCCTAACCTCTGCTACCACCACAAGCGAAAGGAAGGCTAAGGCAGTGTCAATGCCCGTCAGGAGTCGAGCCCACAGAGCAGCCCCGGAAAGCGGCAGCGGCAACTCGAGGGGCCTTTTTCAGTGGAGGGCGACACGATGGGCTCACAACGCCACAGATAACACACGACCAGCTCCATGGGCAAAAGGGAGACTTTAGCAATAACAGTTCTGGGCTAAAACTGCAAACAGTGAGACATATTTAACTGCAGCTCGCAGGCACTAGTCACAAGTACCACGCAGGCAGCCAGCCTTCAGGGACAGGATGCCAAATCCTGTGCCAACATCTGAAAACCTGTTAATGTACGATGGATTTATTTTTAACGGCCTCAGCCAGAGCAAAACTTCTACCTGTCCTAATTACAACCCTCCTCGCAGACCCGTTCTGTCAGTCTGCTATCCGGCCTCTCGAGGTCCTGTGCAGATTCACACTCCCTACCTTGCTCAGCCAAAGCTGATCCCTCCTGCTCTTGTCCCTAACTGAGCACAGTGAGTAATAAATAAACTAATCCCAGGGCACAGTAAGTCAACATGGAGGCTGCAAGGCAGCCTGCTGAAGGCTTTCTGCTCATTGTTTACTCCACGCTGAGCTACAGATGCAAAATTCACTCACTACAAGCCCAAAGACCCCCAAATCTAGTCAGAGCAGGCTGTTTCCTCCACGCAGTGCCAGGAATGGGGATTAATATATTTTGTAGAAATCATGATTTCAGACACTGAAAGGTTAATTCCATGCAGCTGCTGATTAGATCTATTCCTTCCCCTGGAACAAGAGCTGTAGAACAGGACACTGAAAAGGTTGTTCAGTTTTATTTTGTGGATGTACCCACTTTCTCCTGCAGGATGCAACTTTTGCCCTGCCAGAAATCCTGACCTAAATTCTCCTCTGAGTGGCACTGGTATAAGTGCCAGAACAGCTAAGAAAGGAACGTGTGGTGTGCGTGCATGTACGTGTGTCTGTCCATCCATCTGTCCCAGCAGAACAACGGGACAGAACCAAGAGCGCTTTCGTTCAATTTGCTTGCATTTTTGGAGTTGGTCTTTATAATAACTTCCAGATTCACTTATTTAGGTTTGAGAGCACAAGAGAAAAGCTGGGGGAGGTAGAAGCAGCTAAAGCATATCCACGTGGACACGCTTGCTTATTCAGGCTTCAGTCACAAAAAGCGAACCGATCAAGTTACTGTGGGTTTTTTGCTGCCCTCTCCATACTTCACTGCTCTGCTTTCCAAACTCCTGCCCTCAACTTCTACTCTGAGTTGCTAGTCCTTGTCCTGGCCACCAGTGCAGCACAGGCTACTCGATGCTCAGCCTTTTGTAGACGAGGAGGAATGCGAGGATTAGCTTTTAAAGGCTGTTTTCTATTAGAGAGCAATCTCGACAACATGACTTCCTCCGGCAGGCAGACATCTGACCTCATCTATTCTGCTTCTGCCACTGACAAGCAATACCTTCGGACACAGCACAATCCCTTCCTAAAAGGGCAACAAAAAAAAGACCTTTCACTGCTCTGATCGGGTACAGCAAGGATGAGTCAGCTGCAATGCAAACTTTTTTTTCTTTTTTTCTTTTCAGATGAGATGGGCCCATACCAGGCCAGGAGACATTTTTGTTCTGCAAGGAAATGACCTTTCCTGAGGACATCCGCAGCTTCTCTGGCCACGTGAGAGGAGCAGTTGCAAAGAAGCTCCAATGTCATTAGTAAGTCAGGAATGCAGCACAACTGGTGCCGACACCAGTGAACGCCCCTCACTGAACACCCAGCTGGAAAAAAATCCTCTCACTGCCTTCAGCTGAGAAGGATGGACTTCCGAGAGGTCCCCGGCAGAAAACCCTGCACAAACTTTTGTGCAAGCACCTCTAAATCAAAGAAGGAAGGAATATTAAGGAAATGGCTACACTTTGGCTGGGCTAAGCTCGGAAAGGATGCTTAAAATCATTCTCCGAGAACTAGCACATCAAAACAACTTTTTCAGCTGTGTTTCTGTCAGAGCTCATGTGAGCTCTATCCTCAGTAAAGATTTCTAAAGATTTTACATTACCATGGATTCTTCAAAAAACCCACACAGAGAAACACGAAACAACAACAATGAAAATCCTCTTAATTCAATCTGTGCTTCACCGCACAAGGCCACAGCAGGGGATTTTTGGCTGAGGGAATACAAATACTCATCAATGCTCCTGCTACCGCTCATGGTCCTGCTCCAATTACTACCCAAACACAGAACAGGACAGTCCCAGCCTGAAGAGTTTTCAGTCTAAATACACCAGACTTGGTAGAAATCCCCCCACACCCCATGCTGGATTGCTGGAGCTGCAACGCCCTTGATGGTTTCGGAGCTCTTGCTTCCCGGCTGCAGGCAGCCTGCCCTTCACATCCCTGCCTCGCTAGCTAAAAGCCATCCTGCCCGTTTGCCTCTCGGGCCCCAAGGGACTTTATTCCCCCACCTCCAACTGTCCCAGCTGTGGCTCAGGAGCCGTACGAGCGGGCGCCGGTGACGGGAGCACGACACGGAGCTGGCGGGGAGGCTGTGCTCGTGCCGCGGGGTAATCCCTGCCAGCCAACAGATGCTGATAAAGCCACCAGTGACGGGTGACAGGGGTCCCCTCGTCCCACGAGAGATTATCTTGGGGCGTCCTTCTGCTCCTCCCCAGAGTTCCCCCCACCTCCTTCCCTGGAGGTTCCCATCTCTCACAGCTTTGTGAGAGATGCTTTTATCAACCCTGATGGCTCTCCTGCTCCAAGCGTCTCTGAGTCACTCAGCCTGCTTGCCTTGGCTCCAGCTCCCACCCTGCAGCAGGCCACGGAAGCGTTACAGGCAACAGGATTGACACAGCAGGGTGTCAAGAGTCTACAGGGAAGTAACTGTGATGATTACTTCTTCATCTGCAAGCGCACCAGATGCACTGAGAAATAAAAATGACTGGGGAAGCAACAGGAGAGACACGGGGCAAGAGACTTCCCAGGCTGCCTTGTTCCATCCCTGCAGACACCGCGCGACCACAGGGACGGAGAGGACAGGGGAGCTGCAGGAGGGCTCGCGGACAAATAAACCTGGAGGGAAGGAGGAAACAGAGCATAAAGGAGAAACAGGGCATAAGGCTGCAAGTCTTGCACCAAGGGAGCGTGATTTAGGAGGGCTCCTGCAGAAAGCACCAGGTGCGTCTTTAATACATTCCGCTCCAGCATTTAAGGACGGACACCCCTCTCAAAGACAAGGCTGTCTTGGAAATCCAGTTTTATCGACCAAGATTTCCCCACAGGGAAGAAAGCGCTTTCCTCCCTACAGCTGGCCTTGAACACCACCACCTCTGCCATACCTGGATGGCCTTCCAAGCCCTCCTTGAAGGCTCACAGCGTTCAACTCCCTGCCGCCCTGGCTACGCGAGTGCTACTGCACGAGCCGAGTCGTCCAACCCCGCAAGGCTCTGGCTTCCTCCTGTCACGCTCATCCAGTGCTTGGTATCTGCAGGGATCCCGGGAGCAGAGCCCAAGCACTGCACACAGAACACTGCACAAAGCAACCATGTGGGATCAAGCATTCCTTAACAGCAAGAAAGCAAGCTTTACTCACGCTCTGATCCTTCAGGAGCTGACAGCAAAAGGAAGACACACTGGTCAGCGTGACAGGCCAGCGCAGTTGGGATTACACACGGAGGTTTTGTTCTCAAACTTTGCTGGGTTGTGGCAGGGCTCTTTAAGGACCTAATCTCCGTGTGACTGTTCCCAGCGCCGGCCGTGCCCCTGCGGATAACAAGGGCTTAGGGAAGCACCGTCTAATGACGGCTGTGCTCTCAGGCAAGCTCTCTGCAGCTTTGCTGTGTCTGTGCTGCCCATGCCATCTCCTCCACCACTGCTAGATACTCCGTGCCTTCCCAACTGCCCCTCTGTTTGAGAGCCGTTTTCTCTCAATAACCACCCAGAGCTGACCACAGCACTCCAGAGCTTCTCACTCAAAGCAGAACTAAGGAGAGAAACAGAGTTAAAGCAACACAGTCTGGGCTAATGGCTTAAACTCTCATCAGAACCTGCTGCAGGTGCTGCTGGGCTGAGCACAACTCAGATGATTCCAGCACTCCTGTCCATAGTGGTTGTTTTGGGTTTTTTTTTTTCATACCTCTGCAGGAGAAACCAGCTAGAAGTGCTGTGTTAACAAAGAACATGTTTAGAGGCAAGATAAAATTCAGTGTATAGAATCATAGAACCACAGAATGTTAGGGGCTGGAAGGGACCTCAAGAGATCGAGTCCAACTCCCCTGACAGAGCAGGATCACCCAGGGCAGGCCACACAGGAACAGATCCAGGGGGGGTTGGAAAGTCTCCAGAGAAGGAGACTCCACAATCTCTCTGGGCAGCCTGTTCCAGGCTCCGTCACCCTCACAGGAAAGAAGTTTCTCCTCCTGTCGAGGTGGAACTTCCTGTGTTCTAACTGTAACTCTTGTTCTATTACTGGGCACCACTGAAAAGAGATTGTCCCCTTCCTCTTGACCCCCACCCCTCGAATATTTATAGACATTAATAAGATCCCCTCTTAGGCTTCTCTTCTCCAAACTAAACAGCCCCAGTTCACTCAGTCTCTCTTCACAGGAGAGACCTTCTAGTCCCTTCAGCATCCTCGTAGCCTCCGTTGGACACTCTCCAGTGGGTCCCTGTCTCTCTTGAATGGGGGAGCCTGAAACTAGACACAGTATTCCAGGTGTGGTCTCACCAGGGCAGGGTGGAGGGGGAGGAGAACTTCCCTAGACGTGCTGGACACACTTTTCTTAATGTACCACTAACCAGCCATCTGACTGGGCAATGCCTTGTTGTATCATACCCATTCTGCAGGACAAGCTAAACTGCTCCTGATTCCCATTCTCAGGACTGTTAATGAAAGCAGAATTTATCTCCACTTTTTAATGGTGCTCCACACACCTTCCTCAGCAAGAGGTGGGGGCCAACAGTGTCCCCAGCATCTCCACAGCAGGCGCGCTAGGCTGGGCAGCGGGTCTTTCTCTCTACTGTGCAGCCAGACTCATACACAAAGTATTTTGTTTTAAACATCCACATGCTACTGCTGTGAGAGAAAAACTTCTCCCTCAGAGCGCAGGCTGCCACCTTTCAAACAAGGTCAGACACCGGCCGCCTCCTCCCCCACCACCAATGACCTTATTAGCACTGATCATGGTTCTAATAATATCCTGCACTGTAAGCAGGCCATCTGCCATAACATTTCACTATAAACTTGGGGAATTGCTTGGTTTGAGTAAGCTCACGTACCAGCAAGCTAATCGTTCCCTCTCAGGAATACGCGTCTTCCCCACAGCTTTAAGCTAAATATTGTAGAGAGGCACCTCTAGGTCCCAGCTTTCCAGCTTGGAGCTCAAACGTGCAGACAGTAGCACAGAGCCATGCTCAGTGCTGCCTTCAGACAGAGGAGGTAAAACCACAGAGTTAGAGGTTAAAAATCCATCACTCCAGCACCACAGCCTTCAACTCCTCCGATGGTGGGGACATCGAGTAACCACCTCACTGAAAACCCAAACCCAAGGTGAAGCACTAACCAGAAGTTCAGAGAGTCTGAAGAAAAGGATCCTGAGAGCCGAGATCAGCATTACTTTCGTGCCACGTACTCTCGACTTCATGGACAGCAGAAAGATTTTCCTATCCTAACACGTTAGCTACGGTTAAGCAGAATAATTTCACTGCCATTACAGAAGAGGGGGCTTTCCTAACAGACAGGTGAGCTTGCAGAAGAACTGATCATGTTTGATAGTTAATTCATTTGTAAGGAGCCAGGGTTTGAAACGCTTACTCAGCGAGGACATCTGTCTAAAACACCCAGTCTTGTTACTACAGTAGCTCAGCTCCACTCAGCCTTCAAAGATGTTTTCTTCGTACTGCTCCTGCGAGGTCAAAAAGTGCAATTAGGCACAGAGCCTGACATTACGGTACTTTAAAGCAGCCTGCATCGTTAGAAGGCTTTGAAACCCGGTTTTCCAAATCCTTGGCTTTTCCTGTAATCAAAAGGCCATCATCAGACATGGCAGGAAAGGCTACACAGGGCAAGGAAGGAGCTCAGCGCCTGCTTCTCTGTGGTTTTATGAACAGCAATAAAACAACGTTAATAAGCCAAAAGTAAAACTGTGCCTGTATGGGGCAACGTTCACCCAAGTGCCTCAGAACATTCATTTCAATGCCAGCATAACAATATTTGTAGGGGTAGATTTTCTAAGAGCTCTGCTCCTCACTTGGAATTCTAACCACTTATTTAAACGCTCTGCGGAGATTTAGATCACGGGCTCTCCGGAATGCCTGGTATATCTTGTTTCTATTTGTTTTAAAGCTTCCAACCAGCTCAATCCCATAAATGTATGTTACTGCACCCTCCTTCGGATGGCTGAAAGTGATGGTCGGCAAAGGGATTACATCAAACTGCTGCTACCCTGCTGAAGAAATCTACCAACTCCACGTGCTCATTCCAAGTCATTCTCCTTGAAGGCATCTCCCATCGCCTCTCCCCCAGTTGGCTTCGCTGGGCTAATGCAAACACGAGCAAGAGAAGTAGCGAGGTAGCTTCGCCAACACAGCAAGACAGGATCTCGTGGCCCAGTGTGGCTTAACGTTCCCAAGGATCCTCTTTGCCCCACGTCCTCTTCAGGGATAGGGACTTGGATGTTTGGGGCGTCCACTTGAATCCCAGTGTTGGCTACTGCTGGAGATCAGAGCTGGAAGATACAAAGCTTGAATTTCCTTCGCCAGGGGGATCTGACAGTGCCATCGCTTGCAACATGGCACCCACTGAGGTGTCAGAGCTTGCTATACAACCCCCACCCCCCACCTCCACACTCCCTTGGCCAATTTCTGACTCTCAGCCACACAAGGATAAGTGACCAGTAGGTCGAGGGAGGTGATTCTCCCCCTCTGTTCTGCTCTTGTGAGACCCCACCTGGAGCACTGTGCACAATTCTGCAGCCCCCAACACAAGACAGACTTTGAACTGTTGCAACAGCTCCAGAGGATGATGGGAGGGCTGGAGCACCTCTGCTATGAGGACAGGCTGAGGGAGTTGGGGCTGTTCAGTCTGGAGAAGAGAAGGCTCCAGGGTGACCTTATAGCAGCCTCCAGGATCTGAAGGGGGCTACAAGAAAGCTGAGGAGGGGCTGTTTGCTGGGGCTTGTAGTGACAGGACAAGGGGTAATGGTTTCAAGCGGGAAGAGGGTAGGTTTAGACTGGATGTCAGGAAGAAGTTCTTCACAGTAAGGGTGGTGAGGCACTGGAATAGGTTTCCCAGGGAAGTTGTGGATGCCCCCTCCCTGGAAGTGTTCAAGGGCAGGTTGGATGGGGCCTGGAGCAACTTGGTCTAGTGGGGGGTGGCCCTGCCTGTGGCAAGGGAGTTGGAATAAGATGATCTTGAAGGTCCCTTCCAACCTTAACCAACCTATGAAGTGCAAGCGCTGCTGCAGCTTCCCAGCTGGGCTGCAGCAGCCAGAGCCCTCCTCACAGAGCAGAGGAAGCCCCCGGGGCTTGCCGAGCAGGCGCTGCTTTGTGCTGGGTCACAGGCACACAGCTCGTACTTGCAGATCTCAGCAGACCTGGGGGGACTGTGAGCTCCAGGTGCGTGCGCTGAGCATGCCCAAAACTCTCCCAAACCAGAAAGCCAAAGGTGGCAGATGAAACAACCACAGGCAACTCTTCTCCTTTGGAGAACGGCCAAGACTTCCCCTCGCTCCAAACCCAAGGCAACAGCTCACTTCAGCACAAGGCGCTCTTCGCTGCCTATAAGAATTCTACAGTGCTTAAAACCGGGCTTAAATAGTTCACAGAACTGGAACCCCAGCCCGGAGGGCTTTGCCCTTAAAGAAGGCAAGCGAGCCTCAGGAGCAGGAGGTGGCACGCCACGGCCCGTGCAACATTGCGATATGCCCAAAAAAGGCTTCAAAATCTATCTGATGTATCTGCTTAGGCGCACGCAGCAGCAGCTCAGAAAGGTTTAGAGTCACATCCCAAAAGAATTTCTCTCCTGCTTTTTTAGGCAAGTGTGAGCAGCAGTCAGCACTTCACCAGCATATTCCCAACCAGAAAACCAAGGTTGCTCTTGGCTGCTATTAATAATGTAAATGCTGCTGGCTCGATCCTCTGGGGGTGGCGGTTTGCTCACGCCACAAGGAGATAGGGGCAATGAGAGCTGCAGGCAGAAGCAAAGACCTTGCCCTGCCAGGGCTGGCTGGTAAGCGGAGGAGAGGCGAGGCTGGCAGGAAAAGCCTGCTGCTGAATTTGCTTGGCCTGTCTCCCCAAAGAGGCTGGCCTCCAAAGTGCGGTCTTCAGAACAAATTTGTGGGCACAGCTCTGCTTTCCAACACGTTCGAGGGAAAAGGCACGCAAGTCTGAGGCCCAAGGGAAAGCTGTCATAAAGTCATTAGCTGCAGGAAGAAAGAAAAGAAGGGACAGTGGTCTTGGGCTTGCCTCTTGCACCAGGAGGGCCTCCCAGCGCGCCAGCCTGGACCCACACCTCTGCCAGCCTCCTGAACCTGACCCAGGGACGCTGTGGATGAGACTGGCACCTCCAAACGTGGGATAACAGCAAAGGCATCCGCTTCTATACGGGCAAGCCCTCGAGATACGTGGGGTCAGAAGGTCTGGGGCACAGACGGTGCTCTCCACGTTCAGAAAAAAAAGACCTTTAGAGGACACTTTGACAAACACAAGGCCAGATTTGGTGTTACCCTGTCACCGTGCACCGCCACAGACGGGAGGTTCATTCAGAGTCCCCCTACTGAGTCAAACCCCAGTCCTGCACCCCTCAGGCATTCCAAGAGGGCTGCCAAGGCACTCTGCTTATGGGTATCCCTGGGAAGTCAGCTCAGCGCACTCTGCAGCAGAAGATGGGTGCCAAAGACCCACCAGGGTCCCTTCCCATCAATGCTTTGATACTCATCAGGTCAAAGCCACTCCAAGGACAAGACAAGACAACTGCCCTGGAGAATCTCCCTCCCAGGCTTGCCCTCAGCAATGCCAAGCAACAGGCACGGGAAGAGCCTTGTGCCATCAAAGGCGGCAGATGCGGGACAATGCAAGAGATCCACTAGAGATGGGAGAGGATGGTGGGGAGCAACACCCTCCTCTGCACAGGAAAACATGTCAGGGAGCAGAGTCTTCAGAAGTGACTTTCGCTGTTAAGTGGTATTATTTGACGAATGTGTTCATGTTGACCAAGCCTGTACAACAGTCCTACAGCTTTAGGTGGAAAAAGCAACACAGATGCTTAGTTTTGCCAAGCACCTGCTGCAAAGCAAATACCCAAAGTCATCTAATATCCACTGTCCACATAAGTAAGAGAATGAGCTCTGTTAAATAGGCCAATCTGGCATATGAGGGACCAACATTTTTAGAAGGAAGTTGTCCAAGCCTAATCCATAAAGAAAATGAGAACTCCCAAGTGTTTAACTACTGCTACTACTACAAGTGTCACACTGATAGCTCTGGAGAGCATTTCCTTTCACACAACTCCCTGCAAGTTTCCTTACAGGCTCTTAACATCCACCTCTGGACTGGTGGCACCAACCTCCGTACTGACTGGCTGACAGCTAATCGTGTGGTCCCTCCAGCTCCTATCTCCAGGAGGTCCCAAGAAGCCCTCTATACTGGGACAGGTCTCATGTCTCACGGTTTCTATCAGCTACACAGTAGCCCAAAGGCTTCCTCCACTCTTCCATTAATGAGCTGAGATGGGAGCATCCCTCCAGAGCAGTACCAGAACGAGACTAGGCACCAGGAAACCTACGGATAACCCATCTTTCTTTGCCATATTACCCCTGGACAACACCAGGTCTTAGAAAGCTGACCTTCTTGGAGATGTAAAATCCAAGATGAAGTGTTCCTTGCTGAGGCTGATCAGCTGCAGCAAGATCCAGCAGAAATAATTACAGGGCCAAACTCTTTTCCCTCCATAGCACACCTCAAAAATCACCTGTCTGCTTTGAAGAACAGACGAGGAATTCCTGCCAAGGACTCTGTCTCACAACTTTGCAAATGCCTGTCAATGAATAAAACCTCCTTGCCCCTCGGTGTCTACTGCTGTCCCTGCAGCAGAGTCACCAGGGAACACCAGCCTGTTTCCAGCTATACATGTTCATATGTTGAGGCCGCACCTTGAGTAGTGTGTCCAGTTTTGGGCACCTAAATACAAGAGAGATAACGAGGTGCTGGAGAGAGTGCAGAGGAGGCAATGAAGCTGGTGAAGGGCCTGGAGAATAAATCTTATGAAGAGAGATTGAAGGAGCTGGGGCTGGTTAGTTTGAAGAAGAAGAGGCCGAGGGGAGACCTCCTCACTCTCTACAACTACCTGGAAGGACACTGTAGAGAGGTTGGTGCTGGTCTCTTCTCACGATTAATTAACGATTAGAGGGAACGTCTTCAAACTGCAACAGGGTAGGTTGAGACTGGACATTAGGAAAAAAATTTTCACAGAAAGACTAGTCAGACACTGGAATAGGCTGCCCAGGGAGGTGGTCGAGTCCCCATCCCTAGATGAGTTTAAAGGTCCTTTAGATGTGGTGTTGGGGGAGGATCTGGTTTAGGGGTGAGCTTTGTAGAGCAGGGTTAATGGTTGGACTTGATGACCCCAAGGGGCTTTTCCAACCTGAATGATTCCATGATTCATCATCCAGCACCTCTGCACAGAGCCAGAAGAAGGGGACTTCAGCTCAGACACTAGACTTTGTATCGAGCATCTCAGGTGCTCCATCCTCCTGCTAACCCTGCTGCAGAGCCAGGAACCTGCAACAGAGAAGCAAGGAGACCGCTCCGGGTCTTTTTAAACCACGATAGCAAGATTCACCAGTGCTCATCTGTCTTGGTGTCAAAAAGTCACAGACAAATGAAGTGAGACTGCTGGGACATCAGAGAAACCCACAGATAATGCTAAATAAATCAAACATGCTCTGAACAGACCTCTGTCTAGAGAAAGATCCGTTAGGGAGATTAAAGCAACAAGGTGCACCTTGCCCCTGGAAGGTTGAACGTGCCTAGGGAGGTCACACACCGTCCAAGTAACCAGCCTGACCCCAACAGAGAGCATCTGCAGTCCAGACACCAGGGCAGGCCTGGGAGGTGCTCAGCCACAAGCAACACCAGGTGAGCTTTTCCATCAGCAGTCTTGTCTCCGTCCATGCCAAAAAAACTTCCGGAGACATTGCAGAGAGTACACAGAGCGTGTGTGCCAATTAAATTAAGCTGTGAAAACATGGAGCTTGTTGTAACCCACAGACAAGAAAGAATCCGGCCTAAATATTTTTTTTTTCTCTGGGTTCTTCTATTCTCCTTGAAATAGCACTCCAGGAGAAACACAATAGCAACAGTTCTTATAAATAAAATTGAGTCTAAACACATTTCCCCCTCGCTTTCAGATGTTTCACTCAGTAGTTATAAAAAGCTCTTAGGATGTGCCACAAGACACACAAGCAGGCAGACAAGTCAGAAAGCTGCTCAAATCTACTTCTCATTACTAAATGATCCATAAGAAAGCAAAGATTTCTCACAAAGGTGACTTGGCTCAACACTGTTCACCTGAGTTTGTTTGGGTTTTTTTTTTTGCATCTCCATTACATGGAGCCGAGACACGCAGTCAAGAGTCTCCAAAAATATCTCCACGGCTTTGTTTGCTTCCTCCTTCCTCTGCAAAAGCGCAACCATATGCTAAGTTGAGTGGGTGTTTTTAGTTCTTGTCTAGTCTGGAGCTTAATTTAAGTAAAATAAATAAATAAATAAAAGCGGCTTGATTGCAAACCAGTAACAGTCAGAAATAATTTTGTTGAAGTCAGTATAAACCAGGTACAAATTAGCACGAAAACCATAAGGAACAGCCTCAGGTACACCAGTTTCAAAATCATACAGTACATTTATTGCCCAAACACAGTGAACTTTTTAGACTGCCATAGAATTTTGAATATTATTACCAGATCATAACCATTTCTTTCTAGAAAACAGACAATTCAGACGAATCTGTACTTTTAACTCCTGATTTTATGCCTGTGCACAGACAACTTGCCTTTTTTTAAGAAAAAAATAGAACTGCTTTAAAACAGGCAATAGCTTAAAAATGTTTTTTAAATTCGACTTCTCAAAGTCAAAATTCACACCCTGAAATCTTCGCATTATTTTCTTTCAAAATGCTCTTTGAAACTTTGGTTTGCATATGAAGACATCTATACTAATAAAACAATTTAAAAAAAAAAAAA
>VWZK01008568.1:110134-141842 GCA_013396935.1 Baryphthengus martii | reverse complement strand
AAAAAAAAAAAAAAAAAGGAAAAAACACAACAGAACACCACACCTCACAAAGCCGGGCTTGTAAAATTTTTGTTTAAACCATGAGGCCACGGTGCAGATCTCCGAACCGTGAGCAGTATAAATCAAAGCCTTTGTGAACACCTGGTGTGCATTAACCACATATTTTTATACCGTACATCACGATCTCCTAATGCCCCATCTCTCAGCTTAACTGCTTCTAGTGACCAAAGAAGATGCTTTTATCCCTCCCTGATATCTTTAGCAACTGGAGAGTAACAACTAACAATTTGCTGGCCAGGGAATTACAAATCAGACAGACTCACAGAGCGTCTGCCTCATCCAGCCTGAATAGGAAGGTTAATGACTTGATGAGCACTTGCAGACCGCCCACCACAGTGCCACCAAAAGCTTTTGTATGAACTGCCAGGAGCCAGCAAACCATGTCCTGACCCTTGTGAAAAAGCACCAGCTAGGCACGGGATGGTGCACACCAAGCCCAGGAAAGATGCCGATGAACAAACCCAAAGGCCATCTGGGTTGACAGCAACTGACGGTACCCTTCTCTCCTTCGCTCAGAACATCTCAGAGGTGTTATGGGACCTGCCAAGGAGATACTGCACCACACTGGCCCTGGCCAGCAGCCCCCGTGGTCACTTCTGGTAGAGGGGGGTGGTTCAGCAGTGCCCCTGAACCGCCCTCCAGCAGTCAGCGAGCCTGCCCTTCCGTTCACACAAATTAATTCAGAAAACACTGCTCTTCCAGAAGAACGAGGGAACCGCGAGCAGAGCGCCAGAACTCTCTTGGCATCCCATTCAAGTCTGTGAACAGCTTCTCACAAGGAACTATTTTTAAGTTTCCTACCAATCTGTTTCAGAAAGTTTCCTTCTGCTGCCTACAAATGTGTAAACTCCCCCTTTGAAGAACCACGGATCAGGACAGCAAGATCCAGCCCTGCACTCCCAACCTCATCAGGACCCAGTATTTCCTGACCGAAGCGCTGCACGATCACACGATGCTCCTGCAGAGCATGCCCTGGTGAGCTCCACCCAGCCATCAGGGAAGCCCTCCCACTACCTTCAGAATTCTGGTGTGTTCCTCACAAGTTTACAGGTAGAACACAATCGCCCATGAAACAACCCACACGGAGGCAGTCTGACTGCTTCTGGAAGCGTTACTGCTCTTACCACTGCAACAGAAGCAGAACCGCTCCCCGAGACTGAGGAAAAAAAACCCAGAAATAAGTGAGATGCAGTAAAAGTATAAATGCTGCATGTGACCTGACCAGAGAGGTGAAATCACTGCAGGCTGGGTTGTCAGAAATTCCTATATGAAGGCATTGTTCAGGCTTAAGAGGTCTGTGAGGAAAAAAATCCCACAAGCAGCAACAGCACTACTCAATGGATGCAGATACGCAACCTCTGAGCAAAGCCCTGGCCGCCTGCGAGACAACAGGGAAAACTTATTAGCTGCAAGCATCCTATAGCCCATCTCCAATAAAGCACCAACCACGGATGTTCTGCTAATGCAGGGCATCAAAAGCTGGAGAAGGCACCAAGCAGCTACGGAGCCCTTCGCAGGAGAGAGGGTCCGTGTTCAACGGCTGTCAGAGGGACATCCCTGCGGCGTGCGCAAAGACATCCGTCCGCAGGATGGGCGTGAAAAGCCTCTTCTGAACAGGACTGAGAACGTAACGCTTCTCTTGTCGCCGGTAAGGGAGGCCACCGTTAGGACCGTGAGCCCCTCGACGTCACTGCAGACAGGGCTTTGCAAGCCCAGCTCTGGCCCAAGAACACAAACTTCCAAGAGTTTAGTCGGCAGGTTGGTTCTCTCCAACCTGCGCAGGCTGTTGGCCCACACGGGCCGCACGCCTCCGTGGCACAGCACAACTGGGGCTCTGCCCAGCAAGAACTACATGGGGGTACAGAAGAAGTGCTCCAAGACCCACTTCTTGTGTGAGAGGTGGGGTGCAGAAACAACCCCGTCACCAAACCTCAGGCAAGCGCTCTGCAGTCTCACTTATCCTGGTGTACTTCCCAAAGGCAGAGCTGTTGGCCCTGCACGAGGCTTTCCCAAGCCTAAAAAAAAAATAAATTTGGAAAATCTGTTTCCTGGAAAATTGAGGCCACTTAACTAGCACACACTGGGCATCTGCTACTGTGTCAAGAGGAAACTGCAACAGGACCATTGTTTGACAGCCACTTAGTTATGTAGGAAACATGCTGAGCTGTAGATCATACCCTACTCTTCAGGCATTTTTCTTTTGTTTTCTCATGGTGTTCCCCATCCTGTTCCCCACTGGTGAGGCAGGAGAAGCGTCTGCTCGTGCCAGTGGGTGGAACTGGAACTCCAGCTGCCCACAGACTTGGTCCTGGACATGTCACAGCTCCAGCCGACACCGAGCAGGGTCGCCACAGAGAACCTGGGCGTGCTGCAGGCACTGCACCGTAACCAGCCCACACGGGGAAGCATCACCCGCTGGGGGACACCGGACTACGGCGCAGCTCAGAGTCCAGCCCAGCTAGGTGGTTGCACTGGGGACACCTCCCCAGGATGCTGTAAACATCAGGTAAGTTCTGCAAGGGCCACGGTGCTACCCTACGTAGCACAAGCGCACGCCTTTCGGTCCACAAATAAATGCTATAAAACGTAAAGAGATGAATCTCTTAATTCAAAGTATCTGCACCGCCACTGGCTACGATTCAAAAGTTGCAAGGGCATAAAAACCATGACTTTTCTTCCCTCTGATAAAAATATTTTTCCCTCTTGCTGTCAGCAAACCAGCAACGTCAATGAACGTTTTGGAAGTCACTGTATAACTAAGAGCCATTGCGTATAACCAGATTTAAAAGAGCAAAACCAAATGCAAATAGGAAGCTTGAGCTTCTTGGTAAAAGGGAACAGGAGTTAAAACATGAAGCAGCCACAAACAGTAATAAAATGAGTAAACCCACGTTAGACCAGATCCAGCCCCAGTCTGAACCTGTGCATACATAATTTGACCAGTGCTGTTACTCATTATGTTCATAAAAATAAACTCAAATATTTTCAAGCGACAGTCGAAGTTCAAGGGAACACTTCTAAGCTCGTAAAATTTAACAGATTCCTTCTAGAAATTCAAACGGGTTAATTACTCTGATCAAAACATTAAACACAACGTCAAGAGCTCTCAAAAGCAATGTTTTCTGTATCGTCTCAGGGGTTTTGCCATCCTATTTAAAACACTTTTGAGGAGCCACACTCTGGCAAAGATAAAAAAAAGAAAGTAGATGTTCCTATCCTGAGAACCACAGAGAAGTGACCCCAAACAGAGATGCCCACCTCTCTCCCCAGGGAGCTCCCCACCCCGACTCAGACACCACGTAGCTGGCAAATTTTGGAAGTCACTCCTGACTCCAACGGTGCTAAACAACCAAGAGCCTGTAAAATCAACTCTGCAAAGCTGAGCACGAACGAAATGGCTCTGCTGTAACTCCCGCGGGCCTAGCAGAGCCATCGCCTCTGCAGAAAGTGTTTTCTCAACACCTATTTTTCCGGGAGCGCCGTTATCCAAATATTTTGGATACTACAGGACAGCATTAGAGCGCATCTGCAACCGTCTTCGGGAAATACACACGAAGCTGATTCATTATCTTAAAATGCTGCTTTCGTTTCTGCTCATTAAAAGCACATTTCGGCTCCTTGCACAGAACGTGCAGCCGACATGCTCTGGACGCAAATTAACGCAACCGGGTTTCGGTTCTCGGTACATTCCCCATTTCGGTTTCATTTGCTGCTCACAACTTGCACTCTCCATTTCGAGCAGAGCTGGGCCAGACCTGAGCTACCACTGGAAAACGCTCCGGATAAAATCCTCTCTCTCTCTCTCTCCCTGCGATGCCTGGCACTCCAGGCGATCGCACCCGACGTCCGACTCGGCCTATATTTCGGGAGCTACATCCCGCAGCGGCAGCATCCTCCCTGCAGAAAGAAGAGCCATAAAGAGTCGTGCCGCCCATCCCAGAGCCCGGCGCATCCAGCCATTCGGAAGAGAGGGAAAAGCCAGCGAGCTGAGGCAATGCAGGCATTAAGACGGTCCTCACCTTTAGGGAGTCAAAGCAGGCAATAACTCGACCGTTTTCCACGTGGCAACTCCGTGATGGATGGGCGAACTTGCACTCTGCATCAGACCGAGAACAAGTACCTCTCTGGAACTCTCGACACACTTCTAACGTCAGCCATTTGGTATCACGGACCAGGGAAACGTTTACAGCCATATTAAAAAAAAACAAAAATTAAAACGCAAGCAATCGCACCCTTCTTCAGGGCAATATTAACTGCTGATCTTGTTGGTTTTTTTTTCTTCTTCTTTTTCTTTTTAAAAAAAGGGTAAAAAAGTGAATTCAAGTTAAACGCGAAGAAATAACTAACTTGTTGCTTTGGTAGAATTCCTATTCATCAGCACTTAGGTTTTCATTTAAGTCAAATCGTGTTTGTTTAAACAAGAATTAAACATAAAGCCAATCATAAAATAGAAATCTTATCAGAACAACTGAAAATCAAATTAGAGGCCAGCTCCTAAAAGTGCAATTGTAGAAGTTAAAATATAAGCGTTATATTTTGTGCCACTGCCGAAGTTACTTGCAAATAACTGGCAGACTTTCAAAGAATTCTGTGCTCTCCAGTTAATGGTTTCAATTATTCTTGCAAAAAGCATATGCTGCTGGCAGCACTTCAGTTTGTGGAATGGTCTCGGTCCTTGGGGAGAAAACTTCGGTTGGTTTGTTGTTTTTTTTTTCCTTCTATTTCTTGCTTCTAAAAATTACGGTTCGTGAGCATCAAACGAGCAAAAGGACGCCTGATTTATTTTTTTTTCCTCTTTCTTTTAAGTATTTGCTACATACTCGAGGGAAGGAAAAAAAAATGGCTGAGCAATCTGCTTGTAAATGAGNAAAACAGTTATAAAAAAGAAGAGGAAAAAAAAAAAAAAAAAAAAAAGGGCAAGGCTGGAGGAGTTGCCGTCAGGGCACGAACCGCAAGCAACGCCGATTTAAAAAGATAGAGGGGCGAGGGGCAGAGAGGCAGCCCTAGACAGAAATCCAAGCAGCGGTGGCTTCAGGAAAGGCACTTTTCAGCAACCTGCAGGAAAAAGAGAAAGAAGATCAGCGACGAGGCGAGNNNNTTCCGCCCCCCGCCCCCTTTTTTTTTTTCCCCCTGCAGCAAACGTTCGGGCAGGAAGAGGAGCTGGTGGCTTTCCTGTAGGCAAAGCAGAAGGCGCTGCTCTAGCTCAGCCCCACGGCCACTTCACGTTTTTAAGGTGTTTTCTTTAACCCATGACTAGCTGCAGAGCTGTTCCAGCAGCAGCCTGGGATGGCACATGAAAACAAATAACTAATTCACGATGGTCCTCTGTGGATTCAGAGCCTACAAAACTAAAAGCGAACTCAACAGGGAAACCTAAGCCACACAGGCACACACACGGAAAAAATTAACTCATTGCTCACAGCTGTAGTTTTCCACCAGACTAAAGGCAACTTGAATTACTGCTACTCCGGCAACTCCTGTTATACAACAAGCAACTTTCAATGCATTCCTATTCAAAGCTTCCTTGGCATCCACTAAAATGTTAAGCTGTCCCTAGAGTTTCCCATTCTAATATTAGCTGTACCAATGCCGCCTGATAGGATTGGGCTGTTTCCAAGTTCCCAAAATCCAGCCCTTTATCTTCCTAAAGTACAGCCGCCCAGTTTTGCAAACACTTGACAGGCGCGGGATGTTGCTCGTGTGACTGCTCTTAAGACTTCAAGCTTTCACAGGAGAAGAGCCTTCAACTACAAGAAAAGGAAGCTGAAATTCCTCTTTTATTATCGGTGTGTTATTGCAATTACACTGATCGGTAACTGAAACCTACTGGAGCTGGAACAGTCAAACAATGCTACCAAGGAAGAAGTGTGGGAAGAGGCTGTCAGCAGCAGCAGGGGGTGGGGCACAGAGGCTGTTTGATTCACAGATTGAATTATTTCACTTTATTTAAAAAAAAAACAAACAAAAAAAAAAACCAAAAAACACAACCACCAACATTCCTTAAACCTACATTTTTTTTCAGCTAACTAAAGTTCATAACAAAAACTACCCAGATCCTTGCAATCCAGCTTGCTGCATCAGCACAAAGGTTAGTCTGACCCGTGCTTCAAGAAGGACCTTTGCATTTTTGCACATCAGGTGGGGAACAGAGACTGCGAACGCCAGATTTGGTGAGCGTGTTTTAAACTTCAAAGAAGGGAAGGGGAAAAAAAGCACATCTAACCATGCTCCCATCTTCTGGGTTTCATAAAGAAGAGAGATGCTCTAAATCAATTCCAATTTTGCAAAGAGAGCAAATTTATACAGGAATCCCATTCACTGATGTGTGGGCTCCCCGTTCACACGAGCTCAGCAAGCAGGAGAAGATGTGCAGAAACCATCTGCAGGGAGCTAGGGACTGGCTGGGTGCAGCTCTTAAAAACGAGCTAGAACAGGTCAGGTATGGGCGGGTATTAGAAAGAATGCTCTCTCAGAAGCTGCTCCCAGCAGACTGAAATACAACCATCTTGTGGATTAAGTGCCTATTCCACAGCTTCAGACTCTGGAGGAAAGCAACTGGAAGCCTGAATATGGTGGATCTGAAAACAGTTACACCAAGCTGTAGAAACAGGGTAGTAACGTCCGCCACTTCCGAACCCTTCTACCTTGAGAAATCCCAAAGAATGTACGTAACAAACCAAACACGCTGCACACACGAGACAGATACGCTCCTGCACTCAGCTGCTCAGTCCTCAAAACGAAGGGAATCGTGTTAATGGATTTAAATCCAAGTCCAATTTAAGTCCAAGTCAAACGAATCCTACAAAACATTAAACTACAAATATCCAGGCATTCAGATACACGTAATGTGCTTGAATATTTTTCTTTTACAACTCCTGGAAAGGGGAACCAAACGGAAGACTTTGAAGAAATACTTGCCAATGTTCTGCTGATGGAACCTGAGAGCCCCTGCCCCACACCCTGCGGAAGGACACGCTCGTCCGTTCAACATGCAGGAGCGAAACACCAGCGTACTCTGTGCCACGGAAACAACCCACCTCCCTGCAGGACAGACTTGCATCTCAGGCCCTGGGAGAAGGGCTCCTGTACCGAGGGAAGCCAAATAAATGGACACATTTTTCATACCAGGGCCTCAATTCTGCAGCCTGTGTGCCAACCAGCAGAACGCAGCAGCAGCATGCACTGCCCCCCATCACTTGCTTGCTGGGCACTCAGGAAAGCACTTAGGCACAGGCTCAACTTTGGGCGTGCCAACAATCTTACCGGAAAGAAGAAAACCTGAAGCATGTACTTAAGTGCCTTGCTGAATCGAGGCCTAAATAAATGAATCTGCTTCACAGGCTTATCAGGGCTGGGAGGCCAGCAAGCACAGGCGGCAGGCGTCACGTTTGGACTTACGTGATGGGAGCTCAGAGAAGCGTGACTTAGGCTTTTCCGCAAGTCGACAAATACGGTTCTGTCAGTGTTTGGATTGCTGCAAATCCCCTCTCCATGTGGCCGCAGGGAAAGCCGAAAACAGGCGCACACGGGGCTGGCACCAGAGCGAGCGCCGGACCCTGCGGCAAGAGGCTCCGCGCGCGCCGCCCAAGGGTAACGCGCGTCCGACAGGAACCTGCCGCTGACACCATAAAGCTTCAGTTCTCCCTGTTTCAACTCCTGGCAGCAAACAACTGTAGCCATTCCGACCATGTTGCATCCTTACAACTCCCTTGTATTACACTTCCCCCCCACCTTTTATTTTTTTGCAGGGGAGGGGAGACCTAGAAGCAGTGAGGGGTGGAACGGGCATTTTATTCCTGCGTTCTTCCTCTTCTTTCCAATCAGAGGAATAAAAGCATGTGTGCCAAAATCAGCATACAACAAGAATAAAAAGCAGTTCCGGAAAACAAAGGCAAGTTATGGCTAAACACAGCGCGCAAAAAAAAATACAACAAAAGGTAGGTGCTGCCTTTTGAACCCTTCCCAGTAAGCCAGATCTGGCTGGCAGAGCTCAGCTCCCCTGCTACCAGACGGGCCGATCTCATTTCAACAGCAGCGGCATCAAAGCCGGAGAAAGCGGCGGAGCAGGGAGAAAAACCCTGTGGCCTTTATCCCTGCAAGGAAACTATGATATCCTTGAAGCCCTTGCTCCGAGACCACATGCTGGGCCAGGCTCTAATTGCCCGAGATGCAGGAGGATGGAGCTTGCTCCAGATGTCAGACCCGGCCGCGCAGCGACCAAAGCGAGGGGAACAAGGGCAGTGTGAGGAGTGAAGGTCAGGCCAGGGATCGCCTCTGGCGGGACTGAGATGCCCTTGCCGCTTGAGGTAACATGAGGACAAGCATATTCTCTTGATGCTTGAATTCCTCCCGCTTTCCATGAAACTGATCCCCTTCCACTGACATCCCCCATGGATGTCAACTCGTGAGGACACTTTCTGACAGCCTAGTTCAGAGATAGTAATTTATGTGACAGAGCAGATTCAAGCAGCTCCCAAGTGTAAATGATGCTATTTACAAGGCTTTGGGTTTTTTGGTTGGTTGTTTTTTTTTGTTTCTTTTGTGGTGGTTCTTTTATTGTTGGTCTTTTTTTGGTGGGGATTTTTTAGCTGTTTTGTTTGGTGGGTTTTTTTGCTGGTGGTTTTGGTTTGTTTTTTTTTGAGAAGAAAAAAAGTTACTCAGGGGTGGCAAGGTGGGTTCCTTATTTATTATTCAAAGTTATGACTGCTTAGATGAGAAGCAAAAGTGCTGTTGCCCTAAGTGACAGTCCTGGGGGGAAGCGACAACAGTGGCTGATTCCCCTTTGCCTCAAATGGAACAGGTACAGTGTAGACAGTAAGGGGACACTGGAGCTTTCCCAAAGCCAAGTTCCAGCCAAGCCCTTTTCTTTAGCATATGTGACGCTGTCAAATTCTCCTCTCCTCAACACGTGTCACCAGCACCTGACAGAAGAACTGAGAACCTGCTCTCCTGAGTCCAAGCTCAGCCCTCGACTGCCAGGCTGCAGCACACTAGCCAGTTTTGCAAGTTGTGGCTAAAGAAAGCTCAGACCCAGCCAGCCTGGCTGGCTGGATACCCTGGAGGCCCAGCAACAGAGAAACCGTGCTTTTAAGCTTGCAAAATTCAGACCTCAAATCTTTCACTAGTTCCACTACGACTTACATCCCACCCTTGAACTATTAATGTTCTGTGAGTATCTAGATATTGTCAGAGCTAAAAAAGACGTTGTTTTTAATGGCCCTTCCTCAAAGCATTAAATTCAGCTGGCAGCACAAAGGACACCCTCACTCAGCAGTTCTTGCACCTTTGAGATGATTCTGTAACCTCAGCTCTTCCTTGGGTATGGAAGAGCTTGGTGCACCCACCATCCCCTCCCTCAATAACCCAGAATGGGGAACTCCTCACTCAAACAGCAGTGAGATGTCTTCGCTATCAAACAATCTTCCAAATAAATGCTGTGTCCCTGGAAACACTGCATGGCAAAGAGAAATGGGAACAATGAAAATAGCACATAGGACCGTTTTGTTCCGAAAGAGAAACGAAAGTCTTCAGGAGAATTATCATCACCCATCCAACAGCATTTTCACATTTCCATGAAAAACCAAGTCTGAGCATCTTCCTCAGTCCTCTCTTTCTCCTCCGTGTCCACAGCAGTAATAAAGAACGCACAAAGCTACATCCTTGCTCTTCAAAAGAGCCGAAGAGGTAGAGTTCAGGGTAGAATTTTCCTGGGGAATGCTATACTGCTATATTTATCAGCAGCAATGCAAGAGATAACCCACATTTGCGGGGAGCTTTCAGAGTCAGCGAAGATGGAAGAAAAATAAAATAAAATTAAAAAAAAATCATCTAGGACCCACCAAGCCAGAGAAATTCATTCTGGGCCTCAGAAAAGCCCGTGGCAAGCTACGTGCTGCCACGACCGGATCACACAGCAGCTCTGCTTTGCTTGGGACCCGGTTCCAAAGAAAGCACAAAAATAACACCCATGAGGTCAAGGCGTGGATCTTCCATTGCTGGAGCCCCGATGAGCTGGGCTCTTATCGTGTATCACGCCAAACTCAACAGCTCTCAGATTCCTATAGACTCCGATTCCTCCGCCGTGGCAACGCCGACAGTTTGCACGCAGCGGGGCTGCCTCCAGCGTGGGCCGGCTCCCACCCCCCGCGCTCACACGGGCTGTGCACCTGGGACAGGAGCCATCTCTGCAAACGGCAGCTTCTCCTTGCCCGAGCTCTTACTGGGCTGTAGGATCAAGCACGAAGAAGGGCAGTCTATTTTCTGCCGCCTGTAAGAGGTATTTTTGCTTTCAAATTAGAAAATAATATTTTATTTTTTTTTTTGCTCTGGCCTTCCTACTGTAAAGCAAACACTTTGAGGGCACAGTAGACGCTTTCTGAGTATTTCCTTCATGAACATTCTGTACCCGGACACTTTCTCCCTCAGGGAACAGTTTACTTAATTTAAGGTAGCCCTTTACAGCTACAAGAAAAGAAACCTTCTTTTGTTCTTCTACCAGTTACTCAGAGAAGGAGCAGGTTTCCTCCACCATGGCCACGCATGAGAAGTTTCTGTTCAAGGTCTAATCGCAGATGTTTGGGACTGTGAGTCACCAGGGATCACACTGCATGCCAAAGAGCAAACTCAGCCCCGAGTGCTGACTGTTAAGAGGATGGTGGAACCCAAATAAGACACACGCATATAAACCAACCCTCTAACGCTGCTGCCACGGAACAGCCTCGTTGGCAAGACATAAACCCACTAAAAATGGCTGCGTGGACAAGGTGGATATTTGGGCGTGCAAATACCACGCATCTCTATGCTGATGGAGAGACGCTCGTCCTTCTTCCTCCACGCTCGCTCGTGCCACTGGCTTACGAGAGACTTTGCAGAATGTGGCTTACTGGTGATGACCCTCTACAGAAAGAGAAGGACAAGAGAAACCCTCCTGTTGCTCAGTGGGGAACGTTGCCCATACTGTGTCCCACCTCTCGGGAAGCTCCCTAACCTTGCTAACGCTCCTGGATTTGTGGCACCCGAGAAGATGGCTGTGGTGCTCTGCAGGGACCCTAGTGCTGCTGTCCTCCGGGAAAATGGTCCATCACCCACCTCTGGCGGCTCACCACTGCTCTTAGCTGCCTTGGCATGACCTAGGCACTTCGCTATCCTAGAGAGGTGGCAGCTGAGGAATCAAGGTGGGAAGGCAGGGGAGGAAACACTGTCAGAGAAGGAAACTCTTTCACTGCAGAGAAAAAAAAAAAAAAGTACAAATAAACTTGGGGAACTTTGTCCTACCTTGCATACATGCAATTCTCCACATTTACACCCTGCAGCAAACGATCATAGGAAAAATAAATGTGTCCTTAAACTTGACATTTGAAAAGATCCCTTTGTTTCTGAAATCTACCATTCTTCAACGTGGGCTATGGTGCTCCTATATCCTCAGCTGCCTGAAATCTTCACAGTTTTTCTTCTTCATTGACCTCCACCATCTCCTGTCCACCAAATTTCAGAGAATTCCTTTCCCCTCTTGCGGGATTAGCTCTTCTCCAAAATGCTTCCACAGGCAAATGGCTGGGAACTATTTGCCAGTATCTGCTGGGGATTTCTAAGCCAAAAATGCATTACAAAAACATTGCAATTTAAGGAGCTTTTTTGTTTGTCTGTCTTTGAAAAAAGTCACAGAAGCTGCTGTGCTGGACCCACACACGTGCCTCGGCAGAACAAATACCTTTCCATAGGGTGTTCCAGGGCAGCATGCAGCTCAGTGCTTCAAAGAGAACTCCCCTCATTTTGCTGACTAGATTTGTTGTTAGAATAACCACGCACGTACATTTTTGTTCTTCCGGGCTTTTGATTTTCTGCCATCAGCTTATTTGGGACCAGTTAGAGGACAGGACCCCTTTCCCACTCCAGCTCTCTGCTAGGAGCGATGGTGACCCACTGCGATCCTATGCCTGCAGGATATGGCCTGAAGCTGCGCCAGGGGAGGTTTAGGTTGGATATTAGGAAGCACTTCCTCATGGAAAGAGTGATTAGACACTGGAATGGACTGCCCAGGGAAGCGGTGGAGTCACCATCCCTGGAGGTGTTTAAGGAAAGATTGGATGTGGCACTTAGTGCCGTGGTCTAATTGATGTTGTGGTGTTAGGTCATAGGCTGGGCTTGGTGATCTCAGAGGTCTACTCCAGCCTCAATAATTCTGTGATATGGGCATTCCTGGGGGATGCTCTGACAATCAGGCAGCCACATGGGAGTTTTTGCTTCAGCCAGGCTCCAGCACAGCACCCATCGCTCCCCAGCCATAGATACATGGAGAAGGAGGCTCCCTTCTATTGGGACCCACCTGGCAAATCTCTTCTAGCCTCCTACGGGAGATGCCGAGGGCCCAGGAGCCGCGTTCGAGTAGGGCGGGTAACCTGCATTTCCTCTGTGGTGCAGCAGCAGCGACTGCGCTGCTGTGAAGCAGTGTTAAAATCCCCTCCAGTGCCAGCACCACTTGGGAGGGGTTAGGACCACAATTACACCAGCTGCAAACACAAAAGAAGAAGAAAAGGGAGAGAGAAAAAAAAAAAAGTTGGCAGGGCTCTCTGGAGGTCAGCTAATCCGAAGCCCGTCTCAAAGCACAGCCAGCTTCAGAGGTGGATGCTTCCATCTCCAAGCACAAAGAGAGCTGTCTCACACAAAGAGAGCTCAATTGAGTCAAACAAATTTACAGAGGAGACAGGAAAGGCCAAGGCTCATTAAGGCTTGTTCCCCACCACGTAATCTAAGAAATAGGATCAAGCAGATGTATCCCACAATCTATCTGATTATCCTGCTCAGTGTTCAAGAAACCCCCAAGGTCCTTGCCAACGAGATAAGTGTCCACACATGTTTGGACAGGCCGATAGGGACAGCTGAGAGGAAGGAATGCCTTTACCCAACTGCCCTGTCTGGGATTCTGCCGGCAGGAAGGAACTACGGGCCTCTGCTAAGCTCCAAGCAAGGCCCAAGTCCTCCAGCCGGGCAACATACTCATGTTAAGCAGGAGAAATACTGAAATAGGAGTAGCTCTGCCATTCACTTTGCTGCAGAGGAGGCCTGGGGCTTTTGGGAGGTATTAAAGTTGCTGCATATGGAGGAGACCTGCCCAGGTCTGGTGCTTCATAGGTGCTTCTGCCTGTGCGCACGTACTTGTGCCCGGAAAATTCCCACTCCAGACTTCTCAATCAGAGAGCCTGTTACTCAAGAAGACAGATTTTCTCCAAGGGGAAGGCCATTTGGGTTTTTTTTCCCAAATTTACCGTTTGGGTCCCACACTGCATCTCCTCCAAGCACATGCGTGATCCTCCATACATACTATAGTATCACGCACTCACATGTCCAGCTGTCCTGCTTGTGACCAGAGGCCTGAAGAAAGAGGAGATAGCATTTGGACAGTGGTATGAGTACTTTCTCAGCTGGAAGAATTCACAGAAAACAAAAATAGTTTTTCTTTTAGCATTCTTTGTCCTGAGCGCTTGGATAAGCCATAAGTAACTTGGCAGCAAACCAGTTCGGTACAAACACAGAACACCAGAGCACAATGCAGTCATCACAAAGCCACCGCTCTGGGCCAGACAGTAATTTTCCCCTTCACACAGGGCAGGCCTCCAAAGTATTTCTGCTACTACATTCGAGTCCATCTGAATCACATGATGTGTTAAAAACAAGGACTCATGCACAATCATGAAAACACCTATCACGGGCTATGCGGAAGGGCACGCTGCACTCAAAGGTACCCAAACATTTGTGAAACTCTTCGGGACTTGGGAAAAGGGAAGCCTTGACTTGCTCCTCAACTCAGACCTCTAACAGCATCCTCAGGTTACAAATCAAATTATGTGACAACAGGAGAAGACAAAGATCTGTAACAAAGCACCCAATACATTTAGGATAATTTCTTTCAAGACAAAAAGAAAGAAGCTAGAATATGTAAGAAATCAGGAAAAGCAAACATGGCAACAACTGAGAGTGTATTTTGCACTTCTATATGCCATTGAAAATCCAGAGCAGCCTGGTCTTGAGCCCCAAAGGCATTACTGTCGCATGAGTACTTGCCACAGGTCACCACATAGGAAAACAGCTCTGTTCTCCAAGTGCCAGACTGGGACTCTGAAAACAGGGGCTCACACCCTGCTGCGGCCACAGGTGCCACAAGTGCCAAGTGACCTAATCCCTCTGCAAAGAGGGGCCATCACATCCCTGTCTCTCAGTGATGTCTGGCAGATAACACCCAGGACGGCAATCGAGCCGTAAGAAACCACTATGGTAAAGTCTTTATCAGCAGTAGATGACTAGCTTTGCCCCCAGACCCCACAGTCATTACAGTATGAAATTGGACACGGGACGGGGAGCAGAAAGCACGCGCGCGCACATCTCCCTGCCCCATTAATCCATCAGGCTGCAACAGGATGAAAGGCACGTCCAACAACTCCAGTCTTGCTTGCGCAGCAGTAAGCACCCTCCCAGCGTGAAGAGAGAGGCGCTGCTGTAGCACATGCTGGGGAGCAGCCAAACCAGGAGGCATCTGGAAGGTGTTAAGGGCCAGTTTTGGCAGCATACTTTGGCACCGAGGGTCACCGGCTCGGCTGGTGGCCGGGGACTACCAGGCTGGTGCCGCTGTGGGACACACAGAGGGGTCCGGGATGCGTGCGGAGAGAAGCCAACACAGCTAAGCCCTGAAAAAGGCAAAGGGAAGTCAAAATCGCCCTTGAGGCGCTTCCCAAGCCATTCTGACTTAGTGTGTTGTCCTCTCCTGCCTTCCACACACCCCAGAAATCTGTTATTCATTGCTCTTCATCTCACTGCCAGGTGGGTGAATCAACTTTACAGGGACTGAACCTCCTCTGTTCTCCCTGAGATACCCAAGTCACGAACACCAGCCAAGGTCCTTAGATTCTCAATTCTCTCCTTACTTCCCTGCGTCTGCAACGCAACCGTCTCCAACTTTTCCCCTGTGGAAGTTTTAGTGACCTGAATTACTTCCAATTTCCCACTTCAGGCCTGTGGCACACTTTTCTTCCAGCAAGCATCTGACTCAGCGTGAAACAATCAAAACTAGGACCTTGAGAAGGTGGCCTCTAGCTAGGCAGGGCAGACTGTACAAATGAACAGGGCCTTCCATGTGCCCTGTCCTGACCGCCACCACCTGCAGCTACCCATGGCCAGCAACACGCAAACACACAAGCAACCACCCTTGCCTGGTTGGCTCGCCTGTCCAAGCTGACTTCTAAAGCAGCAGGCAAAAAAACCCAAAACAAATAGGGATATATTCCCACAAAACCTGAGTGTCAATTCCGAACCACTCCCCCCCAATGCACTTATTTCCCCGACCCAAGGGAAGGAGCTTGGGTGGTGGCAGAGGGAAGAGAGGATAGGTGGCAAGTGGTGTCTTTGTTTTAATTGGCTGCTGTTAAGAACATTAGAAGGATGTTTGAAGGAGAATGATTACGGGCAGAGCGCAGAGGAGGTAATCAAAGGTGTCCAACCAACTGAATTTACGATGTGGCTTAGCAATCCATCACCAGGCTATCATTCCTGTGTACATACACATACATAAGCCTCAAAGTATATTTAGCTCAGGGGCTCTGGAAAAAAAAGCAGCTGCTCTTGCAACCCCAGCTAACAGCACTTTGCTCCTTACAACATCCCAGAAGAGATTTCAAACTGGGGAGGGAAACCAGTCCAGCTATAATGGATAAATTGTTTTAAATTCTTCTACATGTGAAGACAACTTTGCTTGCTAAATGCATACAAGGGAACGTACGCGTACAGCACAAGCTCAGCATTGGAAATTTGGCCCCCCTGCAATTCCCTATAGATGCATTTTTTTCCAGAGGAAGTCCAATGGGCTTGTTTGTTTTCACTGCTAATAGAGGAGTTCAATGAAATTTTCTATTGGAAAAGTCTAATGAGGTCAGGATAACAGAACAGAGTAACTAAGTAGGAATGTCCTTGCATTTTATTTTTAGAATAAGGATAAAGGTGGGGCCTTGCAAGAGGCAGGGGATGGGCGAGGCTGGAACGCTTGGTCCTGTGAGCCTGAGGGGGGTTTGAGCTTATTTTTGCAACAGCAAATCCCTTGTCGAAATCGGCAACAAGAGAGAGGAAGGGTCCAGCTGGGAAAAGAGCAGAGCGATGTCTGGGGGCACATGGACAGCCAGGGCAGCAGCAGCCCCGGGACCGAATGCAGCTGGGCAGCTCTTGGCCACGCTCCCTTCCTCAACCTGCTTCCCTTTCTTTCCTGGGAGCGTCTTAAGCAGCTCTGCTGAACTGGAAACCTCTCGACTTCTGCACGTTAACGGGAATCCAAGTTACAGCAGAGTAAGCGTTGTGGAGGGAACCAAGAGCGGGGAAATCCCGATGCGGCAGCGCACGGGGGAGACACGGCACTACAAAGGGAGCAGCCAGCAGTACAACAGGGAACAGGATTTACTCTGCTGTCAAGGTTGGATGTCAAAACTCAGCAAGAGTCTCAGAGAGAGAAGAGACGAGCCAGAGTAAGGCTGTGAAAATGAAAAGGAAGGAACAAAGCTAAAGAAAAGAACCGAGGCGGAGTGGGAAATGTCTTCACTGGGATAAAAAGGTAAGGAGGAAAAAAGGAGCATTCAGGAGCAAGCAGGCTGTGGTCTGTTTCCTGGCACCAGCTAATCTGATTGGCACAGAAATACAAGAAACAGAGGCTTAAATAGCTCATAGGGCAGATCTTCAGCTGAGGAGAGCCATCATCACTCAGTAATTAACTCCCTGGAAGGCTCTGGGTTGGGGGCTGGACTCGATGACCTTTAAAGGTCCCTTCCAACGCAAAACATCCTACGATTCCGTGATTCTCTGCCCCTAAACTGAATGCGTAGCTGACCCTGCCGAGCAGAGCCACCACAAAAGAGAACAAGACGAACCATCTTTGTAAGGGTTAACAGACAGCAAAGAACAAGCTGTTCCAGGCATCCAGGTTAGGAAAAACAGGACTGGGGCTTGACACATGCACCACGCACACGTTGCTCTGCCAGGATCATCAGAGCTCCAGCAGAGGAGCGGCCAACTCTGCCCACTAAAAATGAGACTGCAAGGAGCTGCACCTTAAAATCTGCAAGCAGAGTTAACCCAGGGGATTGTCTAGTGGAGGCCGAGTTTTGGGAACATCCAGGCATCCAAGAAGATCCACGACTAGCATCTCTGCTCTGCTCCTTGATACTGTCTCTAGGAAAGGAGTAGGGAAGACTAAGTAGGGGGAAAGTGCGCAGGACTAGGTGTCCTACTCCTGCTGAAGACAGAGGTGGAAACAACCCAGAAGACTCGGAACAGAACCACAGGAATGGCTCAGAGAGGGCAAGAAAATGTTCCTTGACAGTCAGAGGGCTGAAACTTGTCGTCCAGCACACAAGTCCTCAAACACGATGTTTCAATGGTACCTTGCCTGGGAGTCCTTTCTCTGCTCCCACCTGCAGGCAGGTGCAAGCAGAGAGGACAAGCCCTCCAAGCAGTAGGAGAGTGGAGCAATAATTTTCCTTCCAGCTGGAGCCAAGGAGCCAGCAGCACCCGCAGATGCCCAAGAGTACCAGCAGCAAGGCAAATATGCATCATCTCCCACCCTGATGCTCTCCAGCCTCTCACTGTTTCTAGCTCTGAGAACTTCCCAAACCTGCTGTGGTTTTGCTTGCTCACTATTCCCCAACCAACTCCTTGCTTAGTACTTCTCAACTCCCCCCTGCACTCGTGCAAGCTTCACGTGCCCACATCACCTTTTGGCAAGGACCTCCACAGCTCCACCGTGCCTCGCGTGAAGGAGGAAGATCTCCTTTGGAGTCCTTGCCCACAATCATACCCTTATCTCCCTGCCGTCCCCCTGTGTTTGGTTTTATGACCTGCTGCAGACTGAGTACCAAGTCTTTTCCCAGAGATACATTCTTTCAGGGACTTGTAGTATCAGGGATGAAGTAAAAAAAAAAAAAAAAAATCTATGTATGGCAGTTTACAAAGTTTATCTTCCTCTTAGATAAAGGGAAGGGTCAGGATGAAAAGGGTAATCGAGGCATGAAACGCGACAATTTCCAACCCTCAGTCTGCAACCTCAGTCTTGGGAGAAAGCTTGCAATTAAAAAAAAATTAACACTGACCTTGAATACAAAGGCTACAATTTAACTAACCCGCATTCGGGCTTTGTTAATAAAGATGATCTTCAGCACAAAGGCACTTTTCCAAAGATCAGGTTACCTCTGCCTGGCTACGCCACGGGGGGAGTTTTAGAGACCTTTTATATAAAAGCTCCAAGGGAGCGCTCCTCTGCGGACACTTCCCTGCCTGCTCTTCCCCCTTCTGCTCTGCCAGGAGCAAGGTGAACTCCAGAGCCTGGCTCAATCCGTGGGTAAGGCAGGGCTTGCAATTAAGCAGTAATGATCACAATCACAAGGCATTTTCAAGGGACTGCTGACCAACTGGGTGGGGTTACCTTACGAGCCATTAACCTAATCAGCATTTAAACCCCAGGAACTACACAGCAAAGGCTGCCACCGGGATTATAAAACAAAATGAGAACATGCTCTTAAGAGATGCGTGTTTCAAGGCTCCGGAGAGCCTTACAGCTACGTCTTCAGAGAAATTACATCACAGGTACAGCACAAGGTTAGCAAGTAAGTGCCCAGAGCTAATGAGCCAGTTTATTCATCTTATCCAGCAGTGGTTTTTAGCCTGCATCCCACGGTAATGTTACCTTGGCAGGTGCAGTGCCCGCATTAAATACTATGTCTGTCCGATATTCTGAATTATCCCTTTAGGGATGAGAGCAAAGATACATATTCAGGGGATGGATGCTTCCTACAGCCTCCTGCACAGCTCACTGCATCAGAAAATTACGCTGACTGGAAGAGCAAAGCCTGATGCTGCCCCTAAAGCAGCACTTGGTTGATATTATTAAACGAGGGAGTTGCTACTCTGGACCCTTTTCTACTTCTTTTTTTATGGATTACAGGGCAAAACATGAACTTCAAAGAAATGTGCTGAAAATGCAAAATGCCCTAGGGCATCCCATATATCCCACTGGCAGTAGCCTAAGCCCAACTTTACCCCTCTTCCTTAATTTCTACTCTCTTAACAAAACATCAGTTGCAGGCCTTTGCTCTGATTGACTAGCTGGGATATCACTGAGCAGTTGACAACTAGCACTTTTCACTCTTGGGAAGGCTTTTGTACAGCAGTACTTCTTGCCAGGGTTGGTTTTAACAGGCTGTCCTCACTCCTCTGGAAAGGCTGACTCACCACCAAGAGGACCTTGGGTGTAGATGTCTGCATACCTGGAGGGACCAAGGTCTCAGAAGTGCTATCAGACTACGAGGAAACCACCTCCACCCAGGCAGATGTTCAGCACTGCAGCACAGATTTTTCCAGTTGTCCTATTATCCTCATCTTTTTGTGGTTTTAGTCGCTAGTTCAGTACATTCCCCAAGCTCCACACCATTTCTCCCCAGCCAGGGGCTCTGCCTGCGAACAGGAGGGCTCTTTTTGTCTGGATCTTTGCTCTTTCAACATCATCTAAATATCACTCCCTTAACACCTGATTTAATATTTCAACCCCTTTAATTACACACAGTGGAGATTTTATCGGAAATCTGATTATTGTTTGAAAGCCTGAGCATTTCATCCCTGCCTTGGAATTGATCTATCGACTGCTTTTAAATCTCCCGTTTTCATTTAACATTTAACACTTCATACCTGCATTAATTACATTGCCCGTGATCAATATCAACAAACACCGTTTCTGGCCCTCTCCCAATAAAGAGACCTCGGAAACCTTGCTTTGCCAAAACTCTCCAGATAGCTTTGCTCTTGAGCGTGGTTTATAGGGCTGATCACTCCAGTGGGAGAAGAGCACGAAAAAGCCATGAAAAACAGCGGTGCTGAGCAAGTAGCAGGGTTTAGCGAGCAACGCCACCGGCCGAGCTGCGCAGGCGCAGACCCTCCTCTGCTGGTGGCTCAGGTACTGGCCTGGCCCCAGGACGTGGGGAGCAGAAACTCCAGCCAGCTCACCATCCATCTGTCCCACCTCCATCTGCGCTGGAGAGGGACCGGGATCCGATGCGAGGAGCTACCATATGTAGGCTGCGTTGTAACTCCTGCCCACGCCGAGCAGTGGGTGAGCTGGGCTTGGCCTGTCCAAAGAGCTGCACGCAAGCACTGGGGCATGGGAAATGCTGACAGGTCCATCAGGGAAAGCAAAGCTTTATCAGCCCAGTATCTCCTGGCATTTAACCAGCCTGCAGGTCTAGGTCCCTCTGCTTGCCACACCGCAACCCAACATGGAGATTTCTCAGACCCCCGAGCCTAGCAGATCTCTTACGAGCAGACACAAACTGCACAGACTAATTACGGAAGAGCTCCAGCACGCTGCCTTTATAGCCAGTCACTGCCAGCTCTCAAAGGTGCCTGCTGTAAGGCACTGGAAGTATCCAGCTTTGCCAGGAGGACGGTATCCGATTTCCTTCTCCAGGCCACGACAAGCAGATCGGGAAGTGCCTGCGGAGGGTCGAGTGCTCCTCTTACCCCATCTGCAACGCGTTTGTGTTTGTGTTGCAGCCTGAGATGGAAGAAGATAGCGTCTACAGCACCACGGAAAACAGGAATATTTGTCCCTGAATAATGTCTCTAGCATATCAAGCACAAGTCATTCTTATGCAAAGGCTGCCCTGTACAGCTGCCAAGGTCACTAAGACCTTGTTTTATTTGCTGCATAAGGGCTGGCTGCGCAAGTTTTACCTTGTACATATTTTTTCCTATGCCTTCTGTCTTACTTAGATCTCCCTGCTGCTAGCGCCTATGCATCTTGCTGTCTGTTCAGTAGGTCACGCTACCTTCTCTGGCTGTTGGTAATGACTACGCAGTATTCAATCCTCCAGAACAGTCGAAATTCCAGCAAACCGACTCTTACGGAATGCTTAATTCAAAAGACACCAAGGACAATACTGAATAACCATTTTCAAGGAAAACGTGCTCCACAGGCTTTTGCTAACAACATCAACATGTTTCTATTTTCAGGGGGTCTTGACCCACTATCCACTCACACAGCCGTCACTGTTCACATTCTGGTAGCTACATACAGATGATTTTTCTTGTGCAAGGAGTGCGTTCAACTGACCGGCGCTGCCTGCACACGCAAGCGCTGGATTACGGATACCGGCTGGATACCGGCGACCGTACACTTCAGGAAGCAGCCAAGTACTGAACAGCCTGGATCTAAATAGATGACAGGGTCTGAATATGAGGTCCTACGCTTTTTTAAACTGCAGACACATCCTTCCAGACTACAGCCAACGGTTGTATCTAGACTAAGGACTGCCTCTCTCCTCAGTTTACTAAATCCTATGACATTGCAGGGGAAACAGTAAAATTTAAATATTTGCACAAGGAAGAAAAATAGTCATTTGAAGTTGTACAACATCATGGTACTGCAAAGAACTCAGTCCAGAAAGTTTAACCCAAACAGTCTCTTTGCAGAAAAGTGACCTACTTGAGGGTCAGTGGCCTGGTAGGAGAACTTCATAACAGCCTGACCTGCTCAGGAAGGACGCTGCCTTGCCCCAGCCTCTAAACCCAAATCAAGGGAGACATGGCAAGCAAATACAGAAAGTGTTGGACTTTATTTGCCAGGAGCAGTGCAGCAGAGTCCCCCAGTGACAACACTTCTTTCTTGCTGGTTTATTCAAGCTACATCTCACCACACCCGGTCCACCACAGCAGCACTTGGTGCTGAGCTCCTGCCTATCAGCATCTGATGCAAACAAGCTTCTAGCCAGCTAGGAGATCTGGTCCGGTGGGACGAGCAAGCCACGACTCCAGATGATGCCTCACACGTCCTTCTTCCAGCCCAGAAATCAAGCATCTCACTTTGCCCCTCTGACACCCTGTTCCCAAGGTACAATTAATAACAGTAATGTCACATCACCCTGAGTATTTGCCCTGAGGGCTACAAGCTCCCCAGGGTACAAAACCTCTCCCCCTTTATTCCACCGCAGACTCTGCCCTTGGTAGGACCCCACAGCCGTTGCCATGACGCACATCCATCATTCAAGCTTAAAACACATACTGATGCCAGAAATCTCCCAACTGGAGGCAGGCAGCATTGGAGGGGGGTGCGCAGAGGGGTTCAGAAGCACTGCTGAAAAGGGACGCAAGCAAGGACTTCAGGCTCTGAGCAAGCACACTCTGCCATACATGCAGCTCAGAAGCTTAGCATCTCTTGTGAGCAAGAACTGTCTGGCTGAACGTATCGCCTTCGTTAACCGATGACGGCTACATGATGGAGCGGGCTAATGAACTGCATTTCACTTTTGGGGACCCAGGCTTAAATTCTGGCTCTTGTCACAGGTGAAAATGAATATAGGAACTACAGTGAGAGCTGAGATAATTTCTTTTCTACGCAATCATCAAATAGTTGTCAGT
This sequence comes from Baryphthengus martii, assembly GCA_013396935.1. Classification (NCBI taxonomy): domain Eukaryota; kingdom Metazoa; phylum Chordata; class Aves; order Coraciiformes; family Momotidae; genus Baryphthengus; species Baryphthengus martii. The sequence continues at coordinate 119,348 of VWZK01008568.1, read as the reverse complement.
GCCCCTACAGAGAGGCCCAGGACCCTATGCAAGGGCACTAGTGCTTATGCTGTTATTTGAGTATAAAAGTTCCTGATGGATTGATGTGAGTGGTCATCACAGTGGTAAGTGCTGCTGAGCTTCACCTGAATGTGAAGAGCCTCGCCATGCAACACGCTGTGTGCTTCACGATGCAGCGCCATGCAGGTTGCAGGTCCTACAGGAAGGGAAGCCACGCCTGGCATGATTTAAATCTTAATTTTCAAATAGGTTCATATATCCCTTAAATTTAGAGGGTCAAAGTACAGCCCTGGTGTAACTAGTTACTTCACTGGAAAACCACCAAAGCTGGATGTGGTTCAGGGTAGTTGTGGGTAATTTCCCCACTTCCTCACAGTTGAAGGCCGCCCAGCAGAGCCAGTAGGGAAGTAAGTACTTTCCCCATAAAGTAATTCTCTATTTTTATCTTGCTAAGAAAGTTTCTCATTTAGAAACTTAAACTCCAGCTTCAGGGAGAAGCCAAGCAGCCTTTTCCTTTCAGATTTTTACCACAGAAGTTTTCACCTCACCAAATAAGCCATTTTTCCACTGAAAGGAATCGCTGCGGAAAAAATCAGATCAGCAGATCAGCCCCTTAAAGATAAATTGCATTCCTGACTGGCTGCAGCACGCTCCCTCATGCTACTGTTTGCAGTGTCACCTCACCCCTCTGTGCCTCAGGTCACTCATCCCAAACAACGGGGATCCTTGAGTCAAAGCACTTCTGGGAGCAACCTGCTCAATGTCTTAAGCAGTAGCTAGTGGTCACAAACCACGCTTTGGGACACAATATGCTGCTCTACTAAAGCATGGGATTATTGCTTCTGAAGTGTCATCATTCTCCTCTTTCCTCCTCCCTCAGCAAAGAGTCTCCAGCATCCTCAGCTGCCGGCACAACTGAAGGTGGGCAGGAAGATGCAAAAGAGGTCAAAAGAAGCACAGAAACGTCTTTTTTTTGAAGCAGCCTCCAGCACATAACACTCAGCAACACCACAGGATTCAGTAGCACAGCACCTTTCATCTGTACCGAGCAAGTGATGCAGACACTTAACCCCGTAACACAACAAAGTGCGGAGTGGGCGATGTCTTCACGGTAGGATTTTACAGCAAGGCAAGGGTGTGCGTGGAAGGTTTCCCTTGAAGAGCAGAAGATGAAACCTGAAGTCAGACTTCTACCCAGAAAGTCAGATTCAGGAGGAAGGAACAGGTCAGAAGACGTCCATGAACTGGGGAAGAAGGGAGCAACGGGTCCAGTGCTCTGGGGGCCAACAAAGAGCCCAGGGACCTGGCTCTCCGTGCTCCCAGGCAGGGTGAGATTCACAAGGCCGAACCAAATTCTGCAAGTAAGGGCCATACATCTCCCCCCCGCTCCGTTATCTTTAAATCCTCTTTACTCCACAGAGCTATTCTCCACCCTCCTTCCCTTTTAATCAGGCCTGACCTACAGATGTCAGACTCATTTCGGCTAAGTCAACACAATTGCCACATCTAGGATGCTGTTACAGGAAAAACCTTACTTACGCTCTTGGCTGGATTCCAGAGTCTACTTCTTGGTCTAGGCCTGACCTCGTTCCTCTTCCACAAACCTAATCCTTTACCTCAAGGGCAGAGCAAACACAAAGGGACTCTGACGCGGGCCTGTCTATGCTCAGTGTCCCCTTCAGCCTGCAGAGCCAGGAGATTCTCCTGATCATGCTGCACAAACACTAACAATTACTGGCAGGAGGTTCCCTCACAACTGCATATTCTTCTAAAACACACCTCTGTCCAAGAGCCAAAAAGCAAACACAAAATGCACTTTATGTTCTGCAAGGTAAACCCCTACTCTAGATCTCACTCAACAGGACGTGAGCCTTCAATCAACAGTCCCTGAAGTTTTCTCAGAGGCAGCCCCGGCCTTGCAACAAAATGATGGCCATGTCTGATACGCCCCGTTTCATCTGAAAGCTAAAATAGAACAGTTTGGAAGAGACCTTAAAAATCACCTAGTTTCAACTCCTTTGTCGCAGGCGGGAACACCTTCCGCTAGATCAGGGTGCTCAAAGCCCCATCATCCAACCTGGCCATCAGCACTTACTCATCCTTCAGCAGAAACACAAAACATCAATACAGGACTTCAACCAGCTGCCACGACAACCTCCAACAGGACCTTACTAGGCAGAGCCCAGTGACTTGTTGCAATGGGACAATCAAAGTAAGATTTAGCTTACAGCTCTTCCATTATGTCACACTTGGCACATTCCTTCCCGTCCCCTCCCCACGTGACCAGCACAGGCTGGAGGTGGATTGACAACATCTTGTCCTGTCTTGCCCAAACATGTATCGTGTAAACAGAATACCAAGGCTGAGTGGGAGCTGGCTCATGCACTCCACCTCATGACCCAAAAACCTTGACCCCAGTCGCACATGAACAGCGGCAGTGAAAACACCAACCCGTGAATGGGGTATTAGCAACTAATCTGTTACCAGCTTATTCCAAGAAGGCAGCTAGCTGTGGATTCAGCCTTTGGGCAACAATACAGGTGTTTCCTGGCTCTCAAAGACATCTGCATCACGTTTTCTCTAAGTGTTTGTGGGAGATGTTCAAAACTCAGTGTCAGACAGGATGCTGAACCAATACTGCCCGAGTTCACAGGAGCTGTAAAAACAAAACCCCATCAAGGACAGGAGCCACCTCCGGATCAGATTCTCTGAGCTCCAAAACGGTCCTTGAATGTGTGCTACACACAAGTCCATCAAATGAAGGACCGGGTCCAAAAGGCACAGACTCACTGGGATGTGCTTCTGGTACCCAGGGGAAGTGTCCTGGGGATGGGGAGCTCAGGTAGCTCCCGTTTACATTTACCTTCACCGACGCATCTACTACATGCCTGCCACAGTGGAAGCAACATCACACACAGCAAGTCTGGTTGAAGGCAAAGTTTAAGGCCATTACAACTACATTTCCTCATGAGCAGGCTCTAATTCTGGGAAGCGGAGGGTGGATGTATATTTTCTTGCGTGGAGATGCCCTCTACTCAAGCCAGCCTAAGACCTTCACTTACACGAGGTTGTGATTAGAGGATTCAGGTCATGAGCAAGCAGATCTCATGCTTTAATTCTCTTGTTTCAGTTCCCTGAATCTCCAGGATGAGCAACGTGGCATTCCTGCAGAAACCTAAGCCAACTCACGTGCACCATCTCTCTGCCTCAGAACCAGGAGGTGCACGAAGTTGAGCGTGATAATCTCCCACCCAAAGGTGTTAGGTGCTGCCACTGTGCCACAGGACTCTCTCCCCACATTAAAGGCTCCAGAACACAATCCTAAAGCCAATTATCACCTCTTTGTCTCTACAATCCAGAGAACAATATTGCATCAAGGACATCAATACTGTTGCATTTGTATCTCACCTCTGATACACCCCCCAGAAAGATGTACGGCCAAACATACAGCAGCCTGCGTGTGTCCCCCTCATACTCCCCCAGCTAACAAGTTTCCCCCCCTGAGATCACTCTGCTGGGAACTATTTTGGCACCCTACAGGTTTAATATCATCCTAAAAACACCCACATACCCAAAATAAGACCGCAGCCCTCGTTCCACCCTCCTGTAAGCATCATGCAGGATTACACCCTTGCTAAGTGATCCAGGACTGCAGTAACATGCTCCCTGCATTGCTTATTTATTTGTGACAGCTTTCAATACCTGAAGATGCTGTTCAAAAATACAGAAGAAAAATTTGTCCCTTGGGAGCTCATAGTCTAAGGGCAGAGGTCAGCAGAAACACTCTGTTCTTATTAATGCAGTTCTGTGGAAAGGAGGAAATAAAAAAAAGTAGTCGAGGCTGTATGCTTCTCAGAAGCAGATTATGGCTAATAATACAAAGATTACTGGCATTAAATTAATTTAAATTCATCCTTCTATCATTCAGAATATTAAGGTTTTTACCTTCCTCTCAGTATCACTCACTTGTAGTCAGCTTCACTTTCTGCCTATCACAAAGATGTTATATTTGGACTATAATCACCATAATGGCCTTCTCCTCCTCATCAGTTTTGTTGTACTAAGGAGTCTTAAAAAAAAACATTTGTAGTGTGAATTTAACAAGCATCCTACCTTCCTCTTTTTGTAGATAATTGCTGCGTAACTCTGACCAACAAGTTCTGCAGTCCTAATGTTTTTTTACCTCTCAACAGGCAAGGGGAAAGTCTCACCAGCACTACTCCTGCAGAAGGAGCAAGTGCTGCTTAGCCCTGAGCTCTGCCAGGGAGCGGGAGCCGACAGCCCTCACCAGCCTGGCCACGCCAAAGTCTAAGAGCATGTCACTGACCAAAGGGTGCCAGCAAAAAGACGTCTGTCACTGGTGACCAAAATCAGATTTTACTGATTTTACTGAGGAGGTTGCTCCTCACAAACATTCAGACTCCAACTGAAGACAACGGTCTGCATCGCCCTTCTAGGAATTAAAGTTTTAAAGCCAGCACTAGCAAACTGAAGATGGAGCACAGTAACAGGAGCAAAGTCAGCTACAGGTTTACTCTCGGGAGTTAAAACTCATTTTGAAAGCTAAAAGTTTCAGTTCAGCTGCAGGATCCCTCTCCAGAAACATCCTATTAGCAAACAAGTATCTAAGGATGCTTTAAAGAAAGCCATCAGTCAAGTAAGTCATCACGTGTTTGCTGCTGAACATCATGAATGCTCCTACTAAAAGCTTCTCACACAGGTTTGCATCTCCATTTTACTGAAAGAAAGGGAACTCCACAGCAAACAAGCTATGAATTCCTGCCTGTCAGTCCCAATCTGGAGTGCTCGGATGGGCAGCAGCCCCAAACTCCAGCCTTCTCCATTCGCTCTCCTGAAGCCCACAGCAGAAAGACAAGTCAACACATCCCCAGGCCTCCAGACCAGGAATTGGCAGGGAGATATTTGAGATGTAGTCCGTGGTGAATAGCTGGATGGATCAGTCCATGTCAACTATATAGCCCTTTTGTCTCAACAAGGGAATTACTACTGGTAAAAAGCACTGCCTTAGCTCACAGCCTTACACAGCGCCTGTATTTAGCATTACTCTCACTAACCGCTACGTAATTATAATTGTTAGCATTTTATTAATATCAAAAACCCAGCACCTTGCAAACGGCCATCAGCGACCAGCTCATGCTGATGCTTTCCTGCAGCCCTGGGCATCCTCCAGCTCCAGTTTCACCACCACTTCCAGCTGACCCAAGCACAAGCTGCATCGGCCAGGCAGCTCTGCCCTGCTGTGGGACCCAGGCTTCGTTCCTGCCCTCTCCCTTGGCCAGAAAAAGCATTAATGAGACCAAGCACAAGGCAGAGGAATGAGGACAGCAGCAGGGAGGAAACAGAGCGCACCTTTCGGTGCCAAAATCCATTTGAAGGGCATGAAACGGCAGGCTCAGCTCCTCGTGGCGCTCGGCACGGCCCAGGAGCTTGAGCGGCCGCTGGCTCTGCCTCAGCAACCGATCCTCTCTCAAGAGGCATTTCCAATTCCTCCAAATACACACGTGCTCCACCAATTTCCTTCTTTCCTTGTGTGCACTGAAAGTCATACACACTGTGGGAGGAATCAAGAGCAGAGCCTATCGTAGGGATGAATCCTGCAGCATTACGCAACCAAACGTTTGGTCTTCCCATCCAGAACAGTCAACGGCTCCTGCATCCCCTAGACTGGCTGAGCATGTGGAGATGCTCCAAAACCTGGGGGAGAAACTGTTTCTCATGTAAGCTGTCATGCAGCATGGCATAATTGCCCAACTGAGGGCATGTAGGACACACTCTACAACCGGGCTGAATTTACAAATCCCGGTATCTCGTTCTAGAGGAACAAGATGGAGCCACCGTGCAGAAAACAAATCCATTAGACACACAAGACACTTCTCTGTACCTTATGAATGGATCTCAGAGTCTTGTCAGAAGACCTTCCACTCAACACAGGACATAGAATGAATTTGCCTTTCAGCAGCAGTATCCTCGTTCCAACCTTGGTATCTGAGTAGCAGCTACTGAATGCATTATATTTCAACACAGTCACCAGAGCTGGAAAGTCCCCAACCCAGCAGGTCTCTGCCTTCAGCAGAATCCGCCCTGCATGCCTGCTCATCTCCTCAGAAGAAATGTGGATGACAGGTATTCAACCAACTCCTCTGGCAACCCTGAAAATCACAGTGAAGGAGGTCAGTCACAGGTGAGAGCCACTCAAGCCAGCTACCCTGGGCAGACCGGTGCAAGGAGGTGCACAGAGCGGGCAGGGGAGGAGTGGGGACAACCTGCCTGTGCCTCTGAGTTCATGGGTGGCAGACCTGGTCTGAGGAACTTGCAAAGGCCTAGGCTGTGGATCCAGGAGTCAAGTGCAAAGGTAAGGTAGAGATGCCACTGCCAAAACCTGGGCAGTATGTCAAAGGCCATGGAGGCACCTCTGCAGAAGAGACCTCTGCACTCTGGCTTCCTCGCTCAGATACAACATCAGCATTTGGAGGCTTCAGAGAAAGGCCAGACCACCCGTAACCCTATTGATGGCTACGACTTCTTCTTTTATACTTCAAAAATCACTTTACTGAAATGTATCTGGAGGTACAACACAAGCCCCCTGGACCAGCACTGCTCATTACCATTCATTTAAAAACATTCAGGCTGTGTTGAAAAGGATCCCACTCATACCTGGTATGGCTGTAGAGAGATCTATCCATCCCGGCTTGCTGGCTGTAGGACAGGGTAGGAGATTCTACAACTGGGAGGCTCAATTAAGTAGAGCAAACAGCACTGACGAAGAGTTTTTACCAGATTTTGGGGATGAAAACCCAACGCCCCTTTGCTGCCCAGCCTACCTAAGGGAGAGCCCAATGACAGAATCCTCTGTGATCGTCTCTTCTCCATCGCTTTTATATCTCGGAGCCTGTGGTAACACCTTGCATGCTGTGCACTAACCCAGCACTCTGGAGAACAACTCCCAGCAGCCAGCCATGGCTCAGAGCAGGCAATGTTCTTTTGCAGGAGCTGGTTTTCCTCTACGGGGCAGGTTTCCCCCATCAGCAAGCCAGGGACATTTGGCAGCTCACCACTCCAGCCTTTAGGACCATTTTAGCGGCCGGCTCATCAACCCATAGGTGTGACAGCCCTTCACAGCACAACCTCTCCTCCACAGTCCCGGGACCTTTCACCAGAAGACCACCAAATGCTTCACAAACATTAATGAATTAAGTCTCAGCATCCCAATTAACTCTGGCAGCATTATCCCCTCATGACCAGAGAGCGCAGAAGCAGGCTGGGGCGTCTCTGTCTCCCTGCAAGGCCACCGAGGAACCGGCCATGGCAGCCAGACCTGCTGGCTCCCTCCCTCTGCTCAGCTACCGACCTGAGAGCTCTTTCAAAGGGTCTTTCCAACAAGGAAAGTAGGGGAGAGGAGAGGAGGGAAGGAGAAAAGCTTTCTGTTTTCCTTGAAAAGCTCTATGCAACAAAAAAAGGTACTAATAAAACTTTCACCATCCGAATTCAAAGTGGAAGGCAGCAAGAAAGAGTCTCTGAAATATAGGAAATGCGTTGTGCACTGTGTGAAATTTATTGCTGCCTTGCAGAATGAAGCCAAACAGCTTAATGTGGAAAAACACCGCTACTTTTGACCCAAACAGATTGAGAACAGGAAGTAAAAACATATTACCCAGCTGCAGCCTCCCCACCGTCCGAGCGGCAGCAGCAGAGAAATCAGCGTTTCCTGCCCACGCTGGCCACGTTCGGGTCTGCCCAGGGACCAATCCCACCCAAATCGGACAGAATTTGTTATTCAAGCTCTCGCAGGCAAGATCAGGACTTTTATCAAAGAGGAATTAGCTGTGGAGAGCCAGGGAAACCCAACTGCAGGAATCACCCCAAATGCTGCACCCATTTGCAGGGCCACGCTCCCCCTGCTTTCGGTGGCTCTCTGGATTTTCACCAGCCAAATTCCTGACCCATGATAGGCACATTCCGGGAGTTAATTATGGTTTTACTGCATTATCACCAGCAAACCCTGAGAAATTAAGTCAAGCCTCAATTGGCTCAAAGCATAATTGCATTTCTTTTAAATAATAGCTTAGCATTACTTTTTTTTTGTCAGATGTTTTTGTTTTGGGTTTTTTTTTTGTTGGATTTTGGGGTGTTTTTCAAGCTTGTGCATATTACATCCTAATTATATCTTGAAGCTTTCATTTGCAGCTACAGGAATAACCCAGAAAGACATACAGATGAACTAATTTCGAAACCGTCACCTGAGTAAGGAGCTGGAGCTTTAAAAAAAAGTGACAGATCGACTAAGGAACCTGCAAGAAAAAAGAAATGTGCAAAACTGACAGTCCAGCATCTCTGTTGTTAAAAAACGGTAAGGCAGTGCCAACGAGAATGGCTTTAAGACCTTTGCAGAGCAAACACTGAATATCACATGTTTAATGCAACAGAAAATGCCATTCACACAAATGCTATACACTACACAGCAGCTCGGAATCGGTATTTTCATTAAAATTCTGCCTTCAGAAAAATCTTACAAGCATCATTTTTTTACTAGCTCAAGTAGATTTTACCTACGAGATTTTTAAAAGATTACATGCCAGGTGTAAGAATCCTTCATAAAGCAGAATAAGATTTTTGACTCATGTGACTTTTAAAAAAAAAAATAAATCGTAGCAACCAGCAAATCACAGCCATCAGTACAACACTGCCTTCCCTGCAGATTTATGCCAGCATTACTGAAAGCAGAGCTTCAACCAACAACATTTATGAGCAATACAGACATCTGCAGAACCAAGGGGGGGAAAAAAAGGGTATAAATGTGCACAGTTACGTATTTTGTACATTTTAATCAAGGACTTTTACGAGGACGGGTATTTTGTGCCACTGTCTTGAAAGAAAGTACCCTGTGCGTGCCCATGAGTAAGCTCTCCTGCATGCAGCAACCCCCAGCCCTACCTCATATTCTTTTAAATCCATCATCTTCACGCTCCTAAATGCGGCTTTGGTGGAGGGGTTGCACTGGAAGGAAACTCCTCTCACACCCCCATTATCACGCTGCATGAAATCCTCCCTCTGCCTCAGCAAACTCTCAGAAAAAAAAATAAATAAATTTGAAAAAAATCCAAGTTTATCACACCAAGGAAAGAACAGTAAGTGGGAGTCCGAAAGGCAGCAGTCAGAAGCGCTGCCAAAATATCAGAGCTCTTTCTCAAAAAAA
>VWZK01008568.1:1493-97190 GCA_013396935.1 Baryphthengus martii | reverse complement strand
AAAAAAAAAAAAAAAAAAAAAAAGGCGTTACCATGTTGTTAAAATGGCTCCTGCCTACTCAGCTGTCGCTCCCTTGCAGTAGTGCAGTTGTGTTTGACGACTGGAGGGAAAAAAGTCCCTTTCGGTTGAAGCAATCCTGCCAGCCCTGCGGAGCCAGCCTTGAAGGCTGGGTCTTGCCCAGCTCACGGGGCATCTCCCAGCGCTCAAGCACAGCCTGCATACGCGAGGCTCCCCTGCGACCTCCGCCTCGCTAACCCCCCCATCTGCACGCTCTGCCCCAAAGACAGACCCTCTGCCACGCACCTAGAGAGAGCGGCGCTGTCCGTGGAGGCATCTGGGTAGCGTTTGCCTGGAAGAGCCTGTGCTGTGCTCCTACAGTTCCCGAATGTCGGAAAGCGAACCAGCTGGGCTGGTCTTTCCTTGGCTTTTTTTTTTTTTTTTCCCCGCTAGCTACCCATTATCTGCTGTAATAAAAAAGGCAAATCAGAAAACAATGCAGTCTCTTTGTGTGCTGTAAACTGGGAGAACAGCTGCTACTCCTGGGCTAAATGGGAAGTCTTGCTACGAGAGCCATAAAAAGCAGAGTTTCTCCTTTCAGTTGCTGCATCATATTGCAAAGAGTGGCTTCCGCTGGACTTGCTGCCTTTTTCCTAACTAAACTAGTTACAGTAGTGGGCAACAACACACAACAACTCTCAGTGCTCAGCTGTGCCTTCAAAGCACCTGAGATGCATCCGAGAAGGAGAAAAATTGTTTCCCAGCAATGCCCAGCACGCAGGGGAACCCTAACGTACAGCGTCCCTGGTGCGTCCCTCCAAATCACGGCATTACCTCCAAACACAACCAGCTCCATCCCCCCTTTCCCTGCGGATCACCGCACCGACGGATACGGTGCCTGCTGTGTGTTCCAGGTCACGTTGGAATAATGTCTCTAGCTCTAATTTATATAAACCTCCCCGGGTCATTGGTAGAGTCAGGATGTGACTGTTGCTAAGGAGGTATCTCCCTTTCCCAAATGGGTCTCCGTTTCTTCCTCCAGCATCACCGCTCCAAGCAGAAGCATGAGCCAGGTTTCATCAGAAGCTAAAAGCTGCTTTAAATTTGATCTTGGGCCAGGCTGGGCAGCCCAGCCTGCACATTCCCCACTACAATAAGACACACAGATGCTTTCGTTAAGCGTTACTCAGTTAATATTTTTTTTTTTCCCCCCACGATTTACAAAAGGTGCACTAATCCCTGCAGGAGAGCGGGAGAGGCTGGGAAGGTTTGCCACTCCTCGTACCACCCCGTGGTCCTCAAAATGTGATGGTGTGTGTAATCCAACCCAAAGAGCTGTGCGTCCGCCGCTGTGCCAGCTGAAATCCTGGAAAGCCTCCCTGACTAGTTACCTAGTGTCTGATTCTCTTTCCCAGCCTGTGGCTGGATTTCTTTATCTTGACCCAGAGCCCCTTTGAAATTTCACACAGCTGGGGGCACAAAAAAGGCGCACGGGAGCGAGGCGAAATAAATATAATAAAATAATAAATAATAAAAAAAGGTGAAATAAAAGGTGAAATAAATAAACAAACAGGAGATGTCTGCGCTTTGCTGAGAATAACCATGTTTGATGGGAGAAAACTTTTGTCCTATTTTCCGTTTTATCAGCCGAGCAGCCCTTGACAAGACCACTGCTCTGCTTTTCTGTACTTGTCATTCGGAGGGAAGTATTTCTGCCTTAACAGAGATGAAGTTTCCTTCCAGACAGAAAAGCAGCCCTTACCCAAGATGCAGCACAGACAGCTCATCAAAGCTGCAACAAAGATGCAGTTGTGCTGGACCACCGCAAAGCAAACCGCCTGCCCCTCACATATGCAGCACTGTAACGGCATCAATGACGGCACGGGATAAATTCTCGTACCTCTGCACTGCTTTCACTCTTGTGTTCCAGTAACAGCCCCACTCTTTTCCATAAAGCCATCAACACAAGTCGTAACAGCCCTTGGAGCAGCTGCACGGCATAGAATCCTAGAATGCTTCAGGCTGGAAGGGACCTCCAGAGGTCATCCAGTCCAACATCCCTACACAAGCAGGGTCATCTCTACCTAGGTCAGGTTGGTCAGAGCATCATCAGGTCTGACCTTGAATGACTCCAGGGATGGGGCCTCCACCACCTCCCTGGGCAGCCCATTCCAGTGAACTATCACTCTTTTTCTAACATCCAAACTAAATCTATCCTTTCCTAGCTTGAACCCATTGCTCCTCGTCCTAGCCATATAAGCCCTTTTGGGTAGACCTTCCCCCGCCTTCATATCGTCCCCCTTCGGGTACTGGAAAGGCAGAATAAGGTCTGGCCTCACAGAGAATTCCTAGAATCATAGAACGTTAGGGGTTGGAAGGGACCTCAAGAGATCATCGAGTCCAACCCCCTTCCCAGAGCAGGATCACCCAGGGCAGGCCACACAGGAACACATCCAGGTGGGGTTTGAAAGTCTCCAGAGAAGGAGACTCCACCACCTCTCTGGGCAGCCTGTTCCAGGCTCTGTCACCCTCACAGGAAAGAAATTTCTCCTCCTGTCGAGGTGGAACCTGTAACTGTACCCATTATGTCTTGTCCTATTACTGGGCACCACAGAAAGAGCCTGGACCCTTCCACTTGACCCCCACCCCTCAGATATTTATAGACATGAATAAATCTGCTCTCATTAACCTACTCCAGGCTCCTCCAGTGCATGGGGACTGTATCCCCAGTTCCTGATACTAGCTCCCAGGGGAGGGTAAAAAAAAAAAATTATCTACATTTCTGTTATCACAAGTCAGCCTTTATAAACAAGCAACATCCAGCTGAGGAAAATGGGAGCCTGGGAGGCCGTTGGAAGTTGGGACTTTGCCGGTGAGCTGGGAAATCCCATTCCCTGTTCGACAAAACACAGAGGGAATGGGCAGAAGAAATGCAAAAGAGCTCCCTCTCCCCTAGCCCAAAGGACTCCCTTCTGTGGGATGCCGCAGGTATTGGGACCGTGGAGGATTTTAAGAAGAGATTAGACAAATTTGTGGGTGATGGGCACGTGGGGATCCTGGCGATCCACTCCCACTCCTGTGCTGGAAAGCAAAGACACTGGAAGCAGGAGAAAAAGCTGCAATTTCAGATGAAACAAGGCTACCACAATAACTTCCAATTCCCTGAAACATTTTAACTGGGTCCTGGATACCTTCAACACCGGCCATTGGCCCTGCTAAGAGCAGTATACCGTGTAAACACATTTTCCCGTCTGTATACACAGTATTTCGGTGTGGAGCAGGAATACGGGGCAAACATCCAAAAGGACCAACGAGATCTACCCAGGGACACTCTCAAATTGCACCATTTTGATATGATGGAAATAAAAGCCTTTTTCCCACCTAAAACTTTGACAAACACCAGCACATTCAAGCAATACACTTAACTTTCAACAAAACTGCTCCCCCAACATCCCCCAAATAGCTCTTTTCAGGATTTACCTCAGGATTTCAGGCACCCATTTTCCCAGGGGAGAGGGCAGGAGTCAGCAGGAGCCTGGCAGCAGCCCGGGGATTATTTTTTCCGCAGCTCCCTCTAGTGTGTAGAGTCCAAAATGTGATTTAACAGGTACATTGACTTCTACGCACTCGATGCGACCGAAAATAGATTTAAGACAACAGGCACTGAAAATATATTTCAGGACAATGTGTTTGCTCTGGTAGAAGTCGTATCATTTGGCACAGAAAAAGAGCTGTTGGGGCAGCACGATCGGCCGGCTGCATTTTGCGTGTTCCCAGAGTCTTTTTTTTCCTGTGCTTTTGAACCAAAACTTAAAAGGTCAGACAGACTCTTCTGTACGAGCAGCTCTGGCCCATTTTTCACCTATCCTTTTTCATTTATTCATATCTCCCTCGGGGACTAATCTACCTATTAGAATAATAAGGTTATTTTCCGAGTCTAATCTAAGAAAATAAATTAAAAAGTCTAAACCTTTCATTAGATCCGAGCGAGACAGAATTTCTCGGTCAAGGAGAGACGAGACACTGAGGAGTACATGTCCAGCAAATAATATTTATCAATTATGCATATTCATACCCACAGCCACAGGCAGCAGGCAGCCTCCACCAGCAGACTCGTAGAAAGCTGCCTGCAAACTAATGTGTTAAGTAAATAGCTCTTTTATTGGTCTAAGTAGTCACGTACTTAAGGAGCTCACATTTCCAAGTATCCATGGAGCAAAATAATAGAAAAGCTATTAAAACCCAGAGAAAGATAGATTGCATTATATTGCCTAAATTAAAGCCTAAATTGGTACGGATACAAACATTAAGGTTCCTACTTACTTTCAGTTCTGAATACCAAGCAGAACTTGGCCAGCACATATAAATCCTTCCCATAAATGTTTTGTTTGGCTTTTTTTTTTTTTCTTGTCCCCTGCAGGTTTTTTTTGCTTTTGGTTTGTTTTAATTATTATTACTTTTGTATTTATTTTAAGGCTAGAAGCATGACTGTAGTGGAAAGAGAGGGTCCGTTATGGCTTCAAATAAATAATGTGCCAGTGACAGCTCACTCCGCTGCCTGCCAGCTAGGAGCAGCTGAAGGACCCCACATCTGATGCTCAGCACCTTTTTGCTCAGACCTCTAGCCTGGAGCTCAGGTGAGGCCGAGGAGGGACAGACTTTGCCCCTGAGGGCAGAGGTCCAGGCAGTGGCCGGGCTGGGATGTAATGAGATGCCCAGGCATCTCTGTTGCTTGGCAGGCCAAAGAACTAGCGAATATTCAGCCCCATGATTAGCAGCAAACTCTTCCTCACACAATAGCCTACGGCAGGGGGCATCCTCAGCTTCGGAGGACCAAGCAACAGGCTCTTTTCTGAGGTGTCACCAAGGAAGACACCCTTGAGATGTGCTAGATGTGACATGTCTCCCCTCTCAGCCCAGCTGCATCTTCTTTTCTCCTCTGGATGCTGAACCCTCCCCTTGAGGAGCCAGGTTGACCACGAGTAAAGGTAAAACAAACAAGACATACCTCCATCCTTTGGTTCAGCAAATCCAAGGGGCGTCCCGCTTGATTAGCAGCCCTGAGAGCCATTTCCCAGGACTGGAGCTATGGAGCCACGTGCAAGTGCAGGGGGTGCATCCAAGCCTGCATGTGAGGTCTACAAGGAAGATGAGCGCTGCCAGGGTCAGTGATGGGGATGAAGGGCAATGAAGACCAATATCCTCCGGTGTGACCTGCCACACGCAAGCCACATATAAAATGATCCACTCGTTGCAGCGTGGGGGAGCTCGTTTTTGCAGTTGGCTCTGACAAAAGGCAGTTTTCCCCACTCTGTCACCCTCAGGGCAGCCTCTCTCCCACCCTGGGGCCTTTCTGAGGTGCAGCAAGGTGCTGCACCTCTCTACACCTGCATTTCCCTGCCAGAGGAGGCTGTATGGCATACACAGAACACCCCCACACTGCACCCTGCTGAGCACTGCAGGGGATCACAGAATCACAGAATGGCAGGGGTTGGAAGGGACCTCGAAAGCTCATCCAGTCCAACCCTCCTGCCAGCGTAGGAACCTACAGGCAGCGTTCTGCAGCATCCCCGGAGGCACAGGGGACAGCATCACTAACCCAGTGGCTGGTGCCAGCTGAAAGGTTTGTTTTTTTTTAATGTGCCAGAATGAACAGATCCACGAATATTTGGAATTTGCATTAACAGCAAGACTTTTTTTAAGCGCACGTCACAACTGTTAAGGGCGGCCGAGAGGATCAGATGATCTCCACTGGCCCCCTGCGCACGGTGGGCTCCCGCCACAGTTCAGCCGGTTGCACTTGCGCTGGGTCCAACAACTTTGTCTGGCAAAAACATCCCTTGCAGAACGGCAGCCAGACTTCATCTGGAGACAGCAGGAACCGGAGAATCCCCCGCTCCCCTCGGTGGCTGGTTCCAGCAGTTAATCACCCCCGCTCAGAAATCTGTGCATGAACCAGTAACATAAAATTAATGATTTCTTTCATCTCCTGCCTTGGCAGCCTGCTTGAGCTGCTTGTTCTACCGACAGTAATGATTCAATAATCTGAAAAACATTGTACTTCGTTTACAGTATTAACAGCTGAGTGTACAGATACAGAGATTGTATTTATCCTCAAGGAAAAGCTGTTCTGCAGCCTGCAGGAGGTGACAGAATGAGTCACCTTTACATCTTAATTCCTAGTGTTGCCTCTGCGGTCTTTGGTTTGTCTTTCATTTTTATACAGAGGCAACAGAAAAGCAGCAGCCAGGTCAAACGGGCTTGTCAGGGGTGAGGATTTCAGGCACGGGCTGCCAGATTCATCAAAGATGTAGCAGACAGGAGCGTGCAGGCCCTGATCCCCCTTTATCACAGCTCATAGACCGCACCTTATAAATCTCTAGCCCAGGCAGCAGTGTCTCAACCACGACCCCGGTGTCTTGGGAGCAAACCCTGCCGATGAAGTGTGTTTCAGTGAGTCCCATCCTGCTCGAGAGCTGAGCATCACCAGGGGAAAACTGAGTGTCGGATGCTTCGCTTCTGATCTCCCATTCCCCATGAAACGCCTGACCCGCCACTCACAGAAAATCGAAGCAGCCAAACCAAATAATGCCACTCCTCTGCCCTGCCACGGGGAAAAGAGAGCGAGCAGCTTCGACAAATGCAGAGGGCCACAAAACTGCACTGCCTTAAAGAGCCATCAAAGTAATTTTAAAATCAATGTGATGTTAGACAAAAAGCCAGCATGACTCCCTCCAGACGGGCAACAACATCCCGAAAAGCCCTGGAAGGGAATTAAAATTCTGCAGGCAGCACTTTGCACGTGCTGACGCCGATGCAGCATTTTTACAGCAAGGCCGTAAATAGGAAAAAAAAAAAAAAAAAGGAAGAAAAAAACCCCAAAACCAAGCATTGCAATAGTGTGACCGGGCAGTGAGAGGAAGCTGCCCTGAGATGCGACGCGTGAGTCAGCAGCACCACGGTGTCCCCACAGATCCAGCCCTGCAGACGCCATCGGCACGGCCGCGCAGCTGCAGCGCGTAACATGCTCGGAAGGGCACCAGAGGAAGGCAGGCCATCGGTAATTTAAATTTGTGTTCTCTCCATGATGGAGCTTGAGGACATGGCAGAAGGGAGCAGCCCCTGTTCTTGCTGCCATGCAATCTGTGAGGGCTCGGGAAAGCTGCTGTTGCAAACCTTGCCCCCTCTGCCTGCGGTGGTGGCGGCACTGCCTCCCCGGCACGCCAAACCCACCCGGCAACCGGCATCGTTTTGGAAGAGCCTGCTGCATGTGGCCTCCCTGGGTGGGACCGGGCATGGTGCTGGGCTGAGCCATGGAGAGATCCCCATGAGCAAACCCAGCGCGGAGGCGGCTGAAACACAGTGATGCTGCCCAAAGTGTGGCAGGACAGAGGGGCACAGGGCTGTGACAAGGTCCCACCATGGACACCATCCTTCTCTATGCCCCAGCTCACCTGTCCTGAGCAACCCTAGTGCTGCTGCTCTGCACCAGCTGACAGGAGGTTTCTGCTCCCATGTGTGCCCCGTTGAGGAGGGGACCAGCACGCTGGTGGATCAGCAACCTCTGGTGTCTTGCAGGCGAACGTCACGTCGCAGGCTCCTCGGCAAAGGGACGAGCTCTTCACTGTTCCTCTTGGCAACAACCTCCCACACGTCGCCTCTTGGCTTAGACACCTGCCAAGGACAGAGCGGACGCTGCGCCGGCTGTAGGGATGCCTGACAGAACCTGGTACCACCTGGGTCACCTCCAAGTGTCAGTCCTCTATGTGCAAACTCAGACACTGCAGTGTAGGACCTGAGGGAAACAGTTGTGTAATTCCCTCCCCTTTCTTCCCATACATTTGTAGTATAAGAATACATTTTCCTGTATCTTAAAAATTCAGCATGTCACTGTTTTTTGTTCACAATTCATTCCTCCCAGGAAGCACCCGTAACTTTTATATATATAAATAAACAATGCAGTCCCATTAATTTTGCACAGCATCAAATCCAGTTCTTCGGTCAGGGGTGAAAAGCTGGTTTGCACAGCCTCACCGCTCCCCTGTCTCTACCTTGTGTGTCCCAGAGAGGACTGGCAGCTTTTCATCCCAGCTCTGGACCCTCTCCACCCCCATCCTCTCTGCCAGCCCAACCCTCTCCCCGTGGAGCACTCTGCTTTTTGGCTACCCGTGGCTGTCACCGCGTGCCCGTGATGTGACCAGCTTCTCGATGCCAAAAGACAGCCCTGAACTTGGCAGAGGCAGGATGGACATCACATGGGGCCACCAGTGGGTGGCTCCTACCCACCCTGACCTTGCCATGCAGCTGGCCTGCACACCCCGGCCATGCTGGTGGGTTGCCAAGATCATCAGGCTCAGCTGAGATGTGTTTTGCAGCACCATCCCTGCAAGGTGGGTTTTGGTTCTTCCACAGGGCTTCAGACTCTTCCCAGAGTTACTGATTTATTTTTAAAAGGCATCAAAAGTTGACGTATCATAGAATTATAGAATGATTTGGGTTGGAAGGGACTTTAAAGCTCATCTCATTCCAACCCCCTGTGCCATGGGCAGGGGCACTTCCCATTAGACCAGGTTGCTCAAGGCCCCATCCAACCCGGCCTTGAACATTTGCAGGGAGGGGGCACCCACAGCCTCCCTGGGCAACCTGTTCCAGTGTCTCACCACCCTCACCGTAAAGAATTTCTTCCTAGTATCATATAATCTAAATCTACCCTCTTTCAGTTTAAAACCATTACACCTCTGATCCTATCACTACACTCCATAACAAAGGAACCCTCCCCACCTTTCCTGTAGGCTCTCTAAGTACTGGAAGGCCACTATAAGGTGTCCCTGGAGCCTTCCCTTCTCCAGGCTGAACAACCCCAACTCTCTTGGCCTGTCCTCGCAGGAGAGGTGCTCCAGGCCCCTATCATCTTCATGGCCCTCCTCTGGACCTGCTTGAGCCCTTCTCCTCAGGGCTGCTCTCAATCCACTCATTGCCCAGCCTGTATTTGTGCTTGGAATTGCACTGACTCAAGCACAGGACCTTGCACTTGGCCTTATTGAACTTCATGGGCCCACCTCTCCAGCCTGTCCAGGGCCCTCTGGATGGCATCCCTTCCCTCCAGCGTGCCAGCCGCACCACAGAGCTTGGTAAACTTGGTTGGCAAACTTGCTGAGGGTGCCTCGATCCCACCGTCCGTGTCACCGACAAAGATGTTAAACAGCACCAGACCCAATAACAACCCCTGAGAAACATCACTTGTCACAGGTCTCCACTTGGACATCGAGCCGTTGACTGTAACTCTTTGAGTGTGACCATCCAACCAGTTGCTTATCCACTGCGTGGTCCATCCATCAAATCCACATCTTTCCAACGTAGAGACCAGGACGTCGTGTGGGACAGCGTCAAATGCTTTGCACGAGTCCAGGTAGATTATGTCAGTTGCTCTTCCCTTATCCACCAACACTGTAATCCCATCAAAGAAGGTCACCAAATTTGTGAGGCACAATTTGCCCTTAATGTAGCCATGCTGGCTGTCACCAGTCACCTCCTCATTTTCCATATGCTCTAGCATAGTTTCCAGAAGGATCTGCTCCATGATCTCGCCGGGCACAGAGGTGAGACTGACTAGCCTGTAGTTTCCCAGGTCTTCCTTTTTACCCTTTTAAAGAATGGAGGTTATGTTTCCCCTTTTCCAGTCAGTGGGAACTTCAAAGGACCGCCACAACTTCTCAAACACGATGGATAACGGTTTAGCAACTTCATGTACCAGTTCCATCAGGACCCACAGATGCATCTCATCAGATCCCATGGGCCTGTGCACCTTCAGGTTTCTTAGATGGTCTCAAACATGATCTTTTTCTACAGCGGGTAGTTTTTCATTCTCCCAGTCGCTGCCTTTGTGTTGGGTGTCTTGAGTGGTGTGGCTGGAGCACTTGCTGGTGAACACTGAGGCAAAAACGTGGTTGAGTACCTGAGTCTTCTCCATGTTCTGGGTAACCAGGTCTCCCTTTTCTTTCCAGAGAGGGTCCACATTTTCCCTAGTCTTCCTCTTACCACTGATGTACCCCTAGAAGTTTTGCTTGTTGCCCTTGATGTTTCTGGCCACATTTAATTCTATCGGGCCTTTGGGTTTCCTAACCTGATCCCTGATGCTTGGACAATTTCTCTACATTCCTCCCAGGTTACCTGTCTTGCTTCCACCCTTCGTAGGCTTCCTTTTCATGTTTGAGTTTGTTCAGGGAAGTCAAGTCAGATCTGCCGAACAGTACCGCTCAGAGCCTGGGGACAGACCATCCTCCCAAGGGTGCTTTTTAACACGGGTCCTGCTGCTCAGAGGCACAGTTGAAGTTTCTCATCCAGCCACCTAACCACTTTCTGAACCCCTTGAACTCAAAACCCCTGCCACGGGGTCAATCTGGGGCCAGCTCACCAGCCACACGCAGAGCACATCTGCACAAGTGCAGATGCTCCAGGAGGGACGGGCTGGTCCCGGAGCCCCGTGGCCGAAGCGCCCCGTGCCCCCAGCCCAGAGCATCCCTGGCAGAGGCCACGGGCAGGCAGCCTCTCAGCTGGGCAGGAGCTGACCCCGACCTCCAGACAGTCGCAGCCTGTGGGGACGGGCCCCTGCCCTGTCGGGCTTTAATAGGGGATTGACTTCAAAGTGCTGGAATAGCTGATGCTGCTGAGGGTGCCGCAGCCATTCAGACAGCTTTATTCATTAGTAATTAGGCAGGCGTTGTCTGGCATCTAGATTAATCCCACTTTTAATTATTTTGAAACTGTGTGAGATTTCCCAGGCATTAAAGATTATGTGCGTGCTTGCTGATTCCACAGCAATTATTCTAATGTAATGATGTCTATTAATACGCTTCCCAGCTTGCCATGCCCAAAGGGGAAATTCCCAGTTTCCCCCTGTGTAGCACACATCTCCTGCACGGCATAACCCCCGCATCCACCTGCTTATGTGGCACAAAATAATACTTTCCCTGTGCTTCACCTCCTAGTAACACCATGACAGAGCTGTTGCTACACCAAGCGTCAGGCACCGATCGCTAACGGGGAGAGAGGCTCCTGGAGGCTCCGCATCCCCTCGCAGCCATAGAGCGGGAGCAGAGATCCCAATGGAAAAGGAGCATCCTCTCTTCCCTGGGAAACTGCTCCAGGGCTCACACCTAGCTACAGTCTACTCTAAAAAAGCAGCTTACATTTACAGGGGTTTTTTTGAAAGGAAAAGGTCACAGCATTTCCACCCCAGGTCAGACTAAACCATTTGACCTGAAATCCAAGGTTTAATTCAGTTCATGGATCATTTGAACTCATTACAGAAAACCTTGACAATTTAAAGATAGCATTTGAAAGAAGAAAGTCATTTCAAAGAGGAACAACAATAGAAATATGAGCTGAGAACCTCAAAACTGAGAGCTGTTCTGAAATCTCACCTTTCATTTGGCCTAAATATCCTTTGGACTCATCCCTTTTCACTATAGCTCTCATCGTTCCCGAACTTCATTTAATAGAAATTTACTACTCACTGGCAAAAAAACTGTTGTCTCACTGGCCACTAAATTTATGCTGTGGAGCTGACACCTCTTTAGGAGAAGGAGGGCTCGAGTGAACGTTGTGCCAGGAGTCATTTCCAGCCCTCTGTCCATGAACACCCATCAGAAAACACATATATTTTACATAAAGCTCTACAGTTTACGTAGTTTACAGTTTATATAGTTATTGTAAAGGTTTATGTCAACAACTGTTGCTGAACATCCTCGCAAGTGAAAACCTCATTTGCAATGATATGAGGGAAGACACAAATTCAGAGCGCTGCGAACACCAAAAGGCAGCACTTGTGCTGTCCTGAAAATGAACACTCAGCCCTCACTAGCAATATTTGGATTGCTTTGCATATATATTGTTTCAGCATTTCATTCCTCCCAAAACAAAAAGCAATATAACCTCACCTGCCCGGCCTAATGCATCCTTGCAGAGCTAAAACTGCATGACAAAGCTTCTGGGTAGAGACCGTGGGTAATTTGGCTGATAGATCCTCTGGAAGCTTCGAGCCAAATTCGATTTCAGGTTTAAACTCGTCGCTCCGTCTCTGGAGATAGCAGGGCAGCGATATTAGCATGATGGCAACGCAATTGACTCTGAACTCAAGAAATGGATTAAATGAAATTACACTCTTCCCTGATGAGGCTGGTGGAACAGGGAGATTGCTTTAGGAAATTCAGAATTGAATTTCATAGGTAAGAGTTCAGATGTTGTGCTATTTGCTCAGGAAGGTTTTGCGCAGGCTGCTCCTCCTCGCCGCGCAGGAGCCGCGGCCGGCAGCAGCTTGGGAAGGACAGATGCTGCCAACTGCCTCCAGAGCCCAGATCCCACCTTGGTTCCCATCGTGACTTGGTTTGTCATTGCTCCATCCACCTTGGAGGCAGGAGATCCCAACTTCCCTGTCCCAGCATCCCCATTCCCGCATGTGGTGGGAAGAACCCTCTGCTCTTCTCCTCCTATGCACTGCTACCTTGGCGGGATCCAGCAATAACTAAATCATCCCCAGCTCCACCCAAATGCTTTAGAGACAGGGACATTTTTAGTAAGTGAAAGATTTAAATCTGTTACCTGCTTGGAAAAAATACTTCTCCTGCAGAAGACGTCTCCATAAAGATCACCTTTCCACTCGGAGCTGCCCTCTATGCTTCCCCGGGAGCATGTGAGCCAGCCTGACAGCCTGGGTCTGCACCTGAAGGTTTCCATTAGTTTGACAGGCTCCTTCAATATTCTGATATTTATGGCTGAAATTTAAGAGTGGAGATGTATCAGTTTTTCTTCTCCTTTCCTCAGTGATTTTATGAGCTGAAACTGCAATTGCACTGCTGTCTGTCAGGTCTTATTCGCATACTCTGATCATTTTGGGTAACTTGTGAATTACATCAAAAAGCCCATTAGTTAATTTTTACTTAAAAATGACATAATTGGAAGCAAACCCGTATTACAGCATACTAAAACACATAAAGAGGTCGAAAAGTTCATTGGCATAAATCAGCCGAGCAGTTCACTTCCAACAACTCTTTAGTGCCAGGTACTCTTTAGGAAAGGTTTAGTCCCAAACTATTAGCCAAATACGGCACTTTGCCAGGCCACGCAGGTATCACAGCTATCAACTTCCCAATCTTTTGGAGGGCAAAATGAACCAATCCTGTTCCCTTTAACATTACTCATCAGAGCTAGACATCTCCATCTCCAAGCCAGCCCCACAACAACTGCCCCAGGGCTGATGTTGGCAGCACCGGTGTCCAGTCCTACCTGCTAGAAACTTAAAGAGACCTCTCATTGCTCAGAAGAGTTTTCTTTCCACGTGTCCAGGTTTTTCAAAACGTACCAGAGAGTTTAAGTGCTGCCTGATTCCCTGCTGTAGCTCCTTGCCTTCTGAAGTTTGTCTGTCCAAACACATCCCCCGCTTCTCCGTCCTTCTCCTGCAGTAAAAGAGTTTTCTCAGCCGTCAAAGTACTCCTCTCAAAAGGCAACCCCAATTGCTTTTATGCCAGACTTCACTGCTGGGTGCTTTTTCAGTTTCAGGGAAGCATCTTGCATGACCTCTGCCCCATTAGCAGCTCCACCAGCAGCGTTCTCAGTGCGCTACCAGACCTATGTATAAAAGCCACGTCAGTGAAATGGCAGATTTGTTGGCAGACCCCTCCACTTCCCACTCCCCATGGCCCAAAAAGACTCACAGAGGTAAGATGCACCTGCAGTTACTTGCAAGAGGAAGGGCATCTCCATCCTCACAGAGGAATTCAACTAGGTCAAGGCACGGTCTCCTGCGGAGATCTTCGTGTCCACTGACTCACTGCGAGTCCTTCAAGCCTGTTGTTCTTTTATAGCCACCAAGAAAAAAATGCCCCCATCCAAACTGCAAAAAAGCATCTTTTCTAGGTGACGTTGGGCAACGTGCTCAATTCATTCTCACCTCCTTTTGCATCTGAGTCTGGTTTTGCTTCCTTGTGTTTCAAAACGTCCACAGGAGGGGACAGCAGAAAGTCCTGGAAGTCAGCAGGCAGGCAGCATCCTCCAGAGCCAGCTGGAGCAAAAATGAAAGGGTATCATGTAAAGGAAAAAAATAACCATCCGCATACAGACAGGTAGGAACAATCCCTTAAGAACGCTGCAGATCATTGGCAATCACATTTTAAATCGGCAGAAACCACAACTTGCTCTTCTGAGGCCTGCTCAGAAAAGCAGGCAAAACCTCTGCAGTAACTCCTGAACCAGAGAAAGTCCAAAGTGGCTTTGCCCTCGTGCCACAGTTTGAATACACTTCAGAAAAAGCCGTGATTTTAAACTCAAATACTCGCCTGTCAACTGTTAGTTCATTCGCCTCGAAATTACCGTTTGTTCTGCACAGGCACAATTCCCAGCACGCTGTCAGCTGAAGAAATAACCACACGAACATCAGAAGACTGTAGTTAAATTTTATTTATCGGTTCTATTGTTAAATTACACAATCCAAGTCAGTGGATCGGCCTGTAAATCTACACAATAAGACAGCGTCTACAGTGGAGATCAGTAGAATTTGATATGGTTATGACAAAATGGTATCCTTATAGTCGTACATCCCCTATATACAAGAAACAGTATACACAAAGAAAATGCAACTAGTCTCTGTAAACCATGCACACCACAGCATAAAAACAGAATTCACCTCCTGCAACGGGCCTCCCAGCACGCTCACGGTTAAGTCCTGTTTACAGCAGCGCCTTTCAGTTTTAAGAGCGAATTATTTTCCCCTGTAAAACCCAAAATACAGCCGAGACGTCAGATCGGCAGCTGCGGTTCTCATTTAAAAAAGAAAAAATAAAAATCGCTGTACATGAAGTTATTTCTCTTTTCCAAGCTGCTTGGTTTGCTGGCGCTCCGCTCTCCGCTCGGCCCCCAGCAGGATTGTTGCCCCCCCCGGGCGACAACACAACACGAGATGTAAAGCGACTTCCAGCCGACTTCGGCGTGGAGCCGTAGGACGTCTGTAAAGCCTTCTGCCTCATTTTATGCCCCCGCCCCGCCGCCCTCCTGCTGTACAGAACATTACAGGCCAAAAAGGCAATAGCGCAAGCGAGCCTCGTAAGCATCGTGCACGTGGGGACGGCGAGCGCCCTGCTCGGGTGCCTCCCTCCCCGCACGCTCGCACCGAGAGCGGTGTTTCGGGCGAAGGTCGGGAGCGTTGCAGGCTACGTACAAAATTTCTGAACTTGCTGAATGCATACCCCAAGCTTTGCAGAGGTGTTGGTTTTGTTTTTGTTTTTTTTTTGCATAGAGATTTATAGTAGCCCCTCACACCTCCTGCCCCATCTCCTCTCCCGGTCAAGTCTCGATGAGGCCAAAGGGCTGCGGGAGAGGCTGGTCCAGCTCCATCTCCGCATCCTGCGTCCCAGCTGCTGCATCCCTGTGCACCTCGCAACCTGCTCATCCTCTATAACTATGGCTATGGTAAAATTGGTTTCCGTCATCGTTAGTCATCGCTCATCTGTCATCGCTCCTAAGGGCTCAAGCGCGTACGAAAAAAAGAAAAAAAAAAAAAAAAGCCCTGTTCTTATCCGGTGTAGCAAAGATTTACTGGAAGCAAATCCTAATACAAGTGTAAATCTACTTCTTCCATTGAGCAATTCTTTTCATAATATTGCTGGGATTAGAGAGTTTTATGACTTTTTAAAGACACTATACAAATATCCGCAACATAATTTCATCTAGTTTATACCACCAATTATTAAGGAATGATAAATTCAGCGTTATGGATTCTAATGGGTAGGAAAGACTTAAAATTAGACACTGTCACAAGATTATAATTGGAAAAATGCTTTATCAAACATGAAGATGTGCCGTAACTTTTCCAGAATGGTTAAAATTATACTGCCCTGAAAAATTCTGGAAACAGTGTCTTTAACATTGGCATTGAGTTCAGAAAAGTATGTCTGTCCTTTTTTTAATTTTTTTTTTTTAAATATGAGATAGACCAAGCTTAAAACTCTAAACAGCAGTAGGTAGAAAAAGTTTAAAATTTTAAATATTTATATAACTAGAGAAATTACTTCTATTCCTTTTAAAAGCCAATATTATACATAAAACTAGTCAGTAATTTTTCTAGACCTTTATTGTTCCCTTCATCGTCCATTCATTAAGTTGGTAAATATTATAAGCAGTCGGTGCCCTCGAAAACACATTATTAAAATAAAATTAAGATAAAATCAAAAGGAAAAACGTTTTGCTCATATACTGTATTGTGAGAGTATGCTGAATGCTCTTTATTAGGAAATGNGTTCCCTATGTAGTCAGTGCTGGAGCCGTTCTCGCCCTGCTCTCTCCGGTGCGCTTGCTTCGCCCTCAGGATCTTCCGCTGCTCCTGGCGTTTCCGCCGCGCTTCCTGGTGCTCCTTCTGCCGCATGTACTGGTACCGCTGCAAAAACAGGTCTTTTGCATAATCGTACAATTCCACGTCTAAAAAATTGAGGGCCTCGATGCGCTGCTGAGTCTGCTCGTCTATCTCCACGCTGGAGGCCCTTGTGCTATTGTACTGCGTGAAGGGCGAGATGAAGTTCATGTTGAAAGTCTTCTCAAAGAGATACTGAGTCTTCCGCTGAAATTCGGTCAGGCCGAAGAAGGCCATCCGCTTCAGGTTCTCCTTGGCGCTGTCGAGCAGAACCTTATTTCTCTGCTCCTCGGGCATCACCGACAGGTTGTAGCATCCCACCAGGCTGAGGTCAGACAGCATGCGGACCTGGCGATTGTTGGCGAGGTTGTAGGGGCAATCCATGAACTCCTGCAGGGAACAGCCCGACCAGTCGTCTCCCGTGTAGCAGCTGGGCAGCTCCTCGGTGGTCGGGGACCGGCCATCGCAGACGTGCAGGGACGCCTTCCACGTGGCTCCTCGCTGGACGTGACGCCATTCGCTCAGGTAGCGGGAGACAGGGTCACGCAGGATGGTGATGTAGTAGAAATTCCTGCCAAGGGGAGAGGAAGGCAGAGCGTTTAGTCCCGTGTGCCTCCGGCACGCCGCGTATTAACGTTTAAAATCAATAGAAACTTGGGAGATGCGCTTAAGAGGCTTTCCGGAGCACTGCTGCCGAGCGCTCACCTCTGCAGGGTGAAGGACGGCTGAACGAACTCCCCAGTGGCAGCAGGAAGGAAGGGTTGTATCTACCGGCCTACATCTGTCTTGGCTAAGTGGGTTTTGCCTCTGTCAAGGCAGAAGGGAACCTTCTTAAATAAATCTTAAAATTATATTGAATAAATGTTAAGATATTTAAGATTATTATGATTTCCCTCCGTGCTGGGCCGCTCATGTGGCAGTGTGCTCCTGCTGGATGCCTCAACTGATGCTCTCCCCAGACCTTGGGAGAATAATCAAAATATCTGCCAGGCCTCAATTCAAGCAGACCATGGCTAACTATGGCTTTTTGATTTTCCTTGTACAACAGAGCTGCACCGACAAGTTTACATAATCTGCACAAAGCTGCTTGTGACACGTTACACCTACGAGGAAGACATTTCCCACAAGACGTTTCCTTTCACAGGCCAGACAAATGAGAGGTGCCCCGAAGCCCCAACCCACTTGCACTGAAATGAGGATCTGGGAAAAACCCATGAAAATCCTGTTTTACCCTCATGCCTTCACCTGACACAGGACTGCAATGACGAGAGGAGAGGCAACGAGTAACAGGAAATTAAAGGATGCATTACAGTGTTTTGTAAGAGAAAACATTTCCAAGGGAGGTGCTGCTTTTTGTTCGGAGCAACGGGACAGCGGCACACATGGGGGACGCTGCTGTGGGGAACCTCCTCAGGCTGCCAGCTGGAAAACCAGCGAGCTCAACCTTACATATAGCATTCAGAGATCACTCTGGATCTCACATTAATATCCACCCTTCAACACCATGTTGTCCACCAGACATGGTGACTGGCCAGCCTTTTGTTCTCTATCGTTTCCTTCGGCAGAAGAGCCACTAGATGTCGATGTTCTACAGAAAATTGTCTCTGGGTGGACTGAAAAGTGAATCGCAAGCACCAAAAGCATCCGACAGCACAGGGGAACGGAAACTCTCGTCACCATTCCTCTTCCCATTTAGAGCATTCAAGCTCATAAATAATTAAATGAAAGTACAATAAACGTGCAGAAGCAAACAAAGCCAAGGAGCCCAGGACCGCATCAGCAGCCCGACACGACGGCACCTCACGCTCGGAAAACCGCGACGCTGCAATCACCACGACCACGGTCCCCACGCTTATCCAGGCGCTGCTGCTGCCACCCTGGCTCCAAGGGCTTTGGCCACAGATTCACACAAACAAAGGGAGCCAAAGCCCCTGTCACGACCCAAGGAAGGTCCTTTTTCCCCAATTTCACAGTGAGAGCTGGAGTTAAGTGGGAGCAAGGACAAACTCACGGTCATGTCGGGCACCTGGAGCAACAGCTGCCAACCTCTCATTGTCCCTTGCAAAGGTAGGAAGAGTTGTGCTCTGTCTCATCTCTGCAGGTCTCTGGCAGCATTGGCGATGCCAACCTGGCCAAGAGAAAGGGCTTTCCAGAAGCATCACCGCCTCAACCAGTCACTCTGATGAGCAGGAGCTGACCCTGCTCGTGTTGGATGCAGCAATGACACCGCCTTGTCCGGGTCCCTGACATGGGGAAACGAAGCAGCTCCAGGGCAAACTCAAGCGCCTTCTTTAACTCCTGCCAGGAGTCCTTACACTTGGATCTAGTTTATTGGGATATTGNATTTTTTTTTTTTAAATATGAGATAGACCAAGCTTAAAACTCTAAACAGCAGTAGGTAGAAAAAGTTTAAAATTTTAAATATTTATATAACTAGAGAAATTACTTCTATTCCTTTTAAAAGCCAATATTATACATAAAACTAGTCAGTAATTTTTCTAGACCTTTATTGTTCCCTTCATCGTCCATTCATTAAGTTGGTAAATATTATAAGCAGTCGGTGCCCTCGAAAACACATTATTAAAATAAAATTAAGATAAAATCAAAAGGAAAAACGTTTTGCTCATATACTGTATTGTGAGAGTATGCTGAATGCTCTTTATTAGGAAATGAGTTTGCTTCCCAGATAGATTTCAGTCGAGCATCATCAACATTTTCCAGCATCCCATTTTGTACTCGTAACTAATTTTCGGATTTTTTTTTTTTCTTTTCTTTTAAATAAACGTCCAAGCGATCGTTTCCGACAAGCCTACTTGGCTCCTGCGTTTCATAAATAACCCAACAAACCTAAAAAGGACAATTTAATTACACGCTAAGATCAAGCGTTCCACGTACAGTACGACATTTACTGCAAAGGCAACTGCAAAGGCAACTTTTTAACCTCTTTTTGCTTCAAACCCTTGAGAAGCATAATTTGTTTGGACTCTTCCGTCGTCTCTGATCGGCAGGTCGGGTTCCGCTTCGCTTTGGGCGTCCGATCAGTCCCCCCCCCCNGTGGCAGCAGGAAGGAAGGGTTGTATCTACCGGCCTACATCTGTCTTGGCTAAGTGGGTTTTGCCTCTGTCAAGGCAGAAGGGAACCTTCTTAAATAAATCTTAAAATTATATTGAATAAATGTTAAGATATTTAAGATTATTATGATTTCCCTCCGTGCTGGGCCGCTCATGTGGCAGTGTGCTCCTGCTGGATGCCTCAACTGATGCTCTCCCCAGACCTTGGGAGAATAATCAAAATATCTGCCAGGCCTCAATTCAAGCAGACCATGGCTAACTATGGCTTTTTGATTTTCCTTGTACAACAGAGCTGCACCGACAAGTTTACATAATCTGCACAAAGCTGCTTGTGACACGTTACACCTACGAGGAAGACATTTCCCACAAGACGTTTCCTTTCACAGGCCAGACAAATGAGAGGTGCCCCGAAGCCCCAACCCACTTGCACTGAAATGAGGATCTGGGAAAAACCCATGAAAATCCTGTTTTACCCTCATGCCTTCACCTGACACAGGACTGCAATGACGAGAGGAGAGGCAACGAGTAACAGGAAATTAAAGGATGCATTACAGTGTTTTGTAAGAGAAAACATTTCCAAGGGAGGTGCTGCTTTTTGTTCGGAGCAACGGGACAGCGGCACACATGGGGGACGCTGCTGTGGGGAACCTCCTCAGGCTGCCAGCTGGAAAACCAGCGAGCTCAACCTTACATATAGCATTCAGAGATCACTCTGGATCTCACATTAATATCCACCCTTCAACACCATGTTGTCCACCAGACATGGTGACTGGCCAGCCTTTTGTTCTCTATCGTTTCCTTCGGCAGAAGAGCCACTAGATGTCGATGTTCTACAGAAAATTGTCTCTGGGTGGACTGAAAAGTGAATCGCAAGCGCCAAAAGCATCCGACAGCACAGGGGAACGGAAACTCTCGTCACCATTCCTCTTCCCATTTAGAGCATTCAAGCTCATAAATAATTAAATGAAAGTACAATAAACGTGCAGAAGCAAACAAAGCCAAGGAGCCCAGGACCGCATCAGCAGCCCGACACGACGGCACCTCACGCTCGGAAAACCGCGACGCTGCAATCACCACGACCACGGTCCCCACGCTTATCCAGGCGCTGCTGCTGCCACCCTGGCTCCAAGGGCTTTGGCCACAGATTCACACAAACAAAGGGAGCCAAAGCCCCTGTCACGACCCAAGGAAGGTCCTTTTTCCCCAATTTCACAGTGAGAGCTGGAGTTAAGTGGGAGCAAGGACAAACTCACGGTCATGTCGGGCACCTGGAGCAACAGCTGCCAACCTCTCATTGTCCCTTGCAAAGGTAGGAAGAGTTGTGCTCTGTCTCATCTCTGCAGGTCTCTGGCAGCATTGGCGATGCCAACCTGGCCAAGAGAAAGGGCTTTCCAGAAGCATCACCACCTCAACCAGTCACTCTGATGAGCAGGAGCTGACCCTGCTCGTGTTGGATGCGGCAATGACACCGCCTTGTCCGGGTCCCTGACATGGGGAAACGGAGCAGCTCCAGGGCAAACTCAAGCGCCTTCTTTAACTCCTGCCAGGAGTCCTTACACTTGGATCTAGTTTATTGGGATATTGCATTAAAATAATGACCCCGTTCTCAAGCAGTAACAAGTTAGTGCCATAAAGAATCAGAACTGTCAGGGTTGGAAGGGACCTTGAAGATCATCCAGTTCCAACCCCCCTGCCATGGGCAGGGACACCTCCCACTAGAGCAGGTCGCCCAGAGTCCCATCCAGCCTGGCCTTAAAAACTTCCAGGGATGGAGCTTCCACCACCTCTCTGGGCAACCTGCTCCAGGGTCTCACCACCCCACTATAGCAACTAATACATGACAGAAAGCCTCTGGTGACTTTCTGTCACCAGAGGAGGCAAACCAAAGCTCTGCTTGACCCAGAACACCTCGTACAACCTGACCCATTAGCAGTTCAGCAAGGCTGGTTGGGCAGTGAGGTGCAGGCATTGGGGTGCTGCCGTCTGAGAGAGAAGGCCAACCAAACCATCTGCTCTAAGGTCATCACAGCAACTGATGAGGAGTTAATGCAAAAAAGGAAACCAATCCTGAGCCAAGATCGATACTGTGAACATTTTATCAGAGCTCAAACTCTTCAGCCGCTCTCCCTTTACGCTCTTTAGTCACAAGTGGTGACAAAGCGCCTCCCTTGGCTGCTGTTGTAAAAACAAAGGAATGAATAAAATCTTGCATGTTGGTGGAAGAAACCCCTTGTACCAGATCACCTTCACCCCAGGCCGCCAGAGGCCTCATTCCAGTAGACACCTCCATCAGCATCTGCCAAGGGAAACCACCACAGATGAGGGAAATCTGGGAAAGGAGGCTGAGTAAAGACGCCCACTGGACTCTGCAGGGAGCATGGAGGTGTCTGGGCTCCCTCCAGTGCCCTGCGCTCAGGAAGCCAGGCCATTGGCGGGAATGCTTACGGGATGCTTCGGATGGAGCCCATATCCTACCTGGCCTGAAAACAGGCTGATGGCCGTTATTTATACTACGTCGTTATTTCCCAGATGAATCCTGCTTTCAAGACACAACTTACAGAGAGATGCTTTATGAGTTACTGGGCCAACGTGCATTTCTCCTTTTCTTAAGTCTCCCTGTTAAAATTCTACCGAAAAAAGGTGGCATTTCTTTTGGGAACACCTACTTTTGGGTTTGCCCCAAGCCACTCTCACAGAAGTTCGAAATCACGGCAGCTCCAGAAAAGCAGCCGCGCTGCTCTGTGTTTGTCTGAACTGAGCTTCAAAAAGTCACAAAAGCTTTAATGCATCATCAAGTCAGAGCTGTGCCAGAGATGGATTTGGCCATCAGCACTCAGAGCATCCTTCTGCTGCAACGGGGAGGAAGACTCAAAGCTTTGTGAGTATTTTTAGCTCCGTACGTAACAGCGTGTTCTTTCTGCTATCTTAACAGGGGGGTGTTGAGCCTGTGCCCATCCCTTGAAGCTTGCGCTTCAGAGCCTGAGACAATATGTTTGCAGGTAGAGCTGAAACTTTGCGGTGAATCATCCCTCCAACTTAAAGAGCTGCACTCATCAGAAACACACGTTTTCTAATAAAGTCAAGCTGGATGCCTGTGAAGCAGAGAACAAAAGGAGCTCGGGGGCAACTCAGAAAGTAGGTTGACCCTGGAGCCATCAGGAACACAAGATGGTGTGACAGTCCCTTGCTCTTGGTATCTCCCTGAGCACAGCTCTTCCCCAGGGAACGCGGAGACTGAACCGCCCGTCCCACGACACTGAGTTTGCTCCCCATGCTGCATCACCCGCTCCGCTTATCACATCACTGCAAGGTTGAAGCGAGAGCATTTCTGGGAGTCATGAATTATTTGCACAGGATCCATTACCACAGAGAAGCTCAGCAAAGGTCAGAAGCTCCCCTCAGATAAACGTCCGGCTAACAGTTTGCATGATCTGCTGGGGTGCGAAAGCTGGGCGTTCTCGGTGCTTTGACACTTCTACGCATGGGTAGGTCAAGGATGGTGGCAGAGACTGGCAGGGCAATGTGCTGGAAGCCAGGGATGGACAGAGGAGGCGACGTGTGTTTGGTTTCCCCGCAGCTGCAGCAATGCCAGCCCTCGCACTGCATCCTCCCAGTGCACCAGTTGCCCCGTCATCACCCCGACATCATTGGGGCCAGGAAAGCCACGTGTCACCCGTGGGCCAGAACCGCACCTGCCTCCGACTGACCCATCACGGGCATCACCTCTGGGGCAGCGGTGCTGCCACGTCAATGCCCCATGGCTGGTCCCAGGGCACTTTAATAACCTGCGTGGTCATGAAGACGCTCTATCCTCTTCCTCCTGCACGAGCGCTGCTACCCCACGTCAGCTTCCCAGAGACCCCACAGAGAGCGACGCATGCCGGGTTCGGGGGGACGGAGCAAGCCCCTGTCTGACAATTCTGCTGTGAGGTGATTTTTTCTAAGGGAAGATGTTTTTTTGTTGAAATGGACCGAGAAACATGTGCTGTCAGTGGACGGACCTGCTTTCGGTTGTCCAGTTCCTCAGCACAGAGCAGCCCCCCCTTTCCTTCCTGCATAGCCCCTGGAGAAAATACAAAGCAAACTGAAACCTCAAAGACCAATGTGAATATCTCTGAGGGGTTGATGGAAACTGAGCCATCAGCTCACTTTGAAAGGATAATTCTGTGGTCCCGTAGTGCCTTTGTGCCAGCCCCATCCCCACCTCTGCCCCAGCACAGCGGCTGAATGAGAATCCTTTTTTCCAATCTAATGATTTTTTTAAAAAGCATCCTTGTAGCAAGCTTCTAAAAGCAACATTAAAGAAAAAAAAAAAATAAACTGAAGTCAAAGTAAGGAGGTGTGAAACCCCAGGGGATGAGAGCACCGAGTAAAGCCAGAGACTTCAGAGCCTAGGAAGGAACACGCAGCTGCCCACGCCGCGGCGCTCAGGAGGCTCGTGGTTGTGCAGAGCTGTTCTGCCGAAACGAGGCGAGAAAGGGCTGATTTTGCTTACGCATCAAAACGGGTCAGAACTTCTCAAAGGAAGAGTACATCTCATCCCAAGCCAGCTGCCCCGGCTGTGCAACGCAGAACTGCAAGGCAGCAACCACCCAAGCGACGCATAGAGAAAGGGTTACGGCCAGATCCGAGTGTGGAGTGTGTGGGGAAGGCTTGCAACCCCCTTTGTTCCTCCTTTCCCATGCCACAAGCCCCTGTGCCATAAAAAGGCCTGGCAAAATGGACCATCAGCAGCTGAGCATCCATCCTAAGGGCTTGAAAGCAGCGGGGTGCGTGCTGGTGGCAAAGGGTTCACCAGGAAACTCTTGTCTAGCGGCTTTAACTCTTGTACGTGCTCCCAGGGCACCCTAACCCTGATGGAGAGGCTTTAAGCAACTGCTGCGGGGTCCAAATGGGTACCATTTCCACGAGGACAAGAACTAGGGCTGGTTTCAGCTAAGCGTGTCTCAGCCACCTGGGGTCAAAACTCCCGCTGAGCAGTATCGATCCCCGCCAGACGACAGAGGCTGCCGCGCCGTTTAATTGCCCGTCGAGGCAGAGGAAGGCTGGAGGTCAGATGCCGGCAGCTGCCATGCCTTCAGCCTGGAAACTCGAGCCTGGCTTGATGGAGCTCTGAGGTAAGGAGCTGGAGAGGCAAGCTAAAAGCTAAACACCCGCTAAAAGCTAAACATCCACTCACCATTACGTCCATTAGCGTATGGATCAGTAGGTGAGGGACTGAGTCACGTTTTCCCATTTCTGCTGAGAAACGAGGCTATGGCAAGAAGGGCTTTGTAGGCTACAGAGGGTGAGAAACCTACAGTCTTTGCACAGGGAGCACCACAGCTCCGGGAACATTCTGACTTTCCTCCCCAGACTGTTCCTGAGGTAAACTAACCACAGCTTTAGCACAAGGTTGAGGAAGCAGAGCTACAATTTCCAGGGAACATACTGGGACAGTCCCATTCACAGAGCAAAATTAAGGCTGCCCTTTAAGCTGGCTCAAACACACTGGTTTTTATCTAGGTCAAGCTCATCCAGATGGCAAGCCTGGCTAGGATGATATGGAGACGCAGACAGACTTGTGCAATGAATGGGAGGCAATTTCACATGAGTGTCTCTATCTCATTAGGTGGAGATGGAGGAGAAAGAAAAATCTGGGAATCTTTCCTATTCCGGGGAATCTTTTTTCCCAGACGATGGACTCTGTGGTACATAAAGAGGGCAGCGTGAAATGAAGTTACACTCCAGGTGAGGGTGGATAGTTCAAAAGGTAAGTTCCCTCTAAAGGGTCAAGGGCAGAGGGACACAGCAGATACATACCCCATATCCAGCAGAAAAGCAAATAAAATGAACTAAAACCCTGCAACAGAGATTCTGCATATGATGCAAAGGATTAAGGACTGAGCTACTGAAAAAAGAAAAATAATCACAGGGTTGGTGCCTCGGCACCAGAAACAATACACAATCACCAGAACCAGCAGGCAGCACAAGGACGATCAGTGTCCTTCCTTCCCCTCCCCATAAACCACTCATGCCTCTGAATAAAAAAAAAACCAACAAAAAAACCCCCACAAAGCTCATTTATAAGTGAAGTCACATTCGAATTCTTTTAAAAGCTGAACAATTTGGGTGTTTTTTTAGAGGGCAACTTCTCTCACATGGCTCATCCAGTCAGAGGGAGATGCCCCTACACGATGGCCCCATGTACAGGTCTGAGATCCCATCCCCTTCTCCTCTGCTGCTCCCAACAGTGAACTGAAACTCTGCCCAGGCCCCTCCTGCGCTCCTCCTTCACCTCTCTCCGCTTGTGAAACATCTCCGCTCCAGATAATTTGACAGCAAAGCTGCGGACAATGATGGAAGGTCAGGAATGCGAACGGCATGAGTCTCACATTTCTTGCTCCGCTCTTAGAAACTCTCCCCACGCGGCTCTGAAGCCGCTGATGGATTTTAACCTTCCGCAGAGGGTCTCCCTGCCGGTCAATCATGCCCACCATGTCCCGATGAGAAGTCAAACTCAATTACATCACGCCAGGTGCCAAGAGTGCTTTGCTCCCACCAGGTGAGGTTAATTCCCATCAAGAGCGGCCCACTGAGAGTTTGATTTGCTAATACCGCAAATTGTTCCTCCAAGAGAAATACCCCTGCTGCCTCATTTGTTAGAGGCAGGCATCTGCTTGGAGATCGCTCAGAGTGAGGCAAAACGTTCACTTGGGACTGTGACTCATTCTGATTCTTAACGAACTTTGTCACCTAGAGACACAATTAAAAGGACAGGGGTGAGCATCCTGGTGACAGTCTCTCCTGCCTTCAAATACGCACGCTTGGAAATCCATCCCAAATGGGAATACTTCCTCCCTGCCAAGCGAGGATCCCACACCACGATTCGCAGAGATGAGGCCAAAATATTTGGCAAGCCCATGGATGCCGCCCTGGGAATCAAATGCTCCCATCTACTCCAGATTGGTCCCAGATGCTTCGCATCGGTGACGTGGGTGGCAACAGCAGCGGCCGAGAAGCATCACCCCATGGCCTTCCCGCAGCGCTCCTCTCTGCTCCCAGCCCTCCCAACCCCACAGACAAAGGCAGTGGTACCCATTCCTGAGCGGGACAGGAGCAAGGGGAGGCTGTCATGCTTCCCAGGAGCTTCAGGAAGAAGATCTGACATCCAGTGGCCCATGGAAGCTGCTGCATGGCTGCCTCCATACCATGATCTGCAGCCCAACTGCCCATGCCAGGTCCTTCCTCGCTGCGGTGGCAACGCTTGCGAGGAGGTGAGCACAGAGCAGGGTTCTTGGAGCAGGTCTGCTCCTTTTCTCCTCTCCTCTCCCCAGTGGCCTCAGTGCAGAGCCTGCCAAGCAAAGAGACCCAGGGCTGGGTTCCTACGAGACCTCTCTCCATCCAACAGTCTCAATTAAACTGAACTTCCAGTTCCACCTCATCCAGAATTAAAAGCGCAGCAAAAACGAGATGAACAAATGACTCCTTCATTAAAGAAGTGAAATATAAAGATTATAGGGAGGGAGAGAAGGAGGAGGAGGAACAAACACCGCTTTTCTCTGCAGCAGCCTGCAGAACTACAAGCATGAGGACTGCATTCCTTTAGCCCAGGTCTCAGGGTAGCAGAGGAGAATCGGACATTAGCTGTGAACAAGGCCTAGGAGGAAAGGAGGTAAGTATTTCAGAGCTGTGAATAAAAGCCGTTAGCAAATGTAAATTTACATTTCCTCTAAGTAATCATTATGTTTTCACTTCTATCAGCACCCAATGAATCACAGAGATGTTTTGTCTAGAAACACTAATGGTGGGGGTAGGAAGCCAGCAGCCTACCCACAGCAGCAGCAGGAGGAGAAAAGTGCCAGAGGAACCCATAAAAAGGAGCTGGATTTTGCAAGAAAGGCAATTACACCAGCCCATCATTGCCCGTGAAATCATCAAATAGGAAAGATCTGCAAAAGAAGCACTTCAGGCATAGAAGGAGGCAGCGATTCGAGATTTTGCAGCTCAAGGTATGTGCAGGCATGGCACATGCACACAAAGATAATGAAAATAAGGCTTTAAATAAGCAAAAAATATGCAGCCTCACACACACACAGGCTCCCAGCTACCCTCACGCACAAACTAATTGTCCACAGCACTGCCTGCAGAGGGGAGAGCTGCCCTGCAGATTTGCCAGAGTGGTATTAATTTCATAATTGCCTGTATTATTAAGATCTCTGCAGGATACCCTCGCTCACAACCAATTCAGCAAGAACAGTGGCCTCTCTATTTTTTATTTTTTTTTCTTAGTGGTGCATAAAAAAAGAAGCAAGTTTCTGTTTTTAGACTCGGCAAACAGAAGAGTGACTCAGCTGCTGGAGCCAGTCCTGAATCCGCTGTCTCCACCCCAGAGTCTGGCACGACAAAGGGTGGCACCTCTCTGGCCAGAGGGGCCCAGATCCATCCCACTCACTGGATCTGCTGGGAGAAAGACTGAACTACTCTTTGGAAACGCCCACCTCCCACCACAACCTACCCAGAGCAGTACAACTTCCATTCTCGTTCTCTTAGTTACGCAATCTGGATGGAGGGCGGCGGCGGGGCTGCGACCTTTCTTGGGAGGTAAAACCCAAGAAAGGAGAGAGAAGGTGTGTTTTGCCAAGCACATGGCCTAGCAAAAAGGACAGGGCCACCAGCAGAAAACACCTGCAAAACCACCTGCAGGTTTTATTCTCTCTCTCTCTCTGGACCACAGAAATGACACAGCGCGGCCGACAATGGGGGGAACAAAGGAACCAACGGACCCACTCACCGTGGGTGACACAATAGAAGAGAAAGCAAAAACTGAGCCAAAAATGCAACAGCATAAGGAAAAAACAACCACGCCTGGTATCCCAACATAGCCATGAAAAGACCAACGAGACAAACGCCAAAAGATACGTTAGCCAATCCATTACCCTTGTTATCCTCGACTCTTCCATCGACCGCTGGCTTTCCACAAAACCTCTTCACACACACCTCCAACAGCAGCTCCCAGCAGCAGCTCTACTGGCCTTTTTATCTCTGCCCTCTAATCACCACCTCAATGGCAGCTGTTACTCATTCCTACTTGAATTCTCAGCCTTTCAGGGTGTGCTTGGCCTGGCCTCCCCTCCTGGCTGGCCCTCTTACAACAGAGGGGTCCATCCCTCATACCAAGGTCTGCTATGACACGTGTCCCCACTGTTCAACGCCTACTGGGTCGCAGCCAGCAGCAGAGCTAAAGGATCTTCTTGGTGGCAAACACAGAGGGCAACCCAGTGTGGCCCTTGATGATAGTCGGAGGCACCTGGGCAGCCTTAGTCCTTTGACTTGGTTGTGAGATTCATCCAGGTGTCAAGCTCACTTCAGGGCTCGGGGTTCAGACCCCAGCACCTCAAGGTGGCAGAGGAGCCTCAGCAGTACGGGTGCGCCATGCCTCCTTCTTGCTAGGTGATGAGCTGCAGTACGGGTGACACTGGATTGGTGACAGCAGCACACAAGGTCCTGGCTTTGGAAAGTGCCTTTCTTGCTAAGGGCGCTTATGCCTCATAAAACTGGATGCAGAGCTCAGTTTTGCCCTTAACAGACGCTAGGAAAATCCAAGGTGTGAGTGATGCCTTTCGAAAAAATCAAGCTCGGAAGCCCACAGAGTACCGGGAGAACCTCCCTGCTCCCGACACGAGGAATCATCCCCGTCTCCTGGAGTTCCCATCCCGGAGCCGCAGCCACGCAGCCTCTTCCGGCACCTCTCCCTCGGCAGAGCTCTCCTACGGATTCCCTAAAAAAGCACGGCAGACCTCCCAAAGCAAAAAGGAGGCTGCTGCAAAATTGCTGATGAATAACCAGAGGATGTTGCTATAAATCAGGTATTTACAGCAGTATTTCCCCTATCTAAATGCTGTTGCAGGAATTGGTTTCGACTTGTAACTGATATTTCTGTGGCGGAGAAGATAGAGGTTTGCAAAGCCTACACTCTATAAGCAGTGGTTTACAGAGAGGGAATAGTGGCGGTTTTTCATTTTCCAGAGTCCACTCACCCTTCCAAGAATCTTAATGCCTCATTGATTCATAATACAGTACATAAAGATTTCATTTTTTCCTGCACACAGTGATATATTATGGAGGCAATCTATTTTGCCACTGAAAAGTTTGCTTAGTAGAAAAATTTGGAGTTTTGACATTCAGGAAATTACAGTCATCTGTAAAGCACTATTGATATGCCAAGGCTAACATTTTCATTGCACTTATGGAGCCAGAATAACTATGTTAAAATATTTATTATATTCTAAAAAATAATAATAATAAAAAAATAATCCAAGCTCTTGTTTATAAAAAGCATATATTTAGTGTTAAAGAAAAAAAACACCCTTTATCCTTACATCCACAGGTATTTTAGCTACGTTCTTAAATACACTAAACCACAAACTCTCTGACCAGATGAAAATACTTTGAATAATTTAATCCAACCAATACTTCAGACAGCCTCTGCTGCGCCCCGAGCAGAGGGCACGAGCTGAGCCGACGGCTGCGCGGAGCGGCACAAAAAGCAGGAACACCAGACAGGGGCTGCCACGCCGAAGCTGCCCGATGTCCCCCGGGGCTGCCTGGTGTCCCGCCACGCAGAAGATCGCTGAACCCTCCGCGCTTCGCTCGCAGGTTTTATTGTTATTACAATCTAGAAGCAAGAGGGTGCAGAGGGTTCCTGCCTCAGCTTGACGCGTACATTTGTCTTTTTTTATGAATGTACAAATGTGTATCTAGAAGTTGTGATCTACTGGGCTTCCTGAGCTCTCGCTGCAAGTTCCTAAGCCCTGCTCGAATCCGAGGAAAGCGCGTGCTCTCGAACATCGCCGCCTCGACACTGGAGAAGCCTTGGCGCTCTCAAGGAAAAGATCACAAAATCAGCTCCCAGAGCTCTGCATATCCCACAGTGGGGAATTAACTCCAGAGAGGTATTTATAAAACCATTTGGTACTCTATCAGAGCTCTATCAATTCTCTTCAATAATACATAAAAGGAGGAGGTTTGGCTCACGTGAAAAAAAAAACCTCATGTTAATTCCTTCACAAGCCATTTGCAGATAATCTCCCATATGCCAGTTAATATATCCCTGATAGGTTACACAAAAGTGCTTTTAAAAGCTAAACCAAGGATATATAGCATATTAAAAAAAAAAAGATACATTAATACCACCTATATTTTGCTTATCATAATCATCGGGCATGCGAAAATCCAAGGAAAAATCCTTCCCAGGCTTTCGAAAATTTTGTCAGGGGCAGACATCTATTGAAAACGTCTTTGAAATGTAATTAAGGAACTGATACCAATATATTCTCAGGCTACTGCTAAAAAAAGGGACCGAGGAATGGGCAACGTATTTACAGCTGCAACTTGCTACAATTTTAATTTCAGCTTTCATTGATTTCATTTAGCACCACGAGACTGCCTAATGAAGAAATCTGTATCAATTGAAAATACCAAGTGTGCTCCTGCCCCACTAGGGCACTTCAGCAATATCGTGTAATGGAAGGGGATTCTCATTTAATTGAATTGGAAATGAAACACATATTAGCTAAGAAAACTTAATCAGTGCAATAATATTAAAATGGGCCACTCAGACAAACTATACTGATTAAGTCACTTGCAAACATTTCCGTAATCATCGCTGAGACTTGTGGCATTAATGATTTAAACTCACTTTTCTACTCCAGGGAACAAAACTGTAATTCCAGAGCAGACAATTAGAATATTTTAAACCTTCTCTCACACGTTACAATACAGTCTCCTGGCAGAAGCACAGCACCTGATCCTGCAAGGCTACGTCTTGAGCTTTGATGTTCAAGAAGGTCTGTGTGGATGCTGAGATGGCATCAAAAGGTTTGATTTAAGCCAGGAGACAGCCCAGAAAGCACCTCGCTGGCTGGCGAGCGTTTCCGAAGTACTCGCTGCAGCTTCTCCACAGACTTAAATCTTTAATCTTGACTAGTTGCTTGATAGCACACGCCGACGCACCGTAAAGCTGGGAGCTTTAAATGTCTCTCAGCAGACCAGGATTTTTAAAAGCTCATTCACATGCAGTTGACATAACTGGATTTAAAATTTTCTTAGAATAGCAGAGGGCATTTCTGCTAAAAGTCTGTAGATGTATTCGTTGTGTCAGAGCTCAGCTGGGAGGTGTTTTACATCGGCTAAGCAAGCAAGACCGCAAACATTACAAGATGTGCAGAACGTCCCGTTTCCCGTTGCCTGCCAGTTCCACCCCATCCGCGTAGCAAAAGTGTATTTTACCTCATTAGTTAGGACGATGCCCTCAGAAAGACACATTTATGCAAAATGCCACTTTTGCCTCTCACACAACCCTGAAGCAGCGCAGGAACGTGTCCATCGCGTTGCGCTCGGAGGAGGACCAGCTACACGGTCTAAGTGTGTGATGTGCTCGGGAACCAGAGACTGAGCCGGCAAAACCTCACCAGATGCTTTCCTGGAGCTCAGCAACAGCACATTCAGCACAGGTATCGCCTAGGACGCGTTGCGTGTTTATGGATTTCAGATGCCTCCTATATTGTTAATTAATCTGTAGCATTAAGATGTTCAAAACCCTATTTCCAGACAGCCAAAAGCAAATTCAATTTCCTTTTCAGGGTCATGAAGCAAGCCAGCCAAATTGGCAGCTGCGCTGAGGCCGCTGCGAGAAGGAGAGGCGGCAACCTGGGCTAGGCAAGGAGAGGAGCCCAGTTCCCCCCTGTGCCAGTGGAAGGGGTAAGGGCTGGCATCGCTATGCACAAAGCACTCGATTCCACTGCCCCCAAAGAGCACTGCCTGCTTTGCCTTTTGCTCTGGCTCTCTCTAGTAAGGAAGGTATCCCAGGTATGGGTCAAGACCTGACTTTTCTCTGAGCAGCTTAGCACTCAGCCCTCATCATCCACAGGCAACCCAGCAGGCAAGTGCTTTGAACCCTCAGCCACACCAGCTGGAGGAAAAGTTTTGCTCAAGTTCGCTGAGAAGCCACCCTTAAAAACAAGCTGATTTCAACGGAAGCCAAAGTCACCCTACCACTGCCAGAAGAAAACCAGGAGAGGCATCACCTGCTCAACCCCAGCATGACCAACCTAAAGCAGAATAAACCGCGTTATATCCGGGATTAGTCACTACGATTCACAGCTCCTTCCAAAAGGATCTGCCACTGCTCCCATTCCTCTAACCTCCCCCTCAAAAGAAAAAAAGTCAAAACTCCTCTATGAGTAGTGAGAGGAGGTTGAAACCAGCCTTGCTCCTATCTGAGAGCATCTCTTGAATGATTTTCAAAAGACACAGTTCTACCCCTCCATGGATTATTCTGGCTAAAAATGTGTGTGACATTTTAATTATCAAGTACAAATGTTACTGCAAGCAAGCAATGAAACAGATGGTGTCCTGAATTTTACAGTACAACCACATTTTCCAGCTCAAATTTACAGTTCACCAATTAGCAAGCTTCAAGTCCTGCCTCTATGGCATCTCCCCTACCCATCTGAACTGCTGTAACCCTTCCGATGCTGGGAGGGCAGCTCGGGGAATAGAAACCCCATGTAAACTGTCCTCCTCCAACCAAATGCAGTTTCCAATGAGGAAACAAAATAGAGCACAACTCTATACACCCCAAAAGCACGGCAAGCGTGAAGTGGGAGAGCACTTGTCTAGGAAAAAGGATGAAGGGATGAAAGGTGGCTGGAAAGAAACGGCCCTACTCGAGGGAGCAAACAGGTGACCACGTGACTTCCATCTCAATGAAGGATTTAATTTGTTTATTTCAGCGTCTTCCTCAGCAAATCCCAGTTGTGTCAGCTCCCCAGATCTCATTTCCTTCTCTTCCCTTCTGGTGTATTCGTCAATCCTCCCAGAGGGGATC
Source organism: Baryphthengus martii (assembly GCA_013396935.1). NCBI lineage: Eukaryota > Metazoa > Chordata > Aves > Coraciiformes > Momotidae > Baryphthengus > Baryphthengus martii. The sequence goes on along the minus strand of VWZK01008568.1, from coordinate 63,853 downwards.
TCCAAGAAGAAAGGACAGGATGACACGAGTGTCCCTTCAGGACCCATTAGTGCCAAGTCCCACATCACCAGGGGATGAGAGAGGAGCAAAGCCAGAAGCTTTTCCATTCATCCTTGCTGGTCTACCACCCTGTCAAAAGAACAGACCCTATGAACAGAGTTGCACTTTCATGTGTTTAATTCCCTGCTCTTATAAAAAAAAAATTAAAAAAAAAAATCAAGAAACAGGAGCTACATGGGGGAACATAATCACGTGTCACACAATGTGGAGGAGGACAAGGGCTCACACATAGGCCCTCTGGACCCCAAACATTCCCCATTTTGCTTTGAAACATGCCCAGGAGTGGAGCCTTGGAGGTGGAGGGGCTGATGCCAGCTTTGCAGACAGCCAGTGCTGCAGCTCACCCAGCTAACCAGAAAAGCATCTGCCACGTGGGCTTTGACTCCCACATACAGATTTGCTTGCTACCACTCAATCCAGAGGTGAAGGTGGTGAGACCTGCTGTGATCCTCTGAGCCCACTGAGAGAACTTCTTGCTAAAGGGAGTCAAACAAAGTACTTGAAGAGGGAGAGACCTAAGGAGAGAGCTTGCCTTGGAGCACAGGTGCCTTCAAAAACGCTTTCCAGTGAGCTCCCGAACACCCAGGGAAACCCACCGGAGTATTTGGTTCCCACAGAGAGAAGCCAAAGCATCACCCAGCCCCAGCAATGCTGGGGTATGCAGCCTGGTTTGCAGCAGATCGATGCTTTCTCATTTGAACTCAGCAATTGGGTGCTCCAGAGCATGATGAAATGTATCGCAGCGGCGCAGGTTCTGCTCCCAGTCACACCGGCAGCTGGATTGCTGTGATAAATAAACCTGAAAATCAACTGTCTGAGCGACGACAGCCTCTTCCTAGGTGTCCACCCCTTGAGGGGTTAATCTAAAACAATCTAATTTCTTCCCAAATTGCACAAAATCCAATAAACTCCAGGCAGCAGTGTCTTTTCTCATTCAGCAGATTAAGAAACTGAGCTCTACCAAATTTATCTGAACAATTCATTCCCACAAAATTACACTGGATTTGGAACCTGAGGTTGATACACTCCATTTTATCTGCAGGCTGAGCCATCCGCCGAGAGGTTAGATTAACGCACAGCCAAATGCCACCTGAACGGGGTTTTCTGGCGAAGCATCCGAGCAGGGACATGGACAAAAGCAGTGGGTGCAACAGTGCTCACAACGGCAGCGACCTGGGCCGGGGCTCGGGCACGGCGGCGGCATCGTCTGTAGCTACATCCTCCTCATCTCGTCTTTAAAACAGGAGCACCCCTAGAACTCATTTCAACATACTCAGGCTGGGCTTCTCTTCACATTGTTTTAAACAGAATGACACTTTCTCTAGATGCTTAAATGCATCCTGGTCTCATCGCATCAACAGAGGAAGCACTTTTTTTTTCTGTTTATGTGAAAGGTGGTATTAGATGCATCATACATTGAGATCGTTTTTTGGTTTCCACTCTCAACATAAGAGGAAAGAAAGTCAGAGAAGAGAGATTTTAAGGAGGTATACATATGCATGCCTATCTTCTAACCTAGAACATTACCAAATTCTTTCATATAAAAAGTCCAACCCCCTCTGCCAGATCTCCAGAGGTCCCTTCCAACCCCTGATGTTCTGTGATTCACGTGAGAACTGCAAAAGATTGTGAAAGTAGAGATGCTATCATTCCTACTTTCCCAGAGCAAGGATTAGGAAGATTTTCTTCTTAATAAGAGCTATATATTTAAATTACACCCCTTTGGCCAAGCCCTAGTTAGCACCGGGCAACAGAGGTGGGCTGTACAGCCTCACATCACAACTTTGTGGAATGGACCTGTCTGCAGGTCCAACCCAACCAGGGCAAGACTGAGCAAGAGGTATCTTGTAGTTGTCAGAGCTCTGACCTTTCGACGGCTATTAAATGCCTTTACACTTCTGCAGTTTTCACAGGTCTGAACATCATCTATCAAAAAATACATTCCGCACGCTCCATCCAGCCCCTCCCCGGCCTTCAGAGAGCGGAGTCCAACCAAGCCCCATAGGAGCTATGTTATCCAAAGGCATTGTGGAAATCTCCTGGTTTGCAAGTGGTGCTAAATTCATCTGAACAGCTTTACTTACGAGTGGTGTTACATCCTGCTTCTTGGGGAGACAGACCTGCCACTAGAATTGCCTTTTCCTGCCTGCAGAAACCGTAAGTCTGCATCAACACCACACAGTTATTTTAAAGACGTTATTTAGGTAGCTCTATGGTAATGTGTACGTACACCAAGCCCAGTCCTCCAGAATTTGCACAGAAGAATTTCTCATCGTGCTTCTTAATGATGAATAATTTAAAGCAAGTTGTAACTGTGCTAAGACTTAGTCTTACGTTTTCATCATTGCTTTCTATTCTCATAAATATCCAACATTCCCAAGTACACAGGAATCCGAGACAGTATTCAAGAGGAAAAACTGCAACCAATACATCTTCCATTTATGGAGCTGACTATAAGATCATATTCAAAGCGCTGCATTTACTGTCTGATTTTGAACACATAAACCACGGAGCCATTACAAATTCACCTTTCATTGCAAAGCTTTGTTCTTGTAGTGACATAACTTATTGCCAGATTAGAGCCCTAAGTACAGCTAGGCCGTTTTTCATCTCCTCCATTCCCACAAACACAACTGGGAGAGACAGGTCGTGCTCTCTATCAAAGTTGTGCTTACCACACAGCAATATTGCAACACGTCCCATTAGAGTTATGTCTGCCGAGACCGTGAGCACAGACTTGGCTGCAGGCACCTCCTAATGGAATTACATAATTGGAGGCATGTCATCTAAATCTGAACAAATTGGATTCCCTTGTCATGCACTACTGAATCAAAACGGAAAGAACGCTCCATGCTGTTATCTACGGTAAACCAACGACAGCAAATCCGGCGTCGCTAATATTTTGATAATGTGATGTTTATTAAAAACGGGGGAGGAAAAAAAAAAAACCAACATAGAGAAAAGTTTCATGTAAGGCGTGCCAAAATCATGTTGCGTGCAAAAATGAGCTCATCTGAGTTTGGTTTCAGACTGGGAATTGTGTTAATGGTTTACGATGGCTGAGATGTTAAGAAGATGTAACAGCAGAACTATGTGGAGCTGGTTGCCTGTAGCTGCCAGGGAAGTGGAGACAACGATTTTGAGACAGGCTCTTCCACCAGCTCTGCATCTGGAAGAAGTGACACGCACCAAGGCGTTCTCTCTGCTGCCAGTCCCTCCCCTGTCCAGTCCACGGTGGCTCGGCCGAATTAACATTCACATCTCGCAATCAAATTCTCCAGCCCTTGTAATTCATAAGCGTGCCCTGCTTTTCGTTTACAAGTATATCAACTTTAACTTGGAATTACTGAAGGAATCGTAACTAGGGAGCAATAACTTGGAGTGCACTGAACTGCACATTCAGGGCAAACTTCCACTGAGCCCTCGGCTCGACCTCCAGCTCTGCACGTATGAAAGAACAGAGGCATTAATTACATTACCAGAATTACTAATCAGCCCACTGCATCTTTACATTTCATCAGCTAACTGCTGGTGCAAAATGAGAGGCTTTTTTCCCCTTTAATTCAGCTCTTCAAGCCTCACCAGGATATTTCCATGTGCACATGGAATGCATTCATTAACAAAACCAAGAAAAAAAGAAGCTAAGATAAAAACCAATTCTGATGCCTTACAGAATTCGTGCTTCTCTGAGTCAACTAACTGCAGGACAACTCGAGCTTCTCCATCCAAACCAGGCTATCAGGGCAGCTGGAGGATGAGCAGGCGAGCAGAGCATCCCAACCACCGTCCAGCCCAAGGCAGGTGGGGGTCGGGGTCTGCGACAGCACAGAGCGGGTTCTGTGCAGCACGACCCTAACATGCCCAGCGCACTGCAGAAAGTGGGTTTTCAGAAAGCCATCGGCACGCTGGGCTCTAATGCCAACAACTCCCCGCTGCCTCTGCCCTCTCCCTCCAGCGGAGCTGCGTTTCTGCCATCAGGGAGCCAAGCGCCCATTTATCTGTGGTGTGCGGGAGAAACGCCGTCAAATCACCAAATTACCTCAAGCCGTGAGAGTTTGCAGCAGGGGGAAAAGTGTTAACTGCCTACCCAGCCTCTGCCTCTACAGCAGTACCGAGAGCAGCCAGCTAAATATTTACTTTGCACTCAGCAGGTCTGAGCTTTCCTCCCCCAGTCCTGAGTCTCAGCACAGGATTAAACCACCAGGCTGCCCAGGGCCCGCTCAGCTCCAGAAATGGACGCTCCCGGCTCTGCAGACCCTCAAAAAGTCATATCCCTAAAATCTCTGAGCGTATGCAACTGCCAGCTAGTCTAAAGGATCAACAATGCATGTAGATGAAGGAACTGCAGGAAGAACAAATGCTCCTCAGGGTTACCCAGCACTGTGTTTTCAGCCAAGTGGGTTTCTCCTGCCCCACAGGTGTGAGCAACACCATCTCACCACCAACTTCTGGGCTTCTCCCGGGGGAAAAAAAATTGCACCACAGAAATTGAGAAACATGCTGTGAATGGGGCAGCTTCCCATGGGAAGGACAGAAGCAATGACAGGAGAGCCCATGCTCCAACTGTGGTGGGGACTGTCCCACCACTTCTTCAACATTACCAAATAGTGCTGCTTTGAGGGCTCATCCCTTTCAAAATACTGCACCAATATTTAATGACATTTCTAGATCTAAAGTGGAGCGAGAAAGAAAAGGAGGATCACCAGTCAGCTCAGTATTTTGGAAGAGCTGGCAATGCCTGGCACATCTTAAAGCTAAAGATTACCAAATTACACTAACACTACTTGATCTCTAGGCATCCCTGGGATTAAAGTCGAGCAGTTTCAGTATCTCCGACAGGAGCACCGGCTGTGTGGATTGCCCACCCTGACACAGCCCTGCAGAAGCTGCGCCCACAGTCCCCACTTCCACAGCTCTCTGCTTGGCTCACGTCTCGGAAGCTGTTGCGAAATAAATTGCAAAGTATGTTTGCGTTACCTGCTCCTGTCAGGGTCAGAGCATCACCAGGGAGTCAACTGAGCACAGCGGGAACAAAACCAAAAGGGGTTCCTGACTGAAGCACCCCCAGGGCTTTTATCAAACCATCTTTGGCTAATCTGCAGCTTCAGTCCTTGCTGTCAGCAAGTTGTGATCTTCCTCCCCACTCACCCATCTCCACAGAGACAAGCTGTCCTCCTCAAAGGCAGTGATGTGCTCTCATTGACCAAGAAAGATCCTCTTAAAGTGACTGTGGCATAAGCGAAAGACTGGGAAGACGGCCTAAACGACACGATAGACCCTTACAACCTCACATCAAGTGCCAGCCTTAGCAGATCTAGGTGCACAAACGACCACAAGCACGTTGCCAAGGTTGCACACTGCTGTGTCGATACCCTCACGTGGTGCCACGGACGCCGCCAGACAACAGGAACTGGATGCAGCTGCGCTGCAGGGAGGCTGCTGCTTTGGCCAACAAACCAGGACTGAACTGGGCACCTCCAAGATGGGCAAAACTAGAGGAGCTGGAGACTAGCGCTGATGCTGACTTTTTATCCGGTAACGGCTTAAAAGGAGCCACCACCAACACCCTCTGGGGCTGTGGAGTGAGGGCAACTCACTGCCTTCTCAATATGAGCTGTGAGTCCTCAGGCCATCCAAGAGCGGGCAGCCTGGGCTCACCATGGCATGGTGCTTTGCTCCAACACAGATGAAGCTGCCGGAGCACCGCAGGTAGTGGGAGGAGGTGAGAAGGACACATCAGGATGCGAGTAATGTCCTCAGCACAATGCTGAGAACCAGTGCTGACATCCACCCAGCTGGGGAGACGCTGGCACAGCAGCCACGACCCTGTACACCCAACGCCACCTGAAACCTGGCGTTTTACCTCCCGGGTTGTACGATGCCTCCGTGAGCGGTAACAGAGCTGCGTTCGTTACCTGGCAGACATAATCACAACTCTCCAGGGCAGTTCCAAAATTCAGAACACTCTACTCATCCACAAACAGAGAGGTTACGAAGCTCATTCTTGCACTCAGCCTCTTTTACATTACAAGTATCAGCTTATAATTAATACAACTTGTTAATACCATTAATGAATGAACTGGAGCGTGGGCAGGGAGGTAGGAGAACATTGTTTTTGATAGCTTGAAATGCACTAACAAGAGCCAGCTGGGAAAGGACTCCTCTCTTTTGGGAGTTTTTACTAGTTTGATTTTCAATCAAAAAAGCTCCTGTGAAGATTTAAAGAAAAAAATATTATAAGAATAGAGTGAAAAAATAATGCCCAGCGTCGCCCATCATTTCACCAGGGTGATGCTGTCGTGCTTTACCAGTCACGGGGGGGTCCATGTGGGAGAGGGACAGCAAATGCTTCAATTAGTGCTCACATCTCTTTAAAATAACTGGCCAGGAAACATAAATCCCCCAGAAATCAAGTCCTGTCAGTGCTCATGGGGATGGTTTGCCTGGAAAGGGCTATGCTAGAGTGGGGGTCCATGCACTGGCACGATGCTGAGCTGGGGAAGGAAACCCTGGGGGAAACATCCCCCAGAGCCCTCCCTGCCACCCACGGGACCAGGAGGAACCTCATTTTCCCCCTTCATGGCCAGGGCAGCTTTAGTGCCTTCCTCAGATGCTGGTCACCCAGTCAACAGTGATGCTGGAAGCACACCCAGAACGCAGACCTGAGAGAGCCTGGGAGTTGCAGGAGCTGGGATGGGGTTTACACAGAAATAGCAGCTGGTCAGAATAATAAATTAGCACCTAATTAACAGGAACGTTGGCTGCAAAAAACTGAGTTAATGAAATAGAAAAAGAAAAAAAAAAGGCGTCAAAGAGCTGCTGCTGTGAAATAGGAAGGTTGCTTTAGAAGCTGCTGCTGTCAAGGACATGTCTTGGAAGTTGAGGGTTTAAAAACTGAAGGAAGAAAAGTGCTTTTGTGGGGGGAAACTTCCCCACACCTTCCCCAAGGTCAGGATTTGCTTCTTGGGCAGTCATCGGCCTGTTAGCACTGGTAGGTGATTAAGCCCAGATTCTCTGTAACAGGCAGAAGAAGGGGCTGTAGTGTCTTGAAGCTGCATGTGAAAGAACAAGGTAAGCATTTGGTATGCAGATAATACAGTCAGGACAAATATTTATTGGGTCAGTAGTTGTTGGTGAGAAAGAGAAGCTATAAAGCGGAGATAACAAGGAATAATGCTGCCACAATGGGAAACTGCACTAATGACTTAACAGCTCTTTGCACCTCTCCATAAAAACCTCCTAAGGGAAATCTCTTATTCAGGGCTGAGGAAACAGTGGTGTAAATCTGCTCTCGGCTACATCTGACCCCCCCTTGCACTCACAGCAGCTGCCAGACCAGCTCCCTCCTTGGCTTACTGCTTTTCTATCCTATTTTTGCCTTTCTTCTCCAAGCAAGCCCACTGTAAATGCTCTACCCCAGCTTTGTGCTGGGTCCCAGCAGTCCTGATGGAGCAGGGCAGGAGTCCCCACCGCTATTCGGTGAGCTTGGAGACCGTCCCAGGCAGCAAGAGTGACCTGCACCCTCCCACACCAGCACCAGACCCCAGCCAGCGCTTGCCACCGGACTACAGAGGAGGCAAATGCAGAATAAGCACCTCTGCGAGGTGGGAGACGCCAAGGACACAGTTTAAAAAAAAAAAAAGCCGTTTAACTGTCTTTAATTAATATTCCAAACTATGTGTAAGCCTTTAACACACAGCAGGATCACGGTGAAAAATTTATGAGATGGGTTCACCTTTCGTGAGCGCCGCCTTGGGTCATCAGCACGAACTTATCGTCAAGCCCACGTACCAGCGGAGAACCAGAGTGAGAGGGGAAGGGTAACATCTGCATGAATAGGATGTGACCTACTTTTACAGTAATTTGAATGCCTATCTGGGGAAAAAAAAACACCAAACCAACCACCCTCTCAAATTTTAAGGGAGAATTATAAATCAAGGCATGACAGTAAACAAGTAATTTGTGAAGTCGTACTGTCTACTCAGTGCAAACAAGAGATTCATCAAATAATAAAATACTACTTTAGAAGAAAACAAGCACAATTATTTTATAATTATGGCTGCTCTAGTCTTCTGGGGGCAGGAAACCTTCCTACCTCCATAGAATCATAATCAAGACTCATCAAAGTCCTGTAAAAGCAAATCAATATCTGCTCTTGGCAGGACGAGTTAATTAATACCGGAGTGCTTTTTCTGCGTGCCTTCCTGGCTGTCAGTCTGAAGGTGCCAAGTACAGCTCTTCCTAAATGCTCTATCAAAAAAGCACTTTGCACCCGCTGTGGCTGCAGGTGACAAAGGCTGCCGTGTCCCTGGATGTGAGGGTACAGCGGCCTGGGCTCTTCTTTGTCAAGGACACGGACATCTAGGTGTTTAAAAATCAGTAAAACGCCATTGCCTCCATGTTTCTCCAGACCCTTATCTCCATCTACCAGGAGACTCAGGCGGCACCACATACACTGGGAAATCAAAGCCGCATCCGCTGCACTCGTGGGGCTGGTCCCCAGTTACGGGTGGTTATCAGAGGTGCTGGGGCATCATCCCACATCCGACACGGTGCGGGAGAGTCGGTTGTTATCAAAGAAATGACTCGTGCTGCCAGCAGCAGTGGGTTAATGCTCTGCCAGAGACTTTGGAGATGCCACTTCAAATATTGGCAGAGCGCAAGCTTTCATCTTTCCAGGGCAGGGTCACTTGAGCTTCATGCCATTTACCGCAGGCCTCTTCCTTCTTTTTATTTTTCATCTTATAAGACCTTTAAAATGGAGGTCTTGTCTGCCCTCTATGATTAGCAAAGATCTTGCAGCCTTCCTGAAAGTGCAGGGGAAAATTACAGCCAAGAACATGACAGCGGTTAGATGCCCAGAGCGGGAAGCAGTGAGACGCGCTCAGCAGACTGCTTTGAAGCAAAAGCTCGGTAAAACATTAGTAAACTTATTTTTAGCCTCATTTCTTAAAGAAAGCAGCCTCTCGTGAAGCCCACCTCCCTTTCCTCTCACCAGCCTCCTCATAATTTTTTAATTGGCTCCCTTATCTGGAGACTCGGCTGTCAAATTCGGGTGGAAGACAAGTAAGCGTTTAGAAGGGATGTTGGGAAAACACCCAGCTGTCGATGGAGAGCAGGCAGAGCTGGGAACCACAGCCAGCTCGATGGCACAAGTGCCTCTCATCACCCGTGCTGGAGATGAGATGGAGATGCATGGTGATTTTCAGCACAGAAAGCTGGTGGATGCAGCAGGGGCAGAAAGCAGAGGTACCGCTCGATGGCTTTGCTGAACAGCGGCATTCGCCTCATCCCAAGAGCGCCGGCGATGCTTTACGGACCTCCTGCCAAGAGGAGCGGACACATCGCCTCAAAGTAAAAACAAAACAAATATGCAAAATGCCTGAAGAGTAGGGAAAACCAGTTCTGCTGAGCACCACTGTTGATGTACTTTTATTGTTGTTTAATGGTTTTCTTGGACCAAGCAAGGGAGAAGATCCAAGAGTGCAGAGAGAACTGGCTGTTCCCTATCTGGAGGAGAAGGCATCCAATATGAAGAAGGGCTCAGTAACAAAAACACATGGACTAGAAGAGCATATACACAGGAGAAACGGGTGAGGAAACAGGCTGTAGGGTAATGGGAGCGCAGAAAACACAGATGCCTGTTGGGAGAGCGCCTGCTGGCGCAGGGACCGAACCGTAGATGCTCGCATTTGGCTGGGAAAAGTAGTTGTCCTTCACCTAGTTAGCAGAGGCTTCAACTGTGTCCGTGTTTTCCTAAGAGGATGGGGAGAGACTAGAGGCTATTAAGTTTCCATAGGGTTAAGTAGATGTTAAAATCCGTTGCTGGAGTTCAGGTAAGTGGCTTGGTAAATATGCTCCCCAGCCTGATGCCGCTGGGTCTGTTCTTAGAGCCATTCGCTGGTGCTGCCACCAGCGCAGGCGGAGGGCAGAGCGATCCATAGGGATGCCGTTGTTTATAAGCCAGCTCTTATTTCAGTGCAGTCTTTGAGCAAACTGCTCCGTCAAGCTGTCTGATCTCTGCCCCAGCAGCTGCCTGGGCAAAGTGAGTGGTCAGGGAAAGGCTCTCTGGAAAGAGGTTTTGCCATCTAAACCCTGCTATCCCTTTCCTTCCACGTGCCAGTTCCGTTAGGCAGCTGGCAGACAGGCACTTTACATACTCAGAAACTGATTTTAGCTCATTTTATCCCCTTCCCTATTACTCCTTGGGTTTCGTTCTATTCTGGGATTAAATAAAAAAAACATAAAAACATAAACACAACCTCCCCGAACCTTTCAGGCACAGCAAGGGCAGCCAGCCACCACCACCACCACCACCTGGCACAGGCACACCAAGGCACACACACATCCACAGGCTTTCTACTCTTCACAGCAGGCTCCCAACATAGCCAGTCAGGCTCCCTGCCACTTTTGGCTGAGGGATGCAGACGCCATCACCACACCATTTAGCATCCGTTAGGGACTTTGCTTCAAACACTTCTTTGGTGGATCTGGCCAAGAGGCTCACGTGGTCCAAGAGACAGAAACCTCAGGAGTGTGGCAAAGAGACTGAGTGCAGTTTGGTCGCAAACAGCCAAGCACCTCCGTGCAGAACTGGCTGACCCAAGACAGTTTGTTATTGTGTGTTGTTTTCTGTCCCAAATAAAGCCATTCATGCATCCCTGCACCTAGCCAGGGGGTCTGGATACACCCCTTCACCCTCCTGGGGTGAGCTGAGCGAGTCCCCACAGGTAGGTGCACCAAGCAGCTCCTGAGAGATAAGCTACACCATAGGCTCAGGGTTTAGTTCAGAAGATGCTTGGCCCATCCACGGCTCCACGGTGCCCTTGGAGCCAAAGCCAGTAGGAAAGCTGCCCCTGTGCAGCTCATCTGATAAAGAGAAATCTCCAGCTTCTTTCGGGTCAGCGCACACAGAGATACCCATTCATTTTCCAAACAAATTTTGCATGAGTCCACAGAGCAAAGGCAACACTGCTTTCTGGGCATCTTACTTGTCTTTGCTTTAGAGAAACCACAGTTAGAGCAAGCTGAAGAAACAGAAAGGCACAACAGGGCAAGCACACTTTCAGCGAAGGCAGGTAACCAGAACAGTGGGGCTCAGCTTGGTCCCAGGCAGCCCCAGGGTGGGATGTGCCATGAGGAGCAGCAGGGGAAGGCTCCTCACAAGCTTGTCAGTCAAGCAGACTTCCAAACAGGCTGTCACATCTCAGGGACAGGCTTGGTGCACCCCACCAAGACCCTGCAATAGTCTAGTACCCCACAAAACTGCTCATAACTGTAGGAAATGATCTGATTTTTAATTTTTTTAAGATGCAAGTTCTTGGACTTAGCGTGTGCTCTGGTTTCAGCTAGAACAGAACTAATTCTGTTCAATGATTTTACTTTTCAGCTCAGACTCTTCAAAGTAACTGCACTTTCTGAAGTTTCACAGCATATTTTTGCAGACAATGTCTGCATCTAGCTCAATGTTTAGAGCTACTACCAAGAATTGAGGTGTGCAGAAAGGCTCTTGCTTATACTTGTTCCTGTGCAGGGTTAACAGAGAGCATCTGTGATTTGTCCAGTGGCCAGTCCAACCCTAACCCTTGGTGGTACTGAGCTGCCTTGTTGTATACAAAGACCAGACTTTGTGTACTTGCTACTTCGGGCAAAATATTTCTCTTCTCAACAGTTAAAATGTTTCTCCAAGCATCTTACCTTCCCCTGCATCAAATGCTTCTATCACTCTGCCAAAGGAGGCTGTGAGAATGGGAAACGCCACAGACATTCATCTTCTGCAAGTCTCAGCTTTCCTGTGGATTTGGCAATTATTGCAAACAACACAGGACGAGTTCAATAGTAGGTGACTGAAAAATTGGAGCTGACAGCCCTAATTGAGCCTGAAGTCCCATTTACTGAAAATGATCGTGCAGAAATAAAAAATCACAACTGGAGACCAGTTGTGAACGCTATACATCGTGGGTTCTATGAATTAACTCCAGGAAACATACACTCTCCAGGCTTTGGACTTGCAGCCAAAACAGCTCAAGCCCCATTGATGGAGTCATTCAAGAGGACTAAGGCTGGATTTGAAGGAGGGAGGTACATGGTCCCTCGTGCTCAGCAGTCACCACCCATCGCAGGAAGAGGGTGGCTGTGCCCCACTCACACCAAGCACAGGTTTCCAGATACTCCCTCTGCTTCTAAGATTTCTTCTGCAATTTGTTGCTGTCCCTGCACCTTGGGGATACTCTCTTCACTACCACATTAATGCAGGAACGAGACGGCTGCTATTTTCTCCTACATTTCAAATTTTTTGTGTTACCTCCGTATAAAGCAAAGGGACAAACTTTCTTGCAAGCACTAACAAACAGGAGCAGCTCTGCACACACAGGCTCTCTGAATCCTCTGCCAGGGGTCCTGCCTGCTGCTAACACGCAGCATCCCCTTGTGCCCCAGCAGAGATGCAACTTTGCAACTGCTTTCTCTTATTATCGGGATTTCATTCTAGCACATCGCTTGCAAGCTTAGCCCGAGACAACTCAGAGGAACGTGATTTGAAACACCTCCGTTTCGGCTTTTAAGACAGTGCCAGTAAACAGAATATTTGAATAAACACTTGCCAGTCTTCAACAGGGCAGAGTGTGGGATGCGGTACATCAATCCAGTTGCAGCGTGTTCACGGGGAAATAATAGCCTCCGTAAAGAAAGCTCGTTCTGTTCTGCAGGCAAACATACTAATCACAGCTAAATAACAGGCCTTGGATCATTAATAAGACAACGTAACTTCCCAGTTTTGAGTGGTTTTAGGAACAGCCCTCAAACAGGAGATTTAACTGAGACGAGCACTGAAGGTACTAATCAAACGCTCCACTGCTGCACCTCACTCAATAGGCAGGATGCTTGCGGGAGGAAAAAAAAAGAATAATTACTTAATCATCAGCATTTTTGAAAGCCAACAAATCCACAGTGGTAACTTCATTATATTTTTATTAGACTAGTATCCTGATCCTCCCACCCAATACCTAAAGCTGCAATAGCTCTAACACGCCATTCAATCCTCTTTCCTGGCAGGGTTTTGTTGTGGTTTTGCGGTTTCCCCCTCCCTTTCTCCCTGCGAGCTGCCGAGAAGTGGCGCGACAATCCAAACTTCCCGATAAATCACCGAGGCGGCGACTCCTTTAAACCCTGCGCTTCAGAGGAACGGCGAGGTGTCGGCTCCGCGGCGCTGCGGCAATCGGTAGCGACGCAACGCTGCTTTGCCGAGGCGTGTCACCTGCGCTGCAATCCAAAAATAGGCCGGCCCAAAATAGGCCGCCGAGGCAGGAGAGGGAACCGAGCCGCACACGCCGGCATTTCTAACAAGTCATGCAAAACCTACCGCATGCCCAGCCTGGAAAAAAAACCAAAAAAACAAACCAAACACCACAGGTCTGGCCCCTGGTTAATTCTGCAGGGTATCTGAACCTTCCCGAGCCCTGCTGTGATTCTAATTTGAGCATCTAGGTGCAAGACAAGAATTTATGCACCAAGATGCCCGTGTGCTGCCAGAGACGAGCCCACGGTGGTGCGCGCCTTGCCACCATCCTGTGCCGTGACAGGACGAAGGCCGGTCCTGGGCAGCTCTCCACGTGCTGCTGTGGCAGATGTGGTGCCGCTGAAGAGGGCTCCACTGTGGTGGGGGACGGCAGACCATCCCCAGAGGCCAACACTCAACTTGGGGCTTGGTCCAGCTGTGAAACACCCCCCGGAATCAGCTCTCTCTCTCAGTTAACCAGGGACAATTGCCAAGTGGTTTCATCTTCCCTGATGGCACCATGGGATCAAATGTTTTTTAGCAAGGAAATCTCAAACTTCCCAACCTTTTGATCCCTGTGCAACAAATCACAACAGGGAGAAAAAACCCCAATTGGGAGCCTTCTTGTCAAACTAATGCCCTTTTACATTTCTTCTGTTTTTGTTTTTTTTTTGGCATCATCATCTAAGGGCACCCTAAGACAAAGAGGCAAGCTGAAGAGAAAGGAGCAGGGCTCACATCCTCCAAGTGCCTGTGAAAGGATTTAAGAGAAGTTAGTGATCTGTTAAAAACAATATCTTTTCAGGAATTCCACCCATTCCCTGGGCTCTCTACAGGCTCAGCAAAGACAGATGAATCAGAAGCACCTCTGCCTGCCAACTTTGCAAAAGTCTGACATAGCCCATCCTCAAATCTGGTCCACTGGTGAGCAAAGCACAAGGAAGTCCAGAAGACCCAAAAAGCAGAAATCTGGAGGAAAAAGCCATACCCAGCACAAACTACTCTCCCTCTGCTGCTTTCAACTACAGAATTTCATTACGTTTGCTGCTGTCTTGCTGATTTTCTGGCACAACATTTAGGACACCGAACAGACTATTTTGCACAGCTTCTGCCATTGTCAAGAGACTCTACTGACTGGAAACTTGCACGCAGTTTATTGCCCACATTCCCTCTCCGGACCACCTCCTGCTTCCTTAAGCTTTATAAACATCTGCAGCGAGTCTGCTTTGATGCTGTCTCCACAAATTGAGAGTACAGAATGATCTCTAACCCCTATCCCCAAACAGTGGCACTTGGAACGCTTGTATTTTTTCCCTAATTTGATTTTAAAAAGGTATCCCAAAGCTGCAAACCAACAACAAAACCCTCCTCCTCCTGACCTAGGTTACTATCGCCCTTTGCCAAGCTTTTGTGTCATCCTATAAGGTGTCAGCAGATGTTGAAGGCAAAATATTCTCCCAGGATCACGCACAGCCTGTCCTCATAAATCGCTGGCAAGGATGCTTCCAAGCTTGCCTGAGAAGCATCTTGCCTCGAACAAATCCATATTTGTAGGCTCCAGATATTTTTTTTTTCCAGCTTGAGCTTATTTATTATAACCAAGGCCAATAAACCAAGAAAATTTAGTTTTACGTGCAGGCTGGATTCAATGAAGAGAGCATCATTTGCATAACTTTGAAGCATAATCTTCCAGAGCAACAATTAATCTGCCGGTGATTATCTTTCCATTTGCTTATCACTGTGTATATGGGTAGGGAGATGAAACAGGACAGCGCTGCACTAGCAGAGGGGAAGCCACGCTGCAGTCCAAATAATCCAGAGCTAAGGCAGGTATCCACCAATTTAGTTTTAGTTAGAGTAACTTTTAGCCTATCTCACAAATACCCGGCCTTTCCCAAGCTGCTGGATCCCAGAGTATTTTACAGCCTTGGAAGAGTCTCCAGGGTGTCACTTCAGCTGCCAAGTGATCAACTTTCTATCTACTAAACATCCGAAACGAGCTCAAATCTGGCGAGCCGCCACTTCGCGAGCCCACAGAATAACAAGCTCGTTGCAAGTCCTTTCAGCACGGACTAATTGGTGCCCAGAGCTGACAGTGTGAAGAGGGCAAAAAACACAACCGCCCAGCTCCCTCTCGGAAAAGGCAGAAAGATCATCAAATTTCATTTGCTTCGGATATCGAGTGAGTAAAGACTTCCGTGCTACACGAGCAGGCACAAGCCGTGGGTGAGCCTGGCTTCAGATGTGCATCGCCCTGTTTCTCTGCTCCTATTTTAACATTTCCTGCCGTCCCAGCGGTTCTTCGGCAGAGGAAATAAATTTTAAAAAGCAATCTGGAAACACTGCAGCGATCACCAAGGTAATGAAATGAAAGGAAAACAGCCCAAAGTGCATCTGTGAAGATAGGAAACCAGAAAGCTAAAGTTCTGTTCCTGGTGGAGCTGGCCAAGTCCTGTGGCTCTGTGTTCTTCATCTGCCTCGCACGTTAAAAAAAGAGCATTAATAGCGTCTTAACGTACTGCAGAGACACAGGGAAGTTTATTTAACATAAGGTTAGGGTGCTATCGCTAAGAGGTTTTTTTTAAAGTATCTGCACGGCATTCTGGCTGTCACTAGTCTGTTAAGAATCTCACTGGCGCCAAGTTAAAAGCAGGAGATACCAGTTTTGCTCCAAATCACTGAATCCACCTCCTTTTCCTCACATCTTCCATGATGCACTTGCCGTCTTTCAGCCTGGTCATGCAAGCACCCTGGCTCAGGAGATTGCATCTCTTCAGCCAGCTAGGTCTTCACTGCACAACCTGGCGGGCCACACTTTTTGGATGTACAAAAGCCCCCCGAGCGTTAGCAGGAGCAGTGTACCACGTCCGTGATCCCAGCAAGCTTCAGGCAGGAGAAAGAACTATGATGAGAACCAGGACGAACATCTCGACATCCCGAGATGCATTTTTCCTGACAGTTCACTGGGCAAAGGACAGTCAAAGGACTGTGTTGTCTAATGAATCAATACTTTTTGGAGAGAATTTCATTAGCTGTGACACCTCTTCCCGATACAGGGGTAACTGGAAGTCATTCAAGTCACCAGACCCCGTGATAGTATCTGCATACTGATGGAGTGCTAATTGTATTTGGGACATCAAAAGGTCATAAATCAAACTGGCATCTCCCTGGGAATACAATAACTCGATTCATACACGAAGGATTTTAAAATTTAAACTCATGATCAAACAGGGAACTACATTTATTAACGTTTCTTCCACTGTGTTTCAACCCCTCAGTCAAGTGGCTGAATTGTCCAAACGGGCTTAAAACTACAGTTAATCAATATAGAATGTGTTATTAAGCAGCATGCGGCCAGAAAACTGCCTGCTGGTTTGTGTCAGCCCATTCTTCTTCCAAAGACCAAGCGACAGGAGCAGTCTCTCTATTCCAAGTCAGATGTGGGCAAAATCGCAGCACCGAACCTCAGCTGATTTTACGCCTCTGCCCGCCTCAACATTTCTCTCCTGGTAGCAACCGAAAGCCTTGTTCTACACCATGTGGGCCAAAAGAGCTTGTGGTGCCGGCAGGAGGGAGCTGCTTCCCATCCAGGAGGCATCACAGGTACCATAAGGCACTGCTCCAGAACCTACGTACGCCAGCATTTATTAACTCAACACAAAATTTACTTTTACTTTGCCCAGGTGACAATTAAAAGCATTAGATGCAAAGGAAAATAAAGAGGAAACGCTCAAATGCTAAACAGATCACAACGCGCAGGTTCGGGTGCCGCTCTGCAGTACAAAATCATGGAACAAATTAACAACGTGAGAGGAAAAAAAAATAATTAGCCAAGTTGGTGTCAAGGAACACAAATTTGGCAGTGATGCATGTTTGCAGCAGAGCCAACTTCAGCTCCAAGAGCAAAAACCACACTGCCACCTCAGAGGGCTTCAGAGAGCAGGGGGATAACTCCACGCCCTCATCAGGCATTTTGCTGGCAGACCATGACTTTGTGCCCTGCTCACTGTCCAGGGGCCACCACCAGGAGCGAGATTTAGGCAAAGCCAGCCCACCACAGCAAGCTGCCGTGGCACTCAGAGGAAGAGCACCACCTCTCGCTCCATACAAGCTGCTCCAGAGATATGCCCTCGTTCCTACGGCACCAAAGGATACCCACGGGTTGATGTACCATGAACTAGGACACTGATGGATTGCCCAGCAAAGAAGAGGAACTTCCACCTTTTGAAAATTTTAAGACATCTCTGTAAGGGACTAGAAGTACGTCTCAACACTGTTGGTGTAAGGACTAGAGATATGCCTCAACACTTCTGGAGGAATGGTTTAGCCACCAAGAGATATAGCCCAACACGTTTGGAAGAATAGTTTAGCCACTGAAACCTCACCATCACGGCAACCAAGGAAAAGCTACCTATCAGGATGCATCCTGTTGACTCGGATCACACAGCCCAAGCCCTCTGCGCATGCGCCCGGGCCCAGGGTCGACCCCCTGTGATCTTCGGGGACCCTCTAGTGACGGTACTGGGTATGTGCCCCACCGCCGGCTGGGAGGCCTGGGTCTGCAAAAGCAGTTCCAAGAGCTTATTGACTATGTAATAGGACAATGATATAAAAGGTAAGACCAACAAAGACCAGAGGGAACGTTCTCCCACCAGATTTGAAGATACATTGGACTGACGGGACGCCGCAGATCCATGGTGGCAGCTATCGCAGTTTTCTCACTCTCTCTCTTTCTCACTCTTTTCTCTCTCTTTTCTTCACATACTTGTTGTGGGCCAAATAAAGTGACTTGGCACTCGACTCCGTTTTGAGTCTTAATTCTGTTCCCGAGAACACATAAAACCTGATCACGATAAAATATCTAATTGGCCACCACTCAGGAGCTAAGTCCAGCCGTCCCCAGCCACCCAGAATTATCTGAGGTCGGTTGGTTAACTTCTGCCAAAATATTCAACCCAATAGTGGATCGTGACAATCTCTTAGCATATCAAGGATGCTGAAAAGGCACAGGAGAGCTCGTCTTGGACAAAAGGAGAAGGCAGGAAGAAACTCAGGTGTCTAGTGAGGCAGATGCAGTTTTTAAATAAAGCCAAGCTGGGCATAAGGCAGCTTTTTTAGCTTGCAAATTTTCCAAGGCACCTGAGCAGAGAAGACCCTCCTGCTGAAAACCACGTCCTGCTAATTGGCTTTTGCACAGGCACCGGCTCAGCGGTTGCCTCCAGCCCCTGTAGGGTGTCTGCACCGTCAGCAAGAGGCGCTTACCCAGGAATATTTGTAACAGCGATCGGAGCAAGATATACAAGCCTATTGCTCTCTGCACGCTCGGCTGCCCAATTCGGGCTGAATCAGCTGTCACACGCTGTCTGTAGCACAGATGAGTGCCTCTCTGTCTCCAACAGCAATCTCTTCTTCACTATGCCGAGTAGCAAACACGGCCCTAAATACAGCCCCATAAAGGTCTCTTGATCCTCGTCTTGGCTCACAAATCCGAAGGAAAATTCCCACACTCTAATGACGACTCGTGCAACTCACCCTCCTGCTGTTAGCTAAGCAGGAACGAATTAACTCTTCTGGGGTTCCACAGAACAGGGCTTTGCAAGCCCAGCATGTCAAAGCCAGCTCAGTTGTCGCCCTGCTTAAAAGAAGAGCGCAAGAGCAGCCCTGAAGACCACCATGAAGAGCAGGAGCTCCCAGGAGCTTGTCCTGGACCAGAGGGCAAGATCCCTCCTCTTACCCTACCATGTCCCTGTTAGCGGCTCAAGTCTGGACTTACTCGTGGAAGACGAGGGGGAAGGAGGAAGGAATCAGTCTTTAGACAACCACATTCCTCTCCTCTCTTCTGCAAGGAAAGCCTCACTCATGGAGGATTTAAATTCCAAGTAACTTTTAGACATCTGAAGGATCAAGAAGATGAATTCCCTCCTTCTGAACCGAGACCAACTCAGGAGTAATCACAGAATGTTAGGGGCTGGAAGGGACCTCGAAAGATCGAGTCCAACCCTCCTGCCAGAGCAGGATCACCTAGAGTAGGTCACACAGGAAGGCATCCAGGCAGGTTTTGAATGCCTCCAGAGAAGGAGATTCCACAACCCCTCTGGGCAGCCTGTGCCAGGTTCTGTCATCCTCACTGGGAAAAAGTGTTTCCTTGTGTTTACCTGGAACCTCTTCTGTTCCAGTTTGCACCCATTGCCCCTTGACCTGTCATTGGACGTCACTAAGAGCCCAGCTCCATCCTCCTGACACTGCCCTTTCCATATTTATAAACATTCCTGAGGTCACCCCTCAGGCTCCTCTTCTCCAAGCTCAAGAGACCCAGCTCCCTCAGCCTCTCCTCAGAAGGGAGATGCTCCACTCCCTTAATAAGCTTCGTGGCTCTAACCATGTTTAACACAAACACTGCAAAAGTGAACCTGCAGGCAGAAACTGTGATACCCTTCAAGCATGAGAGGGAACACGTCTGCGTTTCTTCGGCTCAACCTCATTTTGCAAGGAAGGGGAGGACAGAGCAACACGAAGCTGGGAAGAGGAGCTGTGTCCAGAAAGCTGAATGCTAAGAGCTGCTGAGCCTAGTGTGTCTCTGAGCCTTTTATTTTTTTGCACACTTAGGGCATGGTACAGCCAAGACACGAGCAATAAAATGCACGGAAAGCCAACGCTCTTGCCTCAATCCGCAGAGGCAACTCATTGTCCATTAGGGACCTCCCCTGGCAGTGTAGGTGACAGTGCACGTGGGGACACGCCAGTCGGTACACCACAGGTGACAAACTGTTTTCACTGCCCCCAAGACACATAGACCGACCCAAAGAGACAGATACATACATCAGAATAGATCTTGTATAGATTATATTAAAGGCTCTGATAAACATTTTTTGTCAGGCTGCTTTATTCCAAATTCTGAACGATTTCTTTTCCCCCCTTGGCATTTTTAATCAAACTCGCACAAACTAAACAGCAACATAATAAACTTTTCTACACAAACGGCTACTTCTTGATGTCAATCTCTGCAATGACAAACTCCCTACAAGAATATTTTTTGGGGTATTCCAAGGCTGCCCCTCCGTATTTGTAACAGTCAGGGCAGTCAGTGGAGCATGAAATTATTATTTTAATGGGTTCTAAATGTGCAGGTGTTAATTTGAAAATGATGATCAGATAAAGGGTGGAGAAGCTGCAGGTGCATTTATGTAAATGGCTTATTTCCAACTTCTCCTTCTGTTTTGGGAACCGCATCCTGCTGAAAACAGCGGGCATGGCCTCTGTGCCGGAGAACTCCTCCATACGCCTCACATGCTGCGTGGAAGCAAAAGTCAGGGTGGGCTTGCACAATCACCTCCTTCCAGCCAGGATATACAGCACAAGGTGCAGCGCTTCAGTGCGGTCACTCAGATGCTGTGTCCTGCATTTACTACTAGAAACACTGCTTACTTTCATCCACTGCCTAATTCCTCCCGTTATCCACCACGTCCTGTAAGATCAAAGCATCATCCAGCATCGATGAGCTATAAGACTCCAAGCTCGCACGATGCCTTCGGCATCCATAGACTGGTAAGGCTAAAGAATAAATGGTTGGGTTGGTTTTTTTTCCAGGCAATCCGTGGAGAGCTCTGCTGAGATGAGACACTGGCTTATGAGGCTCATTACGATCATACTGCAGCAGTGACCTTCAGCACACAGCAAAGGAAAGCAGGATTTAGTGTTCGTGTCAACAGCATAATGGAACAACTCATGGGAAGGCCAGCCTCAGCCACAACTTTCATCCCGCTAAAGAACTGGCAAATCCGCGGCAGCGAGAGGGAGCTTGCAGACAAAAACAAAAGGAAGCCTTCAGCTTTTTCATCCCAGGCTCTCACGTCACGGAAGAAGTCACAAATAAGACAACAAAACATTTTGCTGGATAAAAAGGCATTAGAGGAAGCAATTCTCAACTTTTCATCCAGAGATTTCCTGGCAGCATCCGACCGGATGAGATCGGCGTCCCTGGGGGCGGGTGGCGTGTGCTGGCCGGGCTCTTCAGAAACCAAGCCCCGGCCAGTGCCTGCAGCTTAACACACCACACTGAGCTGCATGGCAGGGCTGGCTTCAGGCTCCCTTTGCAAAGAGGAGCACTTTGATTCAGATATCATCTCTGCTGACATCACCAGCTCTCAGAAAATCTCTTCACATCTCAGTTCCTTTTACAGGTGGATCAAGCTACAACACTCTCTGCAACTACTTGCTGCATCCTGGATCACAGAATCACAGAATGTCTTTGGCTGGAAGAGACCTTCAAGATCATCCAGTCCAACCTTCGACCAAACACCACAAGTTCACCACTAAACCGTGTCCCTAAGCACTAGGTCCAGGGATGGTGACTCCACCACTGCCCTGGGCAAGCTATTCTAAAGCTCAATAACTCTTCCAGTGAAGAAATGTTTCCTGATGTCCAGTCTAACCCTCCCCTGGCTCAGCTTGCAGCCATTCCCTCTGGTCCTGTCACAGCCACCAGGGAGAAGAGGCTGCCCCCTCCTCGCTCCAACCCCCTTTCAGGGAGTTGTAGAGAGCAACAAGGTCTCCCCTCAGCCTCCTCTTCTCCAGACTGAACAACCACAGCTCCCTCAGCTGCTCCTCACAGGGCTTGTGCTCTAGATCCTTCATGAGCCTTGTTGCCCTTCTCTGGCCATGCTCCAGCACTTCTGTGTCCTTCTTGTAGTGAGGGGCCCAGAACTGAACACCATATTCAAGGTGTGGCCTCACCAGTGCCGAGTACAGGGGGACAATCACCTCTCTATCCCTGCTGGCCACAGTGTTTCTAATCCAAGCCAGAAGGCCATTGGCCTTCTTGGCCACCTTGGCCCACCGCTGACTCAGATTTCATCGACTATCGATCAACACCCTCAGGTCCTTTTCCAACTTGCAGCTCTCCAACCTCACATCTCCAAGTCTGTAGCTTCCCATGGGGTTGTTATGACTCAAGTACAGGACCTGGCACTTGGCCTTGTTGAACCTCATCATGGTGAAACTGTTGCAAACAAAGTCAGCAAGAAGAGGACAAATTCCTCTCCACTTTTTATACCTCTCAAGTTTGTTTTTGCCAGTTCTACTTTTTTGGGCTTCAGCCTTAGGCACCTGCATGGTTTCTGACAGCACAGTCTCAGAGTACCCCGTATCTCATGTTTATCTCCCACACAACTGTGCAGTAAGAAAATTTCACTGTCCCTGGACTCAGGTGAGCAGACAGACAGATCACCTCTCATACGACAATGTACAGGAAAGGCAGGTCTGTCCAGGCTGGCCCTCGCCAAGATTCCTTCAGATGCTGTGGGCTCATCCTCCCTAAGGACACCTATGGTCTCATCCCGCACTTCCTTTCTTCAGCAACAGTAAAAGAGCTTGCATCTAGTACTGTGCACTAGGCAAAACTGTCTAAAAAAGCAGCAGGCCTTTTAGTTCCTTCTCATTAAATCCTGTATATCTGCAATCCCCAGGAACACACTGACAAGCCATCCACAACCATGCCCCGCCCCGACAGGCAAGGGAAAGACCACAGCTTCAGACCTGCTCCACAGCTCAGCAACCCTCTGCTCCTGAGCCCTGACAACTTTTCATCCTGCTAGTGAGTAAACACTGTGTGACAAGCCAAAAGGTATTTGAAAGCCCTTCTCAGCCCTTCCGCGCCACACGCGTGCAGCTGGTTCTGTCGTAGTGGCTGAAGTGTCAGACAATAATTTATTTTCCATGTGATTTAGCCAGTTTGCAATTGTAGATTTGACTGACTTACTGAAAAACCCAGAAGACCTGTACCAGACAGAGAGTCACCCTCTAAGACTTCAAATTAGTACCCAAATTAACCAATCCTTACATAGTGATTCCACTACTTTGATGAACTGCCATCAACACTGCATCGTTGGTTTACCCTGGCTTTGATACTTAATTGATAAGCATATTGCTTTGTTGCTGTTTTAACGCTGTTGACAGCATTGAGGGACATCTCTTTCTCAGAAATGTGTTAAAACATTTTGTAGAGACCTTGATGCACATTTATATTGATAAAGTGCACATGAGCTCAGAAGGAGAACAACAACAACGGCTCAAGAGAGGGATGTGAGCTCGCCTCTCCTTACACAACCTCCTACTGGGGTGCACTTTGTCCGCTCTGCACTCCTTGAGCAGACCAGGACCAGAATTTTCAGTGATGGGAATGATTTTCTGTCACCCTTCAGCTATGCCAGCCACCAGGTCTGCTGGATGGGGCAGAATGAGGATGGCCTAGGAACTGCCTGCTGAGAAGTGATACTATTTTCTTCATTTACTTCCCCAGGTAGGTCCACTAATGACCAGATCATTCAGAGCTGAGAAGCAGACAAGAGGAAACAGAAGATGACAGCTTTTGCTTTTCTGTCAGTTCATGAATAAAAATAAGATGCGAAAAGATGAAAATTGCTTTCTCATCTTGAAGGATGGGATGACTAGATATCACACCAGGTTTGACTGTAACTGTGGGTAATGTTTCCTTTACCAGTCAACGTTCAACGCAAGAAATAAAACGTTTCGAGAAACACGTCAGTCTTCCTATGTATCCTCTGTCTTGGAGTTACTTTGGTCAATTAACACCAGATTCTAAAAAGTGATGCTTTAGAAAGTCTCTTTCAACCCAGATATAACTCAAAAAAGCCCAAAACCAATCCTAGCAATTAGCTGCAAAGGTAACGTGAGGGGACTCAGGTTAGCAAGAGGTACCAACCAACCAGACCAAGCCTCCCTTCTGGGAGACAACGTGTCACACGCAAACAGAACAAAAAAAACCAACCAATATTGATTATTTAAATCCTAAGCGCTGCTTAGTGATGCAAATCACATTTACAATCAGGAACTTAACAACCTCTTTCAATTTAAGAGCAGTTCATTGGGGTGTATAATTAATGCCTGCTTCCTTGCGGGGTGGCTGTATTGGGGGAAATCAAGCTGCAGCCCGTTCCCTTTGTCGCCGTTCTGAGGGATGCACTCCACAGGCCAGGGAAGCAGGAGGTCCAGGAGCACATCAAGGCCAGGTCCCTATACCAGGTTTAGCAGTCAGGAAGGATCTTCAAGCATCTGCCAAAGTAACATCAGGAAAGCTGCAACTGAATAATGACCCAAGCAGTGGGGTTTAACTATTGAGATGACACAGTCCAAGGCTTAGGTAGCTTTAAGCGCTTGCCTTGTCTGTTCCTTCTTTTGCATAATGAGAATCTGCCACTGAAATGGCAAACAGTTTATCGCAAAACACCCCCTAGCAACTCAGAATGGCTGTGTTTGAGTGGCCGGTGACAACTGCGCAGCCAACAGGCTTCCCAGAAGACAGAGAGATGTACAAAAAAAGAAGCCTGATAGGCAAAGCAATGTTTTTATAAAGGACCACAGATGAGACGATGAGTGATTCCTAGAAAGAGACCTTTTAACATTATCTTTACCTAAAGGTGGACTTAAAACCTACCAGCGCCATTTCATATACCCACAATTCATAAACCGTACATTTGTGAGGATGCCCACATGCTTGCCTTTGCTCTTTCTGCTGATGAACTTCCTTGGGAAGAGAAATAAAGCCATCCATGCTAGGAGAGGCTCAGCAGAAGCAGCTTCCAAAATGAAGAAAGCTGAAGGACAGGCTCCAGTTTCTTTATATGAAAATTTTGTTGCATTCCACATGTTCAAGGAGCCCAACCAACCTGAATGCTCAACTGGTTTGAACTCAGGTCTCTGGAAACTGCATGTCCAAGACGCTGGAAGGGCTGGAATCATGGGGCCTGATCCTACAGCTCATCAATAATGCCCACATCCACAAAGTCGCATGGGCACCCTGCAGCTCCTTGCAAGGAAACACTACTTTTGACTCCCACGTCCCACCAAAGCCGTCCTTGTCTTTGCAGAAGGCTCTAAGTGCATCTTTAGCAGACACGAAAATCCAGTTAACGTTCCCTTTCAGTTTGATTAATGTGCTTTAGTGCAATCCAATTAACAAAGTATTACGGTTTCTAACATCAGAGCTTTTACATCCTTCTCTAACCAAGAAAAATCTATGACATATGATACAGCCATTAGAAGGGAGCAGATACCTTTCACTCAAAACATTCCCTATCGCCTGATCCAAAGCCAGATAGGGTCAGCAGAAAGACATTTGCTGACTACAGTGGGTCACAGATCAGGCACTAGAGAGTGAAATCTATAAATGTCCTTTCACTGGGGAAGTCACATTAGTGAAGTCCATGAATTATGTGGGCGAAAAAGTCCTGGCTAAGAACTGCAGTATTTACAATGCTGTCGCAGCTATAAAATCCTTTCCTGGGAATCGGAGAACGGGGAACGGGGACTGCAAAGGACTTTGTGAGAATTACAATCAGATGGCTTAGCTGAGCTTCCACGGGCCGAAGCTGTAGAGAAACATTAGACAAGGTGTATTTGAAAACCAACACAAAGTCTTTCTAGGATTAAGTCCTTCCACCGTTCTCCCTTTCAAACTGAGTAAAAACAAGGTAAGATGAATTCCTTGTCAAGCCCGTGAAGAACAGACTGCAGCACAGAAATAAACACAAATTGAATTTACTCTGGTGGCTTCAGATAGGTCACATCGAGCCAGAACTAATGCAGTATTGACCCACTCTTACTCTAGACTACACAAGAAAGCAACAAACAACATTGCAGGCACTGCAAATTAATTTCATTTAATATTGTCTGGGCAGCAAAGTTAGCCAGGGATACAGGCTGCATTCAATAGGCACCTTTCTATCAGCGGGAAGCAAGATGAATACTAAAAGTTGGACGCTTAAGTGCCACCTGAGACAGACAAACACCTGCATTATTCACCCACAGGAGTCCACAAGGCAGCCTGTCGCCCACCAGACCAACCACGCCATCGCTCTTACTGACCAAATCCCTACGACTCGACTAGGCAGGCAAAGTGCAATTGGAAACAGGGAACACTCCAATAAGCAACTCTCCTTTTATTCTTACTCGATCTGCAACCCCTCTCCCCCAGTCAAAAAGTGCATCTCTTTGGCGACCCCACCTTGTCAGCGAAGAGAGCTCCATGAAAGGAGGGAAAAAATTTAAAAGGACTAAAAACATTCAGCCTTGCACAGCCCTGAGGATGTCTCCCCCTTTCCCTCCAACGACTTATGCCCAATTCTTCTCCTCCTCAAGTGAGCATACATTACTCATATTATCGGATGGTTGAGGAATGGTGGGAGGAACAGATGAGTGCAAGGGAGATTAGAAAATACCAGCAGTAAGTACCTCCAAGGCCTCTCTTCCCCTTCACAAGCAATTTGACTTCTAAGTCCCTACCGAACAGAGAAATTATACCCCAAACCACCTGTTTCAACCCATGCAGGCAGTGCAAGACCTCGTTTCAGAGGAAATGGTGGCACAAACGCTCCAGAAGAGCATCCTCAGAGCCAGGCAGAAAACCCGCCTGACGAATTAACTAAATGCCTTGCTGAGTCGGTTGCTGATCAGCATTGCAAATAAGCGCCGCCTTGCACAGCCCTGGCTCCAGGAACGGATGATGGACCCACTCACACAGCTTTACACTTCATGCCTCTAAGCAAGCATTATTTACAGCCTCGCACTCAACCTGTAATAAATGCAAATCAGATTAAAAACCCGTTAATAGCTCGTATTTATTAGCAGCGCGGAAGATACTCATAAAAATAAGTAAATTACGTTGGTGCAAGCCTGCACATTCACTTCTCAAAATGAGATTTTGGGTTCACTGCATATTGTATCACTTGGCTCTCCGATTAGTTAGTACGAGCTTGTTTCAAGCAAGTTCTCTAAAGACACTATTCTGCCCTTTTAGCCAGCATTATTATTAGGGCCACCATTTCAGGGCCCTTTCAATCCCCTACCTAAGGCCCCACGATTTCAGCGGCGCGTGCTTCAGAGCTTTCGTAGTAGCAGCACTTCTTCTGGTCCAGACATTAGAAATGTTTGCCACCACGTACGACATACGTTCCACAAGCAAGTTACTTTTCTCCAGCATTCTTTAAGCAGAACAAACTACAGCTTGGTACAGGAAAACACCTTTAGAGGATCTTGGGTTTCAGGGTTATCACCAAAGACCTGCTTACCCAACCACATTTCTAAGCTGCTTACACCTTTTTTCTAGCTCATCACTGCATACGCTCAACCACGGTCAGGCTCTACAGACCTTGCTTCTGACGAGCACAGCCCAATGCCTGCCACCCAGGAAGAGAAAATGCCCTTTAATAAACACCAAGGAGAAAGCGGCCACACGGCCTTACAGCACGGAGCTGTACAGGAAAGGTTAAACATTCGCTGAGCCCTGCTCCACTTCATGCTCAGAAAAAAACAGAATTTGGGGTTTTGTCAGGATTTGCAAGCTTCCTGAGGAAGAACTGTGTACTTTTTAACATTCTCAAGTAAGCACTACTGCGGCTCAAGAGTCAGCCGACATGAAACATTTGGAAAATTCCCAGAGTTATGATCCTTTTCAGCCTATCCTTTGCTCCATCTTACTGAACCAGCTCTACACCAAACTCAGACTTTGTGGCACCAAAGAGTAGTCACCTACGGAACAGAACTACACTGAAAAAGCTTTCGAAAGAAATGCTGCTTACAGAGGTGGATTCCTACACTCCCATGATTTCCACACTACGTGAGGGCAAACAAAGCAGTCATTTTGTAGGGAGTCAGGCTGGGCCTTCACACAGGCAAGACCAACTTTGGATGCAATTTTCCAAAAAAATCAAAAACCACAGATGCAAAGTCCCTCTTCCAAGGGTATATTTTATCTTCTGGAGCGGAGGAGGAGGTGAACAGGTAGAGCCAGAAAGCAAAGGCAGGTCTCATCCCTTGGCACTCACTAGGCAGGGACGCTCCAGCAACAAGCAGGCACCTGAGGTATTGACGGCACCTTGGCCGAGCCCTCGCTTCGTACGACAACAGCAGATACAAGGACCCATTGTCTGAAGACTGAAATGCAGTCCTGACTACTTACATTTACATACATTTCACCGCTTAGACAGAAGCTTGGGAAAAGATGAGACTATCGCAAACGCTACACTGCAAACACAACAAATATAATCTGGTTACAACCGACTGCAGAGCTTATGATACCGCTGGCGACGGGGAAAAAGAGAGCGAGGCACTCTGAGAATTAATGTTCTTCCAGCCTATAGAGAAACAAATGAGTTTCTGGTGCTGAACAATTAGTACTCCTGTTAATTATGCGTGAGGGTTAGAAATAACACCGAGCATTTGGGATTGCTTCCATTTTGATTGTTTTCTTTCTGCGCTGGATAACAAAAATATATTCAGACAGCTAAATAAATCCTTCATAACACTGATGGGACTTCTTGTTCACAGCGAGCAGTTATGCAAATTGCTAATTATGAGGCAGAGATAATCATAATCTAGCACATTTATGCAACCACATGTACAACAGGGATAGCTAACGCAAGAGTTGCCTTATTGTCCTCGCTGCATTTTTTTAAAGTCACGCCGACGGGCTGGCTCGCTGCTCGGCATCGCAGCGTGGTGCAGCGGGTATTACAGCCCAGGAGCAGCCTCTGGGATGCAGGGGGGCCACAAAATAGAAGGTTTAATACACTGGAAAACAAAACAGTCACAAAAAGTCCAGGTATCCCTACGAAAAGTAAATGGGAGAGTGAGTGTGAAAGCATTGCCACTGGTTTAAAACTTTCCCTTGAGAACCAGCTGCACCCCAAGCTCACCTAAGTGCTCAGTCACTTCTCCTTGGTGCTAGGCTTCAAATCTTAGGTGCTTGGGACACGACAGAACAACAGGGTCGAGTCTCATCTGCTCCAAACCTGCCTGAAATCCTGAGCTGGTGCGTTTAGTACAAAAGCACAAGAGATGGTAGGCATTCCTGGAATATCCACTTTCTGGGATGAGCTCCCAGGGGTGAAAGAAGACTCAGAGCTACCCAAAAATACGATCCTCCTATCACTAATCAAGCAGACCCATGACACCTGACCTACAATGGTTCTCCTGAACTTCACCCAACAAGAGGTATCAGTTTCAGGGATGTCCTTTTGCTTCAGATTGAGGGAGAACGATTTAAGACACCAGTGACAACAACATAAAAAAAAAAAAAAGAGAGAGAGAAAAAGAAGACAGCAAAACGAATATAAACTCCCTAACCTAGAGCAGTTCCTGCTCAGCTGCCCTCAGACAGCACACACTTGCCTTGCTACTTCTGTCCAATTTCCCAGGCTAGTTATTCCAGTTCAATAAAACCAGCATTGCATTATCATTTTCACTTGAGGCTCCAAATTCAGAAGTTACCACCACTTACTGCAAAAAAAAAAAACCAACCTAAGAGGTAAGAACACAAATGCTGCAATGCTGGGGAAAGTACACAATGACATCCAAAAAAAAATCCTGCAAGAGAACGGCCTGGAAGCCGTCCTGCTTCTGCCCTAATTAGTTATCATTTTGGCAAACACAAGGGAAATGCAGTGAAAACAACCCTGTGACTTCATGTACCCAAAACATGGAGAGAAGCTCTGGATGGGCTCTGAACTGGAAATGATGGATGCGGCTCGCTTGCGCTGTAATTAAATCTCCTTCCACAAAATAAGAACAGCGATCTGCGGCCTGACAAAAGAACCTGCTGCATCATGGAAAAGGAAGAGACTGACCAGGACCTGGGAGGAATTGCCAAGGATTTATTCCTGTTTTGCCTGTTGTGGAGATATTAAACTTGGGGAAAAAGAAACAAACAGACCTGGCTGCCTCTGCTGGGTGAGCAACTAGAGCAGGGCAGCAGTCCCGCCTTGCATCACAGCTGGGGAGCCACCCTGTGCTGGCATCCAGAAAGCAGCCACCAACACCTGGGTGCTGTTCAGCATGATCCTCTGCTTGCAACGAGCTGGAGGTGACCAGGTAAGCCAGCAAATTTTTGCAGGGTTGGGTTCCCATTCCTACCATGCCAGCCATCCTGGCACTACATATTACCTCACGGAGCTCACGCATGCACCAGCACGCACCAGACCCGGTGCATCAGAGCTGGTCCTGGCACCTGGCCTCCCAGCACCCCTCTGAGGTCATCTCAGGGCCCAAGCGACCATATCAGTGTTCAAGGGACCGTTTCTCTGCCTTGCAGAGAAAACACAGCAACTGCAGGGAAGAACTCCACCTAAGCGTGGATGCTGGTCAAGTAACAGTAGCAGCTTTCCAGAAGCGAACGCTGTGTAAGAGCAACTCAAGAACAGCAACCAGAGGCAATCCAGGATCAAGCTTTCAAAACCTGAGAAAGGCTCCAAGAACCTTCAAGCTATAAACAAATAATCATCCATGCTTATTAGTATTCAACTTCTGCTCTCAGAGCATTTAGGTTCTATGTCTTCAAGCTGTCCTTAGAAGCTAGAGGATTAGAAACCTAGTTTGTTCCTCACAGAATAGTGATGCAAGGAAAAGCTTAAATTCCTAGAGAGGAACCCTCAAACAATCCACACCGGTTTCAAGAGGTGATCCTCAGTGCTGTAAACATTTGGCAGGTTCCTGAATGCGTCCCACCACATTTGACACTAACATAGCCTACTGAATTCCATTTTACTCTGGCTGGCGAGCATTTTGCAGCATCGATACTTAATCCTTGGTGCAAGAATGGAATACACCATAAGCTGATTGGCTCCAATCACTAGCAATTTCCTCCTCAAAACGTAATATTAAACCCAGGATAGACCAAATCTATGCACTATTAATAACAACGGGCTTACCTTCAAGTAGGAATTTCCAGGAGAGTTGTGATGAAAAAATGGAAAATGCCAAATATGCAGCCATTTCAAGTGTTTCCAATCATTGCAGGCGAAAGGCATTGGGAGAGAAACAAAAAGACTGATTAGCACAACGAATACAGGGTCTGCAACACGTATTTTGAACGCTCTTAATCGCACTCATCATTTCACTAAGAACCAGGAGTTCTCATTCCAGTTTTCTGTTAAAAGATTTGCTTATATTTGAGACTGGATTTATGCAAGTTTTCAGAAGGCTGGGCTCCACCTCGCACTCAGGCAAAGCTCCCACAACAGCCGCGGAATTGCAGACGACACAAGGAAAGCTTTGCAAAACTTGGCCTCGGCTGGGACCCCCAGCCAAGAAAAACCAAACACCCCAGCTGTGATTCGTACCCTGTGGCAAGCAGAACTTCCAATTCAGAGTTTGCCTTGCTTCTAATAAGATTTCTACCTGCAGCTGGAAGGTGCATTTCAAATTTGTTCTTTTTCCTCGTGGAAATGAAAACAAAGCCGTAAGAACTCCATTTCAGCACCAGCCTGTTTGTTGTCCATGGAGCTTTATGTGATCATGCCTCACATAACCATAACAAGAGAATCCTGTCAAACGTAGTTTTATAACGCTTGAGCACATATTTAACAG
Source organism: Baryphthengus martii (assembly GCA_013396935.1). NCBI lineage: Eukaryota > Metazoa > Chordata > Aves > Coraciiformes > Momotidae > Baryphthengus > Baryphthengus martii. The sequence goes on along the minus strand of VWZK01008568.1, from coordinate 32,139 downwards.
CTGAGGAGTTCCTCCAACCTGATGGAGCGTACAGCTTTCCATCTACTCCTTGAGACTGCAAATTCCAGTCGGCTTTCACAGCTCCTTAGTGGCTCACACTTGATCTCGGTGGCCAGATGTAGCCAACCGCCCTGTGAGCTTCCAACAGACCTGGCTGACGGAGAAGGAGCGATTCTCATCTGAGCAGTAAGGGGAATCTACCTTTGCAACGCATCCTTAGGAAAGGAAGAGCTGGAGGATGCTCCATAGAAATCCTACCTAGAATTCGCAATATGTTGTATGGCCGGTTTTTTTATCCTCCTCCTTCATTAAAAATCAAGGGAAATATTTTATCTTTGAAATATCAGTTCATATAAGAAATATTGGACTAATAGTCCATTACAGATAGTTAGTATTGCTAACTCTTTATGTCTGGTGGTGTACTAGACCACCTGAGCTCCTGGAACCACGTGAAATCACAATGTGAACTGCCGTAAAAAACACATTCATAATTTTTACTTCCCAATTACTACGAAAACCTTGAAAATGTGATCCCTACAGGCTTGGGATAAGCAAATAAAGAAAACTCAAATTTGGCTCTGATCCTGCAAAGCACTTAAGCGTACGCTTAGCTGTGCAAAATCAATGAGACTTTGTGAGCTTCTAGAGAACTCCAAGCACAGGAGAGATTTGTGGGATCAAATTAGGAAAAAAAAAAACCTTAAGGTCTTAAACCTTAACCTAATGGTTTTTCTGCTTCTCTAAAACCTCACTCATGATTTTTAATTTAAATGCTGCGGACTGAGCTTAATATGCTTGCATAAAAATATTTACTCAGTAGCCTTTAGAAACGGGAAAGGTCTTTGCAGACCTTCAGCAGGTGAGGGGATCTAATGAGGCAGCCATCGATCACCACCACTCTGGTGTTCCCAGGCAGGAATTTGGAAGGGCAGCAGATCCCAAAAAACTAAAAGACACCCCCCAAATTCCTCATTTGTCTCTATCTTCATTGTAGCAATTTTTTCAGTACCTTCAACACAAACATTACTTCCATGCCTGTTGTACTTCACGTTTGCAAGGCTTAAAATGGAAAAAATCTTACAACAGCCTCAGACTACAACCTTGAAAAGCAAAATAACAGGAGCTGTCTACATTTTGAACCTTTTTTCAGGGAAAAAAAAAAAAATAAATTAAAAGGGTTTTGCTCACAAGTCTACCAGGGACCAAATTGGTCTTCAATTAACAGATCCACTTATAGCAGGTAACAAGAAAAAGTGACTATTAGCAAGATCTCAGAATTCTCTTAATGAGAATTCTCTTCAATGAGTCTGAACTAGAAAGTCAGGGGGAGCCGCCCAAAGACAGCCAACAGCCCCAACAGTCGCCGCGAGCGCAGGAGGACGGCACAGAGAAAGGCAACGCTCCTCTCCCACCCTAAAGCGCCCATCGTACCACGATGGTTCTTTTTTTTTCCCCAGAGAACCCAACGAGACCTCTCAGCAGGTCAAACGAAAGCTGATACAGCACAAGAAAACCGATAAACCAGCGACCGCACAGAACTAAAGGAGAGAGGGGAAGAAAAACTGAACAAAAAAATTATCGCAGTGTAAAATATAAATACAGCTAAAGTGGTTTTGTAACAGCAACCAAGTCGACTAAACTCCTGCAAGCCCCCTTTTTTTTTAAACCTGACTATTTTCAATCAAAAGCAGGATAAAGAAGACAACTGAAAGCCATTAACAAACCACATTTTGAATGATTCCATTAGAGTAGCTGTTAAACCATAAACAGGCATTCTACTAACAGTCCTTTCTCACTCTTCCCCCTCCCCCAAAATGTTGTTTTTATTGCTGGACTGCAATGATGAAAAACAGCAGCTCCGGTATTTCTCCCACTTCCTTTGAGAACCAAGGCACATTCCCCCAGCAATGCATTCGCCAAGGCACCAATCCCATTTTTTAAAGTAAGTGGATTTGATGATGAGAACTGCTGAACAAATCTTCGGCAAATGGTGTTTATCGCCTATGCGAACGTTAACCGTGCCACGCCGGCTGATATAGAGGTCCTTAAAGCACTCAGCTCCCTGTATTTATAGGAGCAGTTCTCCTGCTCCGGAGTATGAATTAGCTGAGCAAAGCCTGGCTCTTTCCAAACCCTCCCGCCACGCTCCAGCGCTGTCACGATTTGCACTGCAGACTGGCACGCTCATCCAAGTGCGCCTTCTCTCTCAAATTCATTCCTGCCCGAAGCTTCCCAAAGATTAGTCTTACGTTCTGCAGCCGGTTCTCCTAAAGTCCTTACTGACTACCCTAAAAAGGACCCTTTCTAAGCAGAAGGGTTTACATAATTTCTTTTTGATGACAGGTGAAGCGACGAGCGATTCGTCCAAGCGTGGGACGCCCACGTGTACATTCAGATTTTCCCCCAAAAGCAGAAATTCCTTTGCAATTCCTGTAGACTTCTCCATTTGACTTTGAAGCTGGCCTTGCTCCAAGCAAAGGGCTACAAAAGGACGTGGTCAGAGATGCCTTTCACCCCACCCCAGCCTCTGACTCGCCACTAATACCGGCAGAGAGCCCACGCCAGCGTGCAGAAACCACAGCCCAGAAATGCAGACGCGCAATTCTCTGCCCGAGCACCACGACGGCACCACCCGAAGGCCGCTGCGGAGCGCTTCAATATTGCAAGCAGCTTGATATTCCCATTTTAGAGGCAGTCTCCTCTAACACAGACCGTTGATTCCGCTTTCTCCGCAGCCTCTCTGTCAGAACATGATCCTCTAGCACAGACCGTGAGCCCAAACAGCTCTGGACTCGGCCACTGTCACTCTCTTTGGGCACTGGGCAGAGCTTGCGCTCACTTTTCTCTGGAAAATTAGTTTCTCCAGAAACGTAAACTTACATTACCACAAGGCAGTAGAAAAAAAAACAAAACCAACATTACAAGAAAATCGAAACGTTAAGGATTTTTAAATGCTATTCACTGAATACCGTAGTCTGAACTAATTTTTAATAGCCTGAATCCTTTTCAAGTCGACTGTTTCTCCCAGCAGCAGCGTTGAGAAAATGGAGAAACTGCTCACACAGTAAAACAGAGCAAGTCAAGGACGAAGATACAAACCTTATCATTGATTTGGATTTTGCAAGATTCCTAGAGATATTTTTTTCGGTCAAGCTGATTAATGCTATTTTAATGTGCAATATGTTGTGTTTAATAAGCCTGGCCTTGCTTCTGAAAGGAGGAAAGGGTTTTACAGTTCAGCATTTTACAGTCAGTTTTGCAAAGGGCTACCACTAGATTGCATCCATAATTTTTTATGCTGCCACCTCTGACAGCAGATGGCAAGCTGCCAAGGAGTCCAACTGCTTGCCTGAAACAGCAACGTTTTGGGGCAGAGGGGGACAAAATGTGGTTGGAAAAAGAAGAAACGCAAAAACAAAAGCAAAGTAATGTAATTTGGCCAGGGCTGCTATAAAAGAATTACCCAAGTGTATTTCAGAAGGCTCAATCCCCTCTGAACTCAAACAAGACAAAAAAAAAAAACAAACAAAAAACCTAAACCCACCATTTCACTCCTCCAGTCGTTGTCCATCCCAGACTGAGATTATTGGCACTGATAAAAGCAGCATGGAAAGGCTATTAAATATCTGATGAAAAGCATTTCAGGGTCAGTCTCCTGCATCTTTCCTCTGAAGGAACTTAAGGTGAGAGATGTCCCAGCAGAGCCTGGACGTGCTCCCAAGAGAGAGATGTTATCAAGGGCAAAAAACCTCACATGAGACACAGAGGATTCCTGCTACGCTTCTACACCACCTCCTGCACACAGTTATGTCCAGATCCAAAGGGCCAGTCCTAAAACCCAACCAAGAAATCTACAGTGCTAAAAATGCTTGGCTTTATTTAACACATCTTTGCTTTCCCAAGGAGAAAAAGAACTAGGGTTTTATTTGGATAAATTGCTTTATTAGGATAAATCCCTTCCATAGGAAGGGCTTCATTCTTAATTACACCATTTTAAGGTTATAAATTGTTTTCCGGCCCTTATACATAATTAAATATACATGTTCTTTCTGAGCTTAATGTCACTTTAAATTCCAAGCCAGAGCAAGTAATTTGTTTGCACGTTCAATAAACAAACCATTTCTTACAGGTTACAAAGAACTGTGCTCATGCATCATGCATAGGGGTTGCCTTTCTCCAAGCTCAAAGGTCAAGCAAAGCAGACCTGAAATTATACTCGGCCCTCTAAGGAGGAAGTGAGGGCCCCTGAAAATCAGAAATCAACCTTTTGATCTTTCCATCTTGAAAACCCAATAGTCCCAAGTTTTCCAGGGCAGCTAATGCCCAAGTCACTTGGGTGATCTCAAACGCTCCCGTGCTGGCTTGTGCCAACACAAGGTGCAGACAGCGTGCTAATGACGCACAGCTATTGTGCAAGGACATGGAATTCATGCTCCCTGGAGTCATTTAACTCAACGCCGATGGCCACAGTCCAGGAGAGACTGGCAGATCAGATGTAAAAAATGCATTCAGAATAAATACCCGCGCCTCCCGACCTCTCTGCGCCATCAATGTTTGCTCCACTACAGTGGATTCAAATTGCTGGCTGGAGACTTATGAGAAATTAGCTGATGAGGATGATTCACGGCGGGGAGTCTGGGCTCTCCTCCTCTCCAGGCTCACGGTCAAGCTCTGCATGGGACCGATGGCAGCAGGACAGCAGACTGTATTGGGTTGGGCTGAGCTGGAGTTCCTGTTCCCCAGAGCAGCTCTTGTGGTGCTGGGCTTTGTACTGGGAGGCAGATCAGACACCGGTGTTGTGGCTGCTGCTGAGCAGCGCTCACACAGCACCGAGGGTCTTTCCAACATCTTCCCTGCCCCGCCCAGTGAGATGGGATGGGCAAGATCTTGGGTGGGGGACCCAGTCAGGACAGCTGATCCAGCCTGACCCAAGAGATATTCCACACCGTGTGACGTCAGCTCAAGTATAAAAGGGAAAGAAAGGAGGAGGAGGGTAGGGGCATCTGTTTGTGAAGACGCTTGTCCTCCAAGCAACTGCTGTGCGTACCGGAGCCCTGCTTCCCGGGAAAGGCCAGACATGGCCTTCTGGTGGGAAGGAGAGAATAAGATCTTGGTTTGCTTTGCTTTGTGCGTGGTTTCAGCGGCTTCGGTTTTTTTTGCTTTTTGCCTTTATGGCACTCCACTGGCTCTTCCCATCTTACTCTCTCCCCCCTTGTTGTGCTAAGGGAAGTAGGACGGGAGTGATCGAGCGACTTGGTGGGTACCTGGCGTTCAGCCAAGGTCAACCCACCACACGCACAAACGGCCACATCCCACACGTACGGCCACGCCACTGGGCAGGCATCCCCCTGCTGAACCAGGACTACAACGCTCCCGCAAATAACTAGCTTAAACCAACCTTGGTCAAACACTTCATTTTGGAAAGACTTTCTCCTATGAAGGCCTTGCCCACTATATATATTTTTTTTTCAAAAGTTATTTAAGGCTGTTCCTTTTGGACCTCACCAAGTTGCAATGATTTCTGCTCACAAGTACCCACCACCACCGAGATGTACATGGAGGAAAAGAGCCGTCAAGGCACAATTTGCCTCAAAATCTCAGAGGAAAACTTCTTACTTCCTAGGGAGCATCCTTTTTGTGGCATGGGGTCGCCAAGACGTGCGCAGAGGCAGCCTTACAAAGAGCAGGCTGGGTTCTCCCGGTCACCACGCCAAAAGGCATAAGAAACACTTCTCCCACGAGCAACACCCAGCTACTAACCCCAAGGTTTTGCCCAAGTGCTGTGGATATATTCATTTCTAAAAAAAACATTGCTCAATCCCCTAAAAAGACAGCAAAATTATCACTTTGCAGTAACTCCTAGAAAGTCCATTCAGCTTACAACTACAGAGCTTTTACCCCTGTTATTTCAATAGCACTGCAGAAGTTAGGTGGCACGGCAAGATCCGGCCCATTTCTGGATTTATTTTGCATTGGTGTTGGGTAACAAACGTTTGACAAGTCAAGTGCTCTGCAGAGACTGACACAGGTAACTTGTTTGTACTCAAGATGTTTCCTCCATCAGGATTACCCTGCTCTCAACCAGGTATCAGCCGGGAAGGCACCGGGGTGAAACCACACCTTTACAATTCTGTGGCTTCCACAGGACTGACATAAAATAGCAGCAAAACCTTCTTCATGGGAGGAAGCAGACAGGCTGTGCAAGCAGGCAGTTTTATTTCTAACCACTGTCCCTCGAGACCAGCCTTCCCTCTGACACTAACTCTGACCACCACTCAGAGCGGCAGCAAACCCCGACTTGCACCTCACCCCACCGGCGCCACGAGGCTGCGATGCACCCGCTGTTACCTGCGGGTTCCCACGCACAGTACAAACAGCTGTAAAAATAGCAAGGGAGCTATTTTTGCCCTTTGTTTCAGACAGGATTAATAACTCTCTCTCCCTGTGCTCACAGAAGGATCCCTCTGCCACCCCTGCAAGTTATCTGCTGCATCACGGGCTCTGCAAACACCCCTCTCCCCAGGACCCACCATGTGCGTTTGAGATTTATCTATTTCAAAGTACAAAGAGGAAAACCTGCAGAAAAATCAGGAACACCCTGGCAGCTCTGATGCTGCCCCAAAGTTTCTTCTGGTTTGCTGCACTTGTTGTATTGATGGTTAAAGCACAGCCACACAAGGAAATCAGGCCCAGGATACGTGGCATCTGGCCTCTGGCTCTTCCTGCAGATCCTGCACTAGATTAAAGAGCTCTCCATTTGAATATTGTGTCCAGTTCTGGGCCCCTCAGTTCCAGAAGGACAGGGAACTTCTTGAAAGAGTCCAGCACAGAGGCACAAAGATGATGGAGGGGAACATCTCCCTGCTGAAGAGAGGCTGAGGGAGCTGGGGCTCTTGAGCTTGGAGAAGAGGAGCCTGAGGGGTGACCTCAGGAATGTTTATAAATATGGAAAGGGTGAGTGTCAGGAGGAAGGAGCCAGGCTCTTCTCAGGGATGCCCAATGACAGGACAAGGGACAGTGGGTGCAGCTGGAGCAGAGGAGGTTCCAGGGAAACGTAAGGAAGAACTTTATCACAGTGAGGGTGACAGAGCCTGGCACAGGATGCCCATAGTGGTGTGGAGTCTCCTTCTCTGGAGACATTCCAAACCCACCTGGACATCTTCCTGTGTGACCTGCTCTAGGTGACCCTGCTCCGGCAGGAGGGTTGGACTAGGTGATCTTTCAAGGTCCCTTCCAACCCCCACTATTCTGCAATGTTATTTTCTTTGCAGGAAGGTATCTGGTACACTAACCCCATCCCCTTAGTCACCTTTGTGGCGATCTGAAAACACGCTCAAGGACGTCTGCATCCCATGCTGGCACTCACTTTGGTTATCTTTTTTTAAGGAGCTGGTCCCTGCAGCACTGTGATGCCGATGGTGGGACACCACCACAGCCACTGGAACAATGTGCCTCCAGCTGCCAGCAGTTCCCACGCCTCATCCTTTCCATCATCCTCAGCACAGGGCATAGACCGTGGGGGAAAGATCACTGCTGGGAGGGGGGCAAAAGGGGACTCTTATCCTGTGCAAAAGCAAATGAGGATTCAGTCAGGTGATTTTCCTCTTCTCACTAAACATTTTCTGTATTGAAAAAACTGCTGAAAGGCAGTTGACCTCCTCTCCTCCCACCAGGCTCCCAGTCCTGCAGCCAGGCTGCAAATGCCACCGCTGGCTGCTGCCCTCCGAGACCCTGCCCAGCACCAGGCACACCTGCAGCACTGCGGTCAGGTGCCCTGAACAGATGGGATATGAATTAAAAAAAAATAAAGAAAAACAAATATCCAATCTCCTGGTAGGCTTCATCAACCTATTTGCCTTTTTTTTTTTTTTAAGTATTTCCCAATCGGCTGCACAATAAATTATTTGCCGTGACATTAATTATGCATTATTGACTTAATACATGGTAATTTATGTTGACAATGGCAATATTTCTCTGGGCTGAAGGTGCTGGATGCTGACTAGTCACCAAGAGAGATGTTGCTACCTAGGCTGAACAAAATGCTTCACACCCATTAATGACATCAGTAGTTTGATGCTAACTTTGAGGAGACGTCGGAAACAGCAGAAATGTCTAAAATTCCTCTTCGCTGAGGCATTTCAGAGTCTCTTCCTTTGCAGGAGGAACAGGGTTTGGCACTCCTTGATCATCTGGGGTTAAAAAGCGAGAGGATGGAGGAAGGTTAAGTGACAGTCGTATAGGAAACTCCATATTTTGCCATCAATAGTTAATCTACTGTGTCACATTTCCTAGAGAACTAAATGAAATGCAGTAAGTGCTGTGTAAAATTGGAGCTAGGGAGCAAAATGATTTTGTAGAGCAAATAACTATCTCACACTGGCTGTTTTATGCCCTATTGAACAACCAGCAGTTTATGAAAACAAAGTTTCATAAATATTGTAGTGGGCTCCTCGGTGGAGATTTCCTTCCCGTGCAGGAGAAAAAATAAAATAATAATAAAAAAAAGGTAGATTTACAGGGACTCAGGCAAAAGCAGGAAGAGCAATCTGTGGGCTGAAGAGCAGATCCCCAGCCAGTGCTGGCTGCATTTGGTCTAGAGAGTAGCAAAAAGCATGGGGCAGGGAGGCTCCTCCCAGAGCAGCATCACCGCTTCACTCTGGGAGGCCACAGCTAGGGATGCTCAGCAGCTGGAGCAGCACAGGGATCATGAGGAAAGCTGGTGATTGGGAGGTGTTGAGCATCAGAGTCTCCTGAAGCCTTACTGCTGCTGGTCGAGATCCCAGCACCTCCGGCTGAGAGGGGCCAGAGCACAGCACTTCCAACAATCCAGTGGGAAGAAAGGGCAGCTCTCAGTGTCCCTGCTTTCTGGTCAGCTCCTAGGAGAAGGGATGGAGGAAAACTGCTGGGATTGCCCCTGATGGCTGAAAAATAGGAGGGTTGGGTTTTTTTTTGGTTGTTTGGTGGGTTGTGTTTTTTTTCAGAAATATTGCAAGGGAAACAAAAACACCGTGGAAAGCACAGGATGAGAAAACAGACTAAGTCTCATAAAGCATTAAACTCCAAGCAGAACCAGCTTGGCCATTAAATCACCTGCAGCTGCTGGTAACCACAAGGCTGTCTGCATTATTAAGAGGCTTTACCCAGAGCTTTGAATGCTGACCCATCTCTTTAGCCCTGCCTTTGTACAAGGTGGCGTCTCATCCATCCACGGTGTATTACCTCGGGCCGCAGCGAGAGCTGGGAGGACTTGACAGAGACACGAAAATGTATTGCTTTCATCTCAAATAGAAACCTGTCACCTCCATGACTCAACCTCACCTACAGCGTAGGAGCAAGTCTGACTTTACTTACAAAACCAGGATTTCTGCCAGATGCTATCACAATTAAGAATTCTATTTTTAACACCCAAAGTAGAGCCAATTTATCTTTTGAAGCTAAATCACGGTGAATCTAAATTAACTTCCATTAAATGAGTCAGGAACAAACACTTAATACGGCAATCAAATATTTTTCTCTGTTGCTCTCTCTCACTCCTCACCTCTGAAAACAACCAACAGCATCAGCACGACGTGTAGACACACACCAGCTTTGCTCATGGGATGGTCCAAGATATATAAACCAACTTTTTGTGTGGAGTTCTCAAGGGTAAGCAGGGTTTACGAAAAACAAACAAACCAGTACTGTGAACCACCTTGGAAATGCTTCAGATAACCTATGGCCAAGCAAGAAATGTAGGCTGAAGAATTATTGACCTTCTCTGAAAGCTGTTTCGCTGCAGGAAAAACACAATCTGAGAATCACCGAGTCTGAGAAGTGCTAAGTCCCGAATGATCAAGGCCCTGAAAGCAAACCAATAAAAAGAAGGTTTTATGAAGTTTCCTTGCAAGAAGCTTCCATCAGTTACAGCCCCCACGGGAAGCGGTCGACGGCCAGCACCAAGGGCCACGTCTTTGCCATCGTGTGCTAATGCCAGCTATATTTTATACCTCTCTGGGCAACACCAGAGCATCCCAGCCCTATGCTCTGCAGGATGTGAGGCTGAGAGATGGAGTGCACCATCATTTTCAAGCCTCCTTTTGTCTCTCTGCTCGGGCTATGCCACAAAACCCACCCCGCTCTCCCCTGCCCATGGCTCTGCCGGGTTCCGTCGGCAAGGGATCCGCATTGCTCAGCGCCTACAGTCTGCTAGCACGCCTGGTGTGAGAGAAGGCGAGTGAAGAAGGTTGTTGTCAGCAGCTGACTTTCCTGGGCTGACCCTTGGATAGCTTTTTTTTCTTTTCTCTCTAATGTTTAAATGATATGATAAAAATCAGCAATGAATTATGCAGCATCACTTGATAACTCCAGCCCCAACAGTTCTTGAGAATCCCATTTTAAAATTAAATTGGAGTTTGATCCTTTATCTCAAAGCTTTAATAAACTAAGCAAGACATGTGCTGTACTCTCCACTGAACAGCCCTCCAACAGGCTGGGGTGCCCTGTCCTTCCCCATCCCTGAGCAGACAGGGAACCTGGGAGCTCTCACTGCCATAGCTCCGACCTTCCACACAAGACCAGCGCCTGCGAAACAAAGGTCTTGCCCTTCCCTGTGCCGCAAGCAGGGAACTTGGCAGTCAGATTTATCCAGCCTTACATCCACCAGCTCATCGTCCCTGGCAGCACTGCGAGGGAGATATCCATCACAGCACCTCTAGAAACCATCACTCAGAGACGTGCAACCACTTTTCCTTGGCCATTGCTTGGTTTTATTGAGTTTTCCAAGATATCTTCGCAGTGTCTCTTAAGCCACCAGGTCTTGCACCTGATTCTTAGTTCGGCTTAGCACAGCTTACCCTACAAAGTGTCCCTGCTTCTACCCAACAATGCTCTTCCAGTCTGGGAGGTGACAACTCCTAACGGATCCCAGGGCAACTGGCCATTATCCCTTGTGTGGGTTCATAAGCAAGAAAAACAGTCGTAGCCATTAACGGGACAAGTAATTTGATGGATGAACCACCACAGCACTGCTTGCTCTAACATTTCATACTGCAACCAGCTCCTCCCTTGCCAAATGATGGAGAAACAAATCAGCAAAAGAGAGGAGTTTTGGTTTGTCCATTCCCCTCACTCCAGCCAGCCATTGTAAAGATTCCAGCAGCAGAAAGGCAGAATGGACTCCTTTCCGAAACGTTAACTGCAGTTCAGGTTTCCAGACCTCTGAGGCTTACCCTGTGAGAACTCTTTGGAGATGTTGCTGAACATCCAGCAACTCAGGAAGGATGGCTGGACCAGGAGGTAAAGTGAGCAATACCAATGCAGCAATATTGCCTTTGAGCCTCATAAAAAACACATAGTGCAACAGAGCTGGAAGCCTGAGAGACACCACACGCACAGCTAAGCCAGTCTTAATCCTCCAAAAGCCGGTCTTACTGAAGTCGAGCCTCATTACAGCTTCTGCTCTGGCAGCACTGGGCAAGGCACAGAGTGAACCGGCATCTCATCCTGCACCCTGCTGTACAAGCTTTAGAAGGAATCCGCAAGTTTAAGGGCAATGTGCAGGTCCAGAACAAGGTGCAGCAGAGAGCCGGAGTGCAGGGGGTTAAGTGCAAGATCCCCATGACCCCAGCATCCAGCAAGGCAGCTAAGCTCAAATATCTTCTGAAAGATGAGCCGATCACCACGGCTGGATCGTTTTCCGTTCAAAAGTCTGTAAACAAGGACACTGAAAAGCAGGAATCCAAGCACTCAGACTGGGAACAGCTGCCCCAGCCCCACCACAGAGCTACAGCCTTAATGGAGCCACTACAGAGGGGAAAACCAGCAACATGCACCTCTAACAAAAGCTTTTATAAAGCACTAAAAGGTTGCGTGCTGTGAGCTGCGTCAGCCTGCTCCGCTCCAGGTCCCGACTTCCTGCGCCTTGCCCCTGACGTAACCAAAATGGACAATTTAATTAATTAAATTAAAATGCATTAAGCAATCCAGCAGGAAGACAGGGTTGCCTATTTTGGTTCTTCTGAAGTACCAATTATGCCAGCAGGGGGAAAGCAAACAGCCATCATAGCCCTGGTAACATTAAAAATAAAATCCAGGGGAGAAATATGCGTGAGCGACAGCAAAGCACGATGTGCAAGGGTGGCCCAGTAAAAACCAAGAAGAAGAACAGTCAGTCAGTCACCACAGAAGAACAGACAGTCACCACAGAGAAAAACGAAGCAGGCCAGCTTGCCCGCTTCGTGCTGTCACTCCAGAGCAGTCTCAAATGAGCAGCGGTGAGAGGCACACTAGACCCACCCACGGCCCATGCTGGACAGCCAACTCACAAAGCCTCAAAAGGAGCCAGTCTCTCCCTGATTTGAAGCCAAAATGCTTTTGGTGTAACCAAGAACAGAACCTGGCCCAGGGAAAGGATGAGCCTCCTCAGAAAAAAATAAAAATAAATAAAATAATCTCTCTCTATGCCAACAGCATTTTAGCAGAGAAAGGTATCCCTGGAATTGTCAGGGTATGAGAGCACCTGCATCCCAGTTGGAGTACCCAAGCATCACCACCATCAAGCATTGTCTGGCCTGCTGACAGACATGGAAATAAAACACATCCTTGTCAACTGATGCAGCACACAGGAGGAAATTCACTGTTCTTGCCAGAAAAGGCCTTCAAATTAAAGCCAATGCCTTAAGCAAGCTGTTTGTTGGCGTATCTAAGGCAGCCTTTGGTGCCTCTGCAGGCACGAGGACAGACCTGTAGTCCCATGTGCCCAGCCACAAGCAGCCAGCCTGGAGCCAGCTAAAACCCAACAGAAGCCTGGAAGACTGACTCCAAAGGAGAAGGACGCTTTAGTGCAATTCCCTTGAGCTCCCAGCAAATAAAAGTTGACTTGCTCCCAACAAATAAAACAAACAACATAAACAAGAAAATATGTCCCCAGAAGGATATTTGACCAGAAGCTGGCCCCGGCTTCATCTGCAGCACGTTGTGCAACTGGTCCATACGCTACACATGGTCCTTTCCCTCCCCAAAACCTTCCTGTCCCGAAGCACCGGGCCAAGCAAGAACCGCCTCGATTCCATGGGCCGACACATCGTTTGATCCAGTCATCAAAGAGAGACTGCAGCATCCAGACCCAAGAAAGGCCTGATTGTACAATAATGTTGAGCTACGGTCATCCTCAACCAAAAGGAGGAAGAAGCACCAGGGGACAGCAAAAGAAATCTCCCATGGAGATCATCTTCCAGTGGAATCCTTTGCTGCAGCAGTCCCCCAAAGCCAACGCAAAGCTACGCTCTCCTGCTGAACCTCCCAAGTTTCAGCAGGGCCACAGTTAAGGCAGAAGGCTCTACTGCTTTCACTGAACTCAGAACTTGCCATGCCCAGAGATCTAGACACACAGCATCTATTATTAGGATATTTATCTTCTGGTACGAGGTGTGTCATACATATACCTCCAAGAAATACAGGTGAGAGATGAGGGCATGGGGTTGGAATAGCTTGCTAGTAGCTTTTACTTCTGCAAGTAAAAACCCAAGAACGGATTGCAGGTGGAGGATGCCAAGCGGATAGCTGAAAGGACTGATCTGGATCAACAGCTACGGGTTCCCCTCAGCCACAGGAGAGAGGTTCAGACAAAAAATTGTTCCCATAAAATACCAGTTTATCACAGCCACCTCCACCGGTCCTCCCCCATCTTTTCACCGCAACAACAACAATAAATGGTTTCTCCACTATTTCCCTGTTTCCCATCCCGCACAGAGCGAGCGCAACCACCAAGATCAAAAAGTTCTTGCAACAGATCGCAAGCCTGATTCCTCTCCCGTGTCCTGCTGACTTCTGAAGGAACCTGCAGAGCCATTATCAGTGCCAGCTCCCATCAATGAGCCTTTCATGTGCTAAAGCCTTGTATTGACACTCACTTTATTTATAGCAACTGCACTGCACCATTCATTTAAACACATCAGCATTTGTGAATAAAAGAGAAAGTGGACTTTGAAGCCTCAGAACACACCAGCCAGAAACTGGAGACAAAGCTCTCTAAAGGTGAAGGTGTCATCAGTTACTGTCCCTCATCTTCCTGCAACTTCATCCGTACGTGCAGAGGATGCATCTGGGTTCCTCAAGCCTCCCTCTTTTCAGCCAACCTGAACCAAAAGGCGACGAGAACTCCAGTGTTTCTCGCCTTCAGCCAGCTCACCTTTAAATGACAACCGCTCTTAATTATTTCTTTTGATTTAGTACATTCCGAGTACACCACACCTGCCACGACCTGTACCCTCCTGTTCAGTGTCAGCCATTAACATTTCCACCATCATCATCATCATCACTGTAATTCTATTTAATCATCACCTCTCATTGAGGCTTACTAGCAGAAAAAGAACAGAACTATTCAGAGCTCTCCTCCAAAAAGCAAACCAGCTGAAGGGAGAGAAGGAAAAGGGCTCTAACCCCCTCCAGCTGCAGCAAACATAACCAAATTACAAGAGTGAGCCAAAAACATTGAGAAAATCCAGGGACAATGTGAAATATTCAGCGACCGTGGTGTGAAGCGCCTGTGCTTTTCATTTCAGATCACGCACGGGTGAGGTCAATTTTTAATTAGGCAAAAACCAATGGAAAGCCTGGACCTCCGAGTGGCAGAAGGGCAAGATCGATACTGAAAAAGCTGGGACACAGATCAGAGCATCCAAGAGCGTGGCCTTTTCAAACCCTTCTGCAAACTCCAGAGCCCACTCAAGACTGAAAGTGCCCAATTCAGGACCCATCTCATGTCAGCCCCAAACAGCTAAACCGGGGTTAATTTGGATTTAAGTGAGTGTAAAGGAGAAGAAAAAAATTAAGCCTCCGGGAACCGGCATTGACATTCATGTGGCTTTAGGACACAACTCACAATATTTTATATTCTCATAGTTTCAGCTTTTGGCATCTGGGTTTCCAGTTATAAAATATTTGAGTCTTTGTCATTCTGGAAGCGAATAGTAAGAAAACAACCAGAAATTGAACGTGTTCCGAGTGCATCCAAAAAGCTCAAGATACAAAAAATTGCTGTTCCCTCACTCTGGTGATTTTAATGTTTCAAACATATTTATGGGGAGAAGTCTCTGCAGGTGAGCACAGGTCATGGTTGCTGCTGTGTGGAGCATCGTACAGACATTATTAGGCATGCAAATCGTGACGCAACTTGAGCTTAAATCCTCACAGAACTCAAATACCCCTGAGGAGAGTCCAAGAGCTCAATTAAATAAGAGGCGGAATTTCAACTTAGCCAAGCCCATTAATGGATGATCATCAGGCACCTTCAACATCCTCCTGCAGTCCCAGCACTGGGTAGCTCTTAACAGATGGGACTCCAGTGGGAACACTCCCACGCAGCTCTCCACGCTGCAGTAAAAACATTCCGGCATCCAAACGTGCATGAGCACGTACTTACGATCCAATTTATTTTACCCCTATTTTTCTGGACAGCTTCTGGATCACAACCACATTCTACGACATACTCTACAGCAAAGAAACTTTGGCATTATTTTTTTAAGACCTTTATCTTGTTATTTAACTTCTGAAAAAGATTGAGAAGCATAAGCAGGTGAAAAAGTAGAGGTAATGTGCATAAACCCTATTTTCTCCAGGTACAGAGAGCCCAGACTTACTGTCTGGCTGTATCACTGACTCTGGGCAAGCATCACTGAGGCTACATACAAGGACACGTGATTAGGATAAATCTTTGCACATAAATCAGCATAATGGCAATGTCTATATCCACTCCTTTTGATCATTCTGGTTTACTCTGGATCATGAGGTCAGCACCACCAACTGCCTGACTTAATTATGTCAATAGGTCACACGGGCCAGGGAAGGGCTTCCTTTACCCTTCTCTCCTAATCCCTTTAGTACCATCATATTCTTCTTTTCTGTCACTGGTACCTGGATGTCTGACCTGGGCAGGATGCCCGCCTTGGTAGCGGGCAAACTTTCACAAATAGCAAAATCCTGCATTTAGTTGGTCAGTTACAAGGAGGAGGAAAACATTCCTTTTTCCTGCAGCACCACAATAGGTGATAAAATGCTATGCTTGAAGAAGAAAGACTTTATTGAAAGCAGCACGTTACCTAGAGCATCTTCTTCAGCACAGAGACCACAGGTAAACACTCCCTTTCTGTGAGGAGGGCTTTCTACAGGAGTAGAGTAGGTTTGAGATAACCTGCTTTACTCTGCACTGAGATGAGCAGCACTTTTGCAGCCAGTATGAGAGGCAGCAATACGATGCAGCAGCTCTGATGGTCTTACCTGGCACAGAAAAATGCAAATCTCCTTTTTAAACATCTTTTGAACCTTCTCCCACAAATGAATTAACAGCCTGCAGGAAACAACCTCGTTTGCTCAACAGTAAGCGCACAATTTTGTGCTAATGCACAACGCTGGGTCTGCAGGAGCACCACACTCCAGCGGCCAGGCAGAGCAGGCAACCGCTGCTGAAATCAATATTGCTTATCAATGAAGGAGAAAATACATCCAAGCCTTTGAAGACTTCTAAGCTCACTGTAATGAAGCTTCCCGCTCTAATCTAGCCTGTGCACACAACAAAAACAGTCAGGCTTCTGTTTGCAATTCCAGCATTTTAAATAATTCACAAAGAAATCAAGAGAGCTTATCACGGTGCACCGGGAGTTGCGGTGGATGCGGTTTCGCTGCAGCGCTCCTCCCCGGGATGCCTGTTGCTCCCGGTTCTGCAAGGACAACCCTACCCTTTGAGGGTCCCATAAACATCCCAGGTACAGCCCAGGGCAAAGGACCACTCAGGTACCTGGAGGACACGTGAATCTCCAGCTCCAGATGTCCTCTGCAGCCTTCTCCCACCATTTGGGGAAACACTGAGATTTTATACAGCAAACTACTCCAGTAAAAGAGCAGCACTGGGGAAAAAAAAAGTGAAACTTTCATTAGACAAAGCAGAGGCAGAAACAGACCTTGCTGCATCGTGAGGCCTTGCAGAGCGTTGCATCCCACTGGAAGCACAAAGCCCGTGGAGAGCTCCTCGGTGGAAAGGGGTGTGGATCCCGGGCGCTGGACTCTGCTGCAGGACCTCTGCGCCAAGCAGGGTGCGGTCACCCCGGCAACACTCTCCTCCCCGGGTACCCTGGAGCTGGCCTCTCACAAGCCATCACTAAATCACTAATGCAGCCGAGTCCTGATCGCTGCCAGCAGCCCTGTTCCATCCTCATTCCAGCCCAGGCAAGCAGGGGTGCCCAAGATGACGACACATCTTGACCAACAGGAAGCGCACAATGTCGGTGGATGGGTACCCGTGCGGGTACACGTGCGGGAATGGGAGGGAAGACCAGGAAAAACCCCCGGGACAGAAACATCCTGACACCACAGCGAGGACGCGTCTTCGGCGCAACGTTTTCCCTTGTTCTCTTACGCTTCAGCGTTTCCACTCAACCGCGTCCAGCCAAGCTGTCGTTACTGGCCACAGCACTGCTGCCCCCAGGGCTGAATTAGTGTTTCTTCTGCAGCCAGCTCTGCTCTTGCCTCAAGGGCAGCTGGATGACTGCTTCTCCTACAGCCAGCTCCACTACTGCCTTCAGGGCTGCCAGAGAGGGGGTGGAAGGCAGCTCCTTCCAGCAGCCACCCTCCCGGCGTGGATGTGCAATACTTGGATAATTCTCTTTGAAGTTCCCAGCCTCCAGGCGTGAAGCAGCAAGCAACGTACAGTTGATCTCATTCTGTAAACTCTCAGTCAACAGACAGCATTTCTCAGCACTAGCGTCTTCCCTGGTGGGTTTGTAAACATCAGAAGCGCTTCATCCTCCTCAAAGAATGGCTCTTTGGGAGGTGAGGGGGTAGCAACCCTTTCCCTGGGTCAGATGCCTGTAAAGCCAGTGATCCAGCATCCCACTGAAGCAAGGGCTACTGGAAGCGGTAGGACACCTGGGCACACATCTGCTGCAGCTTCATCTCTTGCATCTTTATGTTTTGCTTTTCCATGACGTCCTTACCGCCAACAGCTTTTCTTTTTTCCTTCCAGTTTTACCTTTAAAAACAGGAGAAAGCTTGCTTTCCTGATAAAAATCAGGAAGCCTGAGAAGCAACTTTGTCTAAAGGATCTGTTTTTCAAATGAACTGGGGTAAATTGTTCTCACCAGAGGAGTTCGCCTGGTGGAAGCAACTCTCTGGTTCCTTTTCCCCCCAGAAATCTCCCTGAATGAGTATGTTCATAAGCCATGTGGCAGGATACAGAACGACCTCCGCAGAGGCTCACCTGCCCACCACGTCTCCCTTGGGCCCCCAACACTCCCAGTCCTCAGCCCACCCGTAGAACTGAATGCAACCAAGGGGCATTGCTGCTCAGCACTGGGCTACAGCCCAGAACCTCTGACGGACCAGAAACCACCCTTTTCTTCTCAAATTCCTTGTGTAGCTGCCTCCAACTTACAGACAGCGCCATGTCCCCAGTGCCCCTCATACATTTCTGGGACCCAGGAGGATGAAGAGTGGAGGGTGCAGCGAGAGGGCTCCTGGAGCAAAGCTGAGCGGTTGGGTGGGACAGGCCAGCACCTTTTGCACAAGGTAGGAGCCAGCCCGCTGCAGAGCCTCCCTCCGTCAGGCCTCTGGCGGAGGGGTGAGCAAACCTCCAGAGAAAGCTACGCTCTACAGTCCATCCGTGTAAATCTAGTACATTTTCCCATCCCCTGAGAGCCACAGCACTTCTCAGCCCCAGCTATTTAATCTGATGCTTGCATTTAAGTGTTCTGCTAATTAAACAACCCACTGCAAAGCTGCTGTTGCGGTGCCTCCTTCTCCCTCACGCCCCCTCGCCGGAGCGGGGCGGGCACTACGGAGCAACACCAGCAGCCTGCTGGTGCTGATAGCTCGGGGATGGCATCGGCCCCAGAGAGCACCGAATTCCCACAGCCTGGGGACTATGCCACGCTTCAACTTGTCATCCATCACAATCCAGAAACCAATCTCACCCAGCGGAAGAAAAAAATCGATAGCTTTCTCTTTCTTTCAGCACCAGGGGATGCATTTTGTCTCCTCTCCCAGGGTCTTAATCAAGGGACATGATCCCAGATAACATCAGTGACAGCTCTGCAGCAGCTAAGGACATCTGGCACATCACAGCGGGTTTTAGCCATGGGCCACTTCTCCGGGTCAAAATTCATTCCTGCTAAGAGGCAGGAATGAGTTCAACCAAAGCGCTAGGTGGACCAACGCAGGTCAAGCCACGTAGGACGCTGCCAGAAGGACAACGTCACATACTCCATGGAGACAGCACCAATGAAAATTTGGGTTCTGACTGAATGGTAGCCCAGCAGCATCCCTCTGCCAGCAGGTCACCTCACCTGGAATGAGGGCAGTCCTACGCCTGCAATAGCTGCGACACGAGGTGCAGGAGCACTACAGCACGCACGGGTGCCAGGAGGGTGCTGGAGATGCAGAGTACTTCTTGGCAGGAAGAAAGCACTCGTAACCTATCACTGAACACCCTGACGAGGCCAATTGCTACATTAGACATCTGAACAAACAACGCTAATCACCACATTAAACAACTACAATTAACGCCGGGCTGACAAGTAAAGTGCCACACCGCACACAACGCCTCTGTCTTCGGTGCTCTGCAAAACCATCCCTACAGCAGCTCAGCCACAGGGGCTGAACCTGCTCCCAACAGCTGCAAACGGCCTTACCAACCAAACCCATTGTGGGGCCATTGCCCCTGACTGTCCATGAGCAGAGCAGTGGCACCCAGCATCAGCAACTCCCTTTCCTTCCTGTGGCATGTCCTACACAGACCATACCTGCAAAGCAGGCAGAGATGTGTTGCTGAGTAGCGTTTTACTCTCAAAACCTTCAGCATTTTGCTCTCCTCTTTCAGAGCAGACAGGGAATATTCTTAGGAAAAGTGTTTTAGCACTGTGGTGGTTTCCCAGCTCCTGGAGGAAACGCAGCGACGAGCAACAGACCGGGACATGAAAGCACTTTCGGTCCCAACACTGCACACAGGGCTGGATCCCGCTCCCGCGCCACGAGGTGCCTGTGGCAGCTCACCGGCAGCCCCCTAACTCTGCCGGGACCAGCCGGCACGGCCAAGCCTCCCATCAACTAGAGCATGCCAGGGAAAGCTGGGCTGCTTTTAGAGCCTCTGGCTCTGCAATGAATTTCATTTCATTTATTTACAAAACCAACATTCTTGTGGCGAGCCCGGGTTAAAAGCATAAATAAAACATTTTTACGTCGCACTGGATTTTCACATAAGGAATCAATACAGTTTTGATTTAGTAATAATGAGAAGAGAGCCCTGTTTATTACCTGTCAGAAGCGCAACAAAAAGCACCAAAGGGTCTCACTCAGCACTTCCAAGCAGCCACTTCACACTGGCAGTGCCCCTGGCACAAGGAGCAGCCTGCTGCACCCCACACGTGGCTGGGAGAACATCTCAAACCCGGCAAGCAGACACACACAGCTTGCTCTGACACTTTTCCCCTTTTAACTTTCCTCCAGAGCCTCACTGGTTTGAGGTCTCTGGCTCTTTTCCATCACGGTTTCCATGTGCTCAGATCGACAAGAGATTGGATTAAAAGCAGCACCTATGTCTGAAGAATCTTTGCTCCGCGCACAGAACCTACAGCCAGGGATGGTGGGGGGAAAACCCATCCCTGAAGCAAGATGCCCAAATCCCACAGCCTGGGCATGCTGCCCTCTACCAGCACTTCCCTACCGTCCTCCACAGCATCTCCAAAACCCCATGTCCAAGACTGAAGATCATGCTGCCAGTCAGCAAGGTGCCAGGGCCACAGGACAGCTAGACTGCAGAGCCACTAACTTCTGGGTTTTGCTTCCCCCCAAAATCCATGCTAAGTTGACCAATGCTGAACCCAATGAAGAAACAAGGCAGTGGCTTTACAGGAATAGATTATGAGGATCACAGGGTGCTGTTAAGACAAGGGGTCACTGAACCCTCTGCCTCTGAGCACCTGTGTCCACCCTTGAGCTGCTTTGGCGAGATGGAAGCAGAAACACAAGGGAAGGGAAAGAATCCCCTTTTCTTTCATCAAAAAAGAATCCCTTTCTTCATCAAGAGATGGTTTCAGAGGTCTCACTGCTAATTAGACTTGAAGCACAGCTCTGCCCCGCTGTGGCCCTGGCAGACGTCACCCAGCGTGGTCTGGGCACAGGGGAGCTCAGGTCGAGGCAGGCACCATCTCATTAACACAGGCTGAATCCGAGCCTTGCTGCATCCTCCTCCCCAGGTGGCAGCTGCTGGCTCCCACTGGATCCTTGTCACTGGGAAAGGAAAACATGGAAGCACGTACTTGTTTGCTAATTTGTTCATCTGTACGTTTCCCAAAGATGAAGGTCACTCCAAGCCTGGAATGGCACCGAGTCTCTGCTTAGGGTTGTCTCCTCCACACTCAAGCAAGCACGAGCCCACAAGAGAAGAAAAACCCCCAGACTGCTCCACAACACCCAGAGTGATTTGCAAATCAAGTCTGCTCACGTAGTCGTCATCAGGTACATGGGACTTCCAGGTAATTAGTTTCTAATGTTATTAATTACCTGTCTTGCAAGCATTTTACATCAGATGCACAATGTTTAATTTCATACATAAGAACTCAGGGCACTCAACTTCCAATATTCAATCAGGAGGATTGTTTTTAATGTCAGTCTCATTTTCACAGCAAAATACTAGTTACTTACAAGAGAAAAGGTCTGCTACATCCCATCATCTGGCATTTGGTTATCATCGAGAAGCACAAGATCCACATGCTTGCTGCTTAATTAAGTCCCTGTAGCACAGAGGTCTATGGGGGAGTTATGTTTTTCAGTAAGGAAGAGACCCCCTGGGTGCTCAGTATCTTTCCTCCTGTGTCATAGAACAGTTTAGGTTGGAAGGGACCTCCGAAGGTCATCTAGTCCAACCCCCCTGCAGGGAGCAGGGACAGCCTCAACTAGAGCAGGTTGCTCACAGCCTTGTCCAGCCTCATCTGGAAGATCTCCAGGGATGGGGCCTCAACTCCCTCCCTGGGCAACCTGCTCCAGTGTTTCACTGCCCTCCTGGGAAAGAACTTGTTCCTGACATCCCATCGAAATCTGCCCTTCTCTAGTTTAAAACCATTGCCTCTCGTCCTGTCACTCCAGGCCTTTGGGAACAGCCCCTCTCCAGCCTTCCTGGAGCCCCTTCAGGTACTGGAAGGTCACTAGTAGGTCTCCCTGAAGCCTCCTCTTCTCCAGGCTGAACAACCCCAGTTCCCTCAGCCTGTCTTCATAGCAGAGGTGTTCCAACCCCCTGAGCATTTTCATGGCCCTCCTCTGGACTTGTTCTCTCAGGTCAGTGTCCTTCTTGTACTGAGGGCTCCAGAGCTGGACACAGCACTCCAGGTGAGGTCCAACCAGAGCAGACTAGAGGCAAAGAATCCCCTCTCTCGCTCTACTAGCCACGCTGCTTTTGATGCAGCCCAGGGTGCGACTGGCCATCATGGCTGCAAGCGTGTGTCCTGAGCCCCTCCACAGAGCATCAGCCCTTGGGACTCACCAGGCAGCTTTTTTATTTTCTTCAGGTGTTCAGATCGGGGTTTGGTCTCACCGCTCACCCCTGAACAGGCTTTGCCTCACAGTTTATTTTGGGAGGCTGAACGTTGCACTCAGAGCGCATTTCAGAAAGCGCCTATAATCCCCTTTGTCACGGAGCGGTGTGCTGCTTCCTTCATCCATCACTCACCCTGAGCCCAACAGAGGTAGGGAAGACAGGAAGGGTGTGGGAAAACAGGTTTTAGCACTGTCTGTAAAGTCAAAGGGAACAGCTGTCCATGGGTGCATCTGCACAGAGAAAATGCCCGGCCTCATTTGCACGCAGTGGTCACGACCACAGTCATTAGCGCCCTGAGCTCAGCCTGATGACAGATGAGCTGTGCTCCTTGCAGAGAGCAGTCCCATGGACCAAAGGAGCCATCACCAAGCCCACATCATGAGCTGGTACAGCTGAGCAGCCCACCCTCCACTCAGGGCGGACCAGCAACACCCTGGGGAGGTTTCAGCCCACACCATGCCGCAGGCGAGTTCCCCTGAAGCAAAAGCACCCGGTGGTTCCCCTGTGCTCGATGTTAACTTTAGGCCTGCTGGGTGTTAGCTTTGCTAACTTGTATGGAAAACCCTCAGGATACTCCAGCCAAGGGCTCTCAGCTGCTTAAAACAGCTCTACAGCTGGGTGAAGTAGGAGAGAGTATTGGCACAACTCTGATGATGAGGTGCTGCAGAAACGACGTTTCCACGGCAACACCGTATTATAAAGCTATTTGGATGTTCATTAGGGTTTTCTAATTCTCCTAAACTTGCTCAGTCCATAATTCCCATTTATCCCAAGATCATCGGTGTGATCCGCAGGACCCTCTGCAAACTGTGCGGCGGATCCTTGCTTTGAAAGGCCTCTGCTCGCTCTCCCCACCTGAGAAGAGACCTTCACTGCAGGCATGCCAGGGGCCGTGGTGTCTGCAGATGGAAGTTCAAGATTATTCTCTGTATCTCGGCTAAGGGAGGCAAGAAAATAACAGCATCCTGCATGCTCTGTGAAACTCCCACCGTGGCACACAGAACAATTTAAGCCTTAAAAATAGACCGAGAACAAAAGGCTGAGATCATTAACACAAAAAAAAAACCAAACCCAGACAGTAAAAAGGTTCACAAGCATAAATCAAGAGAAGAGAAGAAAAACGCTCGCTGAATCAACACCACCACATTTAGACAATTACCAGACGACAGAGCACAGCCATCTGCTAGAACACGGGCTCCGTGAAGGAACAGGGCAAATGCAGCCCTGCTTATTCAAGAAAAGTCTTTGTTTCAAGCAACAAAAGCATGGTATCAACAGTACAAAGTACTGCCCTTTATATCACATCACTCCTTGAGGCACAATCTCCTGAACACCGGGTTCCTTATGAACCTCAGGCGTCCCCAAGGAGGAGAAGGTCCTTCCTCATCACACCTGGGAAAGGGGAAGGAGCAGCACACACTCAATTCATCAAATAAGCTACTAAAAATGAAGACTCCCTCTATCCAGGGAGGGCAGGGTGCCTTCTCCAACCCCTCTTCTACCACCTTCCACCTTGCAGAGTGACCAGACTGGAAGAGCAGCCTCAGGGTCTATTCACAGGCATCCTGCTCAGTCCTCAGCATCTTGGGTGATGGCAGCAACGAGGTCAGCTTGGAGCAACTACAGCCCTGAAATAGCAACTTGCTTTTATAAACTAGTAAGGAAAAACAACTAAATAAATAAAAATCCTTTTCCCCCCCATTGCAGCTTGTAAGGTTATAGTGGAACCCAATGCTGCAGGCAAAGGGGAGGCAGAAGGGAAGCAGGGATGGCAGCAGGTCTGGGAGGAGGATCTGCCACCTGTGGGCATCACCAGGACCTCTGGGCTTGCCACCAAATCCAATATTCTTTAGAACAAAGCATGGGGTTTCAGACCCTGCACGTAACTTATCCTCCTCAGTTTATGTTATGGTCTATCTCTACTTCCCTCTGAAGAACCATGGATCTGATCTCACTTAGCAATTCTGTTTACTGTTGGGTGAGCGTGAGGACTGTCCCACTTAACACCTTGAAAATGAAGATAAACCAACTGAAAGATTCACACAAACTACTCACTACTTCAGAGAAAACACAGTGTTATGCTGGAAACTTCCCAGATAGGAATCTGGTCCACTTTGCAGATTTATTGAGGGTACAGAAGACTTCACCCCCAGTGCTCGCTGTCTGCAATAAGACCCATGGCCAGAGCAGCAGCACCATCTGTGACTCCATCTGAGCTTGTGAACAGGCTGGACAAGGTGCTTTTGGCTAGAGAAGCTCTTCTCTGCCTCCCCCATCATGGAATGCCAACGACAACAAATTGTGGCTGTATCTTACAACCCAGAAATGGCCCCACTGCAGCAGCAGAGGTTACACAAAGTTAAATCTAATGTAACATGCACTTAAAATAAGCACACGCAAAAAAAAAACAACTAAAAAAAATATCAATGTGGCACTTTAGGGACAAATATTACTGAGTCTAGATGTCCGTTACCAATTTAAAGTCTTCATTTTAGAACTGCTCTAAAAATGGCCTCTGCACACAAACTGCCCAACGCTAATAATCTTGCCAAAAGTGAAAAATTAACAGCATTCTATAAATGAATTTCCAAAGTTAGAGGAATCGCCGTGTGAAGCGAGAGCTCATGAGATGCCACAGAAATGTGCCACCACAGGAACACAATTCTGCTGGAGCAGAGGATGGAAAGATGTTTGCTTATTTTTAGCCTCTAGAGGTCACAGCCTCACAGTTAAATCCCTGAAGTCAGACAAGCAGTCTCTATTTTTGCTTCAATACATCATTTATAAGACATTGCAACCTTTTAAACAGTCCAATTTAAGGTCTCAATTTTGGGGACATGAAAAGAAACGTTGTCTGGCCTTTATAGCTCTATATAACCCAGGGGGCTGAGCACAGGGAGGGTGTTCGCAGCGATGCCTCAGCTTCTGAAACTTGCCCGGGTCCCATTTGCGACCCATGGTGCTGAGATGACAGAAGTGGGTAGAACCGCTGAAGCATGAAATTGGTTTAAAATGATGAAGATCTGTTTTTCTTTGAGATCAAACCACATCTGAGAACACCGACAGCAGTCTATTTAATTCCCCTGAAATCTGATCCACACCATTGTTTTTCCATCCCCTTCGTTTCCTGTTCAGAAGCCAACGCCGACCTACGCGATACTACTACCTATGAGCTTTTCACTCGACCAAATGTCACCAGGCAGTTTGGCCGTGAGCTCTTGAAATGGAGAAGAAGAAATGCCTTCCTCCCAGTTCCTCCAGCCTGCAAGAGATGAAGTGGTGACCTATGCTGTGCTACTCTGGAGCTGCTCCCAAAGCTGCCCTAACATGGGGGCACCCGGCAGCAGCAGAGTCGGGCGAGCACTGCAATATTTCTGGCACTGATGGACACCTCAATCCAACCACACCTGACTGCTAGTTTGGCCCAAGTGTGGCAATGACTTGGAGTCACTTTAACATTCCACGAAATGGTCAAGGGCTGCATGTCTCCCTGGAGAGCGAGGAAGAAGAGGAGGATGCTCAGATGATGACGGATGCTGGGCTCTGCTGGCGCCAGGTGCTCTACTCAGACATTTGAGAGCCAGAACTCCCGGTGCCACCCCATCTAGACTTTGCATTATTAGAATACACAACGTAAAAACATGCTCCAAGACCTTAAAAGGGCTTTCTTCCAAAACCAAACAAGCTTCCTCTTTTAATGCTGTTCCTTATTTATAAATAGTTCAAGCTCATTAATAAGTTAAAAGCGGGTGATACGTAGTGTAGTTCAATTACAGGTGCAGCATTTAGCGTACTACCACTCTTCAGCACACCTCCACCATGTATTATCTTCTAACCATGTAACAGGCATCTCTATAGAAAGCAAAACCTTGTCTTCCAAGCAAACTGGGTTTTGTCTAAACCAGAAGTTTTAACATGAAAGCACTTTGCTACGGGTTCTGTTTCTGGACATCGAAAAGCTATGTCAGAAGAGTCAAAGCCCAGCCCACACCAAAGCTGAACGTACAAAATGAAGTCTCTATTTTGCAAATAACTCCACTTAGTCAGTCAACACATTCTCCTCCCTCCTTCCCACCTCAGTGACTGTCTGCCCTGTTAAAAGTCATCGACAGGAAAGACAGACTTCAAATAACACATTAAAGGACCTGTCCAAGCACTTGCACCTATGTCCTGCTATATCCAAATTTCTCTGGCACCTTAACAGATGTTAGAAACTCAGGTCAGAAAAGGGCGCAGCAGCACCTGCATAAACTTCAACAGGGCTCCTCCATTTAAAAGCTGCCCTTCCCGAAATCCTTTCCCCATCCTCATCCCTATGTAGGCAGAGGTCATTCAGGCCAGAGAGCCCTACAGAATTCAGACAACTCTAACGCCTGTGAACAGCAGCCAAGAAAACATCCTGAAGGAATAAAAATCAGGCCCCTTCTGCCCCAATCCAAACACTTTTTTTTAACAGCTACACAATAAAATGTAAACAGAACGCACCACCAAACACACAGGCGTACACCCAACTCTTCAGCTTCACTTCAAAATTCACTGCTAGGAACGAGCTGTTCACTCCTCCCTCCTGCAAAAAATGCCATGTGGTCCCCATCCCTATCCCAGGCTTCCCTCTGTCCCCAGGCTCTCCAAGTAGGCACCCACAGCAGCACACACCAACGTGCATCTTTCACAAACTCTGTCTCTGCCACCAGCAATCATCTTTCTCTGGAAACCTGGATCTGGAGCAAGACGAAATATTACTTGCAATTAGCTGATAACCACGCTTTTGCCACAGTGTGACCACAGGCCAAAAAGAAGATAAAACAGCGGCATTTCCCAGCTTGTGTCACCCCACAAAAACCACAGAGGCGACGGATTCAATAGGGGAAACTATCAATACCAGAGGACAGATTCCGGATCCTTTAAGGCAGCTGAATTTGAAGCCTGGCAAAGCACAAGCGGCATCCTCTTAACAACACACCTGCACTTCAAACTGCTTTCGTGACAGATGTGTAAAGGGAGGTAAAGCAAAGCTGACAGGTTTGTCTCCAGTTGTGACAGACCAGATTTCCAAAATTTAACTCAGCATTTCTAAATGCAGACAGGGATGTATTTCCTACTGAAATCAGCTGCAGTTTGATATAGGATTTGATTCGGTGCCGACTGTGATCGCTCCAGAACTCGATGCACATATTCCCACACTGAAGATGGGACCCTGCTCCTCCTGGGTCCTAGAGGGTGGCATCAGGTCTGCTGCTGCTAATTTTTATTACACGAGGCTGTGAGAAGGGGCTGGAGGAGGAATATGCATCACCACCACTACTAATTTGTTGTGGGTTTGTTTCAGTGATTTGTTTTGGTTTTTTTCTCCCAACTCCCAAATAATTTCTCAGCTTCAAACAAACAAATCCAAGCTAGAAAATACTCTCTCTGCACCTGTTAGCTAAGCTGACAAAGGTAAATAAAGCAATTGGATCTCCAGTACAAAAGGAATAGAACGTACCCTGCCTCCATCCTCCCTATAACCATGGAGATGCAAAACATCTCCATCACATTAGCACAGAGATGCTAAACAGCACTGGTCCCCGTATCGACCCCCAAGGAACATCACTGAGATAGAGCCTGTTAAAGGCTCTTCGTTGCACCTAAAGGTCCAGCCAGTTTTTCCCTCAGCTTGCAGTCCACTCACCCAGTCCATACCCCCTCAGTTTGGTTACAAGGATACTACAGAAGAGAACAGTCCAGCTGGTATCAACGTGGTCCAAATCCCCACCAAGAGCCCAGACTGCAACTAAGAGTCTTCCTGCTATTAGAATAAGTCTCATCCACCTCCTCCTCTTCAGCTTCTGCTCACTTCTGGCATCCCCTCATCGGCCCAACTTCTGATCCCGACCCATCAGCTCCCAGCAAACATTTGTAAAACCGTAAATGCCAGCCTAATCCATAGTAGGGACTGAAAATAAATGCGAATGTCCTGTGCAGACGTAGGTATCTTCTGTGGTTTGAGCTGGCTCAGAAATATATGCGTGTATTTTCCCTCCTGAATCACTGTTTAATCAAAAGTGGTATCCCACACACACATCTCAGCACCATAAAAAGAGTACAGCAAAAGTTGCACACTGTTTGCTTAAATCAGTTTGAAAACCACATTCAGCTCAAGCCTGACAACAGCTAACTGAGCAGGACTGGCGAGTTGTTTCTTCGGAGGTTGGTGGTGGGGTTTTTATTGATGTTCTCAAGAAAATCTACGCTGAAACTTTTACTAATAGCCACATACAGAAATTACCAATAGTTATGAGGTTTGTTTTTTTTTTTAAAAAAAAAAGAAAATTCTGTACCATGCTACAACTAATCTTTAAAAACGTGAATCATCTGCCTGCTATCATTTTGAGCCTGATTGCTGTTATTTCTGAACACTCAGGTGAAGCAGCGTTCACATGTGTACTTCAGAAGGTGAAATTTGGCAGAACTGCATCAGAACAGACTTTTGGGAGCACTGTAACTGCAGCTTCATCAAATTGTGCCTCAAAACCAAAACACCACTCTGCTAAAAATTCCTCAATTGTACGCCTCTGTTCATTTGGAAAGACGGAGCTATTGTTAGGAAAACACGCTAATTAGGATTCCTGTGCTAGTTTCAGGCTGAGTTTCTCTTCAGAATCCGCCTCCAGCAAATGCTGAATCCATTGCTTTTGTTTAACTAAAATAGGCTTATCATTTTTCCCCTTTGGTATATTTTACAGCTCAAATCTGAGCAAGAATTTCAGTCTAGAAGCGAAAGAGCTCTTGCCAAGAGTACGTTCCTGTAACATTGCAATTTGATGGTTTGTTTTACTATTTTTTCCCCCCACTTGGATGTTTATTTGCAAATGATTAACCATGCTATATATGCACACAACACAAGTTAGTGGCTTTCACCTATTCATTGTCTGCAAGAGCTTAGCCACCAGGAGCCAACTTGCATATTTAATGTATTTTAAACCAGTTGTATTTGCTGCATTATTGCTGCGGAGTTTTGGACAACATCCAAGCATACTAAGTTTAGGTATAAAACCGGCTCTTTTAAAATAATTTCCTTGTTACAAGCTGACTGCAGAGCCTCCGGTTGCTGCTTGGCACTGAAAAGCAATAAACTGGGTGCTGCCAGTGCTGGAAGAAGGAAGCGACTCAGGGGCACCCCTGGCATTTCCATCCATGGGTGGCATGGGGCATCCTTGGCTAGTGCATCCAAAGGGAAACGCCCCTGCCAGTTCGCTGCCTGTGTGAGCTGTTTGATGAAGCAACCAGCACGGATCACGCCACTGCCTGCACGGCTCTGACACTGTGATTTACTGCTGGGCAACCCAAGCGAACCAAAATCCACCTACCCTGCAGCTGGAAAGCCATTTTAATCACATAACAAATGGCAAAGGGCAGGAAAAGCTTCCTGCAAGCGCTTCCGTGCCTCTTCCTGCACACTTCAGATGAGATGGGTCTCCAGGCCTTGGAATATTACATTCAATTCTTTGCCCTCAGAGATCACCCCCTGCAGTTGCTTCCCTGGTTTCTGTGCAGATGCAGGTTTCTTTCACCGACTGAAAACCAGCTTTTATGAACCCATTTATAACTACATTTAACTTTTATACAGATCATCCTCTGCATGAAAAAAAAAATGAACATTATACTAATCTCAATTAGATTTGAGAGCAAGAATAGTCTATCTCTTTATAATTATTATGAGAATGTATTCAATTTGCCACTTTCATCTAACAGCAATTACAACTGTTTACCAGTTCTAAAGCACATCCTTTAGGAAGCCATGAGTCATATTTCATGCTAATCACTGTTTATTTGGTATTCTCTTCTGAAAATAAAGGGATCAGTTCACAAACCCTTAAACAGAAATGATAAGAGGAAAAAAAATTTAAAAAAAAAATCAAATGAAGTGGTGCATCAGAAGGAGATATAAAAAAACCTAAGATCTTCCACAAGTTAAATAGTTTTACAAAGCACCCATTGTAAAAATCCATCCCAAGGACAAATGCTGACTGCAAATAAGACTGTTTCAGGCAGCGCTTTGAAGCTGCTTGGAAAAAATTAGCAGCCTAGTGGTACTACCAAAAAAAA
>VWZK01008567.1:0-28826 GCA_013396935.1 Baryphthengus martii | reverse complement strand
CTGCACAATCGCAGGAAACGGAGCAGAGCCAGAGTGGTGCAACAGCCCCATCGCCTCTGTCGGGGGCCGGGAGGGGCGGTCCTGCCTGATGAGGGTTTGCTAAATCAAGGCTGGGCCCAGGGTTTGGTTGACGTCGCTCGGTCCACAAGTCCAGGCAGACCCTGAGGTCAGGCAGCAGAGCCCAGCACGGGGTCTGGGGGGATGGGAGCCCAGCAAGGTGTTGGGTGGAGGCAGCGCTGCACTTGCAACCCACCCAGGAAGCAAAGGGAGCTGGTGCAGGTGAACGGGAAGATACCAACTTGAATCAAATTGTGTCTTTGCCCCGGGAGGAGAGACAGCCGAACAGTGTCTCATCCCTGGGCCCTGTCTCGGGACAGGCAGCAGCATGCTCGTGCCAGGGCCAGGTCGCGCCTCTGGCCTGGGCAGGGCAGGCAGCCCACAAGCATCCACAGGGAACCACTGGACCTTTTTCCCTGGGAGCCGTGGGTGATGGCAGGAAGGTCAAGGACCCTGTCCTCGTTTTTGTTTCGCTTTTTGCGGTTGAAGGTGAGGTGTGTAATGCCATTGGTGTCACCTGCAGCCCGGCCCAGCACTAATCGATATTGTGTGAGTCAGCAACATAAACCATGGTGGTGTTGCCAACCAAGTAGGAAGTGGCCACCAGAGCCGGGCTTTGGCCAGGGACGATGGGGTCAGCACCTTGCTCCGTAGCACTCTGGCTTGCCTAGCCAAATGTCAGGAGGGGAGAAAGCTCCAGCAGAGTGAGCAGGGAGCCAGGCGAGCTCCTAGAGCTGCTTGTCAAAGGCCCAATTCCGGCTGCTGGCTGCTGCCTGCACCGGCCGGCACAGTCCTTCCATGTGGAAAGCTTGTGGCAGTGGCTGGGATATCGCAGAGCCCGGAGCTGGTCCCCATGCAGCGCTGGGGGTGTGTCTGCGCTGGGAGCTATGGGAGTGGTTGCTCTGTGGGCTCAGCCCGTGGTGCTGCCCCAGAGCTGCTGTTTGTCATCACTTTCTGTGTTCTCAGGCCTGTTCCACAGCGAGTGGCTCTGAGCCAGTGAGAGGAAGCCCGGCCTGGGCCTCATGCCTTGGGTTAAAGGTCAGCGATGACAAAAATGCCCGGAATGAATCCTTCGGCTGAGGAGGCTCACGCCTTGTTTCCATCCAGCAGAGGAGCAGGAGGCACCTGGCTTTTCTGTCACCCTTCTCCTGGCTGCAGACCCTCCGTGACACCTTTTTCCCTTGCCGGCTGCAGGGATCAGAGCACAGGCTGGGTGCCCATCGGCCCTACTCGCACACACATGGCCCTGCACTCTGGCCCAGCTCAGTGCCACAGGCCATGCTTGCTCTCCCCAACGTGTTCCCTCTGTTTTTCCTGAGGTTGACCTGTATCCCGTGCATGTCCCAGCAGGTGCCTGCACCAGCATTGTGGAAGCACGTGGACAAACCACAAACAGGAGCCTTTCAGGGCCAAAATATTCTGCTCAGCCCTTGGCAAGTCCCATACGGATGCTGCCGAATGGAAGCCCTCTCTCTTTTGCTTGGTGACTCCCTGAGTATTGGAATTGCCATCTCTTTTCCATGGCAGTGACATGCCGAAAGTCATGAAAGCATGAAATGAAATTTGCTGCCTATTGCTGAGGAGGGCCTAGGCTGTGTGACTGCTACGAAATACCTCCTGCTGAAGGCTTGAGGGCAATTAGGTTTTCCTTTTTTATAAGGAATCAGGGCTTCCCAGAGAGGTGGGAATTTCTGTCAGTAGCAGAAGTTAGACAAACCCTCCTTTTCCAGGGAAACCCAGACCCCATGTCAGCATCCATCCTATTTTTATCCACTAGCACCAGCTGCTGGATATCAGTGAAAACAAAAAAACCAGCCTTGTTCAAAAAGCAGCTGGAAATAAGGCGAGGGAGCTGCTGCTTTCCACCAACTACAAAATCCAGGCACCTCAGCTCCAGGGCTACTGAACCCCAGTCGGTCATGTCAGGATCACTTTGCCAAGGTGTCTGAGGCAGAAAGGTGAGAGGTCAGGCTGGGATGCCCAAAAAACCCCACCCAGTGCCAGATGGGTCTCCCCCTTCCCTTTCCCGTTTCCCTTTCCCTGGCCAGGCGGGTGCAACAGGGGCTGGGCTGGAAACCCCCAAATGTGCACTTCTCAGGGACACGGCCGTGCCGGAAGTCTCTGTTGGGACAGACTCTTTGGGAACTTTACCCACCGCGGGCCGGTTGGCACAGCCACCTAGCAATGGAAGGCTGCCGGCCCTGTGCAGGTTTCATTTTGGACACCTGCAGGGGAAGGCTCTACCTGGCGCCAGACCTGCAGCCCTGGGACGTGCTGCCCACGGCATCTCGCTGAGGCTGTGCCTCATCCTGCTGCCTGGCCAGAGCCTGGCGTGCCTCGCAGCCCTGAGAACATATGGGAGGCACCCCAGGGGACAAGTCACTGCAGCACAGTGGCAGGTTTGCAGGGGCAGCATTGCTACACGCTGCCAGGGGAGACATGGGACAGTTCCCATCCCCAGGGACTCTGCTGCCCACAGTCATGCTGCACAAAGCCTTCCCATGGGAGGATGGCTGTGGGACAAGATGAACCCTACGGGTATGAGGCAGGGCAGGAACCAGAGTCAAGTCCCCCCATCCCCACAGAAATCCTTTATTTTGCACCAGGTGCCCAGCCTTCATGTTGGGCTGAACTTGCCTGGGAAAGCACGAACCTGTGGGCTGGGAACTGCTGAAATGCAGCACGTCAGCACAGGCAGAGCCTGGCTGTGGGAAGTGCCATCTCCATGTGGTCCTGGGCCTCCTGGATTTCCCCACTTGCTTCTATTTTATCCGGGTGAAAACGCTGGTGCCAATCCTGCAGGAAACCGCAGATCACTGTGGTTCACCCAGTGGGGATCACCTGTGCCTGGGTAGAGGCTGCAGAAGGGAAGCCTGGGGAGGGGACACTGTGTTCCCTGCTATCCTCTGGGTGCTGAGTGGGATGCCCTGGGCTCCAACAGCCTGTAGCAGAGGCTGCACTGGCTTCTGACATGGTGTCCTGCTCTCTCCCTGCTGGGCAGAATGCAAGGAGACTCCTGGGGGGCTCCGGCTGGGCCTAGACCCCATCCTGGGGTCACTCACCCTGGGGCTCAGCCAGGATGCAGGGTCTGCCCAGGTCACAGGGATGCTCAGTCCCTGCTGGTCACCAGTGATAAACCCATTTCACCCTCCCGGTCTTGCCATGCCTCATCCCACGGGATTTCACCCTTCACCAGCCTGTGGTGCAGAAAACCTTGGCAAAGCAGTGGCCAGGACCCGGTGCTCACCGGGTGGCTTTCCAGTCCTCGGCAGGGCTGTCGGCTGCCTCTCTCAGGAGCCATGTGGCGTGCAGGGTCTCCTCCCCGTTGGTGCCCACGTAGCACTGGCCCAGAAAGGTGGTCGTCTGGTCTGTCTCCGAGTCTAGAAACGTCCAAGGTAACATGAGTCAGTGTAGCGAGGCACAAAACCACCACCTGCATCCCACTGTCATCCCTGCTGCAGGGTGGTGGCCCCTCGTGCCTACCTTGGAGCCGCCAGCGCACGGTGAAGGAGAAGGTGGGCTGTGGGACCAGTCCCGCATCCTGCTGGGACCCTCCCAGTGGCGAGGAGAGGATTTCGGAGTTGCCGGTGGCAGGGCCGGGCAGGTAGGAACCAGAGAAGCTGCCATCCTTGCCGAGGACAGACACGACCATCCGGCACCCGGTGTCACTCCGCCACGACCCGGAGAGAAGGCACTGCAAGGGCAGTGCACTGGCTTGGGGTGCCAGGGTGATGGGCCAGGCATCACCCTACTCCTGCCCCATCACCCTGGGGTTCCTGTGACACTGGGTATCTTACACCACCCCTGTGTGAAGCTGGTGCCACTGATATGGCCACCTCGGCACGAGCATCGCACCCGCGGCACTGGTGGCTTCAGGCTGATCGCTGCTCTGGGCCGGTCGCTGCTGCCACCTGGGAGAGCGGGTCCTCCCCAGGCCAAAGCAGAGACTATCCCTGCACACTGTCGAGAAACGGGGTTTCTCCGGGACACGGCGCTGTCTGCCGGCCCCTGGGCGGATTCCTACCATGAAGAGCATCCTTGCAGGAGTGGTCTCTGCCTCCCAGCCTCTCTGCAGCCTCCCCCAGCAGTGCACAGTGCTGGTGCCACCAGCTCCAACAGCCTGACCCCAGCTCCCTGCTGAGCACCCCAGCCCCAGCAGCAGCCTTTGGGGTCTAACAGGCTGCCAACACTACTTGCCCATCACCACCCATCATCATACCTTCCTCTCCGCAGGGGTGACCTGTGCCACCAGGGCCAAGGTGAGGACCAGGGCAAATGTAGTTCTCCCCATAGCCGTGGAGCTGTGAAGCTCTCAGCACAGCTGCCTCCCAACCCTGTGTCCCGGTCCCCTTTATAGGCCTGAAACCGGAGCCTGCGGGCACGGGGCTGGCAACTGTGGGCTGGGTGGCCATGTGGCAGGGTGCCCAGGACAGAAGAGATGAGGTGAGGAGGTCTGTGTGACCTGGGCAGTGCTGGAGGAACGCAGGGATGAGCACGGCTGGGCACAGAGGCGGCAGCACAGGCTGTTTTTAAGGTCCTTATAGCAACCTGGAAAACACCAACCTCCCGCCTCGGGAATCTGCCTCCTGTACATGCAGGCTGGAAATTCTGACCTGTTGAAGCATTTACCCACTGCCTCCTTTGCTGCTGCCAGTGCCTGTCCAGGGTGTCACCCCCACTGTACCAGGGCATCTCTGGCAGAGCCAAGTTGCAGTGGCTGCAGCGCTGCATAGGAAGGAAGTCTCCTGCCTTCTGCTTTAATAGCAATAACCTTTCCCTGGCATCTTCTGGGTGTAAGCTGCTAATTTTGCTGCTGCTGCCACCTTTACAGGAGTTAGAGGAAGAAGTGACCACAGAGGAGCACTGGGGTCCAAGCGAGTATGCTTGGAAACTCCCCCAGCACTCTGACGAGCCTTGTGTTTGCACCCCTTCCTCTGAGTTGCTGTCGTAGAGGCTGTGGAAGAACAAAACACGGCGTGCGCTGTCCTTGCACTGCTGAGCCGCTTCCCTGCTCACTGCAGTGACTGGAGCGGGCGTGGGGCTGCGGGCAGCTGAAAGTGAAGGTGGGATCCAGCTGCATGAACACCAGCTGTGTCCCGGACGGTCGTGCCTGGGTCACCGGGTGGCAGCAGGGCCGCATTGTATGTACGGGAGGTGGGGGAGTCCCACTCTGGGGTGGCACCGCTCAGTGCCCACCACGAGTCCCAACACAGCCCAGCACCCTGTTGCTGCTGCTCAGCATCTCTCCCTGTATCCAGGTGACCCCAAAAGCCAGGACAAGCAGAAACTAGCCCTCTCTTCACGCATCGATCCTCCTTGTCACCTTTTACAGTCCCAAACTCATGGGCTTACCATGGGGCCCTGAGAAATGCCCCTCAGGGGATGTCTGGCTCTTGCCCTGGACGCCACACTTCACCCTTTTGGCCTGACGCCAATCTCTGCCTTTCCGCACTGTTTGGCAGGGACAAGCTGCCCTGTGTGAGGTGCCAGGGAGGTGGCTGCCGTCACTTCATGACATGGCAGCATGCACTGGCCTGACTGGGGTCGGGCCAGGCTTGTGGGCTGTACGGCTGGTTTGCTGGCTTCCCCGGGGCTGGGTTGCACTTGTAACACTTCTGCTAGAGGCTTCGTCTTCACCCACGGACCTGCCAAAAACTTTCATTGAAAGAGCTGACAAAGCTTGGCAGACATCCACAGAGGCAGATAGAGCAGTACGGCCAAAATCCAGTGGCAGAGAAGGGAAAAGTCCATGGTCGTAATGCAGAAGGGTGGAATGGGATGGGATATGAAGGGATGGAGGCTTTAACTGTGCACATTTTACTTGACTATTGTGCAGCACAAAGGAAACACTTTAGTGACATCCATCACCCAACCCTACGGACCACAAAGTCCTGGGACTGGGAAGGCGCTGGGTGCGGATGGGTGTGAAGGCCCTGCACGGACGAGGCAGCTGCATTCAGGATGTTGACACCACGTCTGCGTCCATCAGGCAGGTGGGAGTGGTGGCACAGGGTGGAAGTTTGGGTTTGGATGGGGTGGGAAATGAGGCCATGGAGCTGGATGAGGGGAATGAGGGCAGGATCCAGGTGTCCCTGGGGAAGGACAGCACTGCGCCCTTGCCTCTGCAAAGGTATCCATGGGGACAGAAGCTGCCTCAGGGCGGGAGTGATGGCAGTATTTATAAAAAGACAACCACAGCTGATGCAATTTTTAAATTTTATTTTAGTGTGAGAGACTGCTTTTGTTTGCCTTGGGGGCCTGGGCCGGTGCTGGAGCAGGGCCTCATGGGGAGGAAGAAGACGCCTCCTGACAGGATGGGGACAAGTTTGGCAGGATCTTTCCTCCTGGGGTGCGTTTGCGCGTGAAGACGTTTCTGCCCACCCTGTGGAAAGCAGAGAACTGCTGCGGGGCGATCTGCAGACACCACCCGCTCAGGGCCACCAGTGCCAGCAGGTGCCAGAGGTGTAGGTGACAGAGGTGTCCCTAAATGCCCCCACCTCGCCAACACTGAGCAGCTGCCAGATGCCCCCTGGCCAGGGCAGGCCCATTGCCAGCAGGCACTGGCACCCCTGCTGGAATCCCTCTCTGGAGCAGTTCCCAGGGGTGTTTCCCTTGTCCAGGGCATTGCTGGTGCTCAGGGGTCCTGGGGCTGCTGCCCACCATATGCACCCACTACCTCGTGGTTTTCCAGTCCTCCTGGAGGGACCCGACATCTTCTCGCAGCAGCCATGTGGTGATCAGCGTCTCCTTTCATGGAGACCTGCCTGGCTCAGGCCCCGTGAAGGCGGTGGTGGCATCTAGGGGAAGAGCTTGGTAGGGCTGGGTGGGGACAGCACCCACCCTCACTGACCACGTCCACCACTCCAGAGTCCTCCTGTCTGCAGCTGTGTTCCCGCTCCAACGACCACGCACCCATCCAACCCACTCTGGGGGTCCTGCCCTTCCCCAGCGTCTCCCTTGGGCCAGGCAGGCTCTGCAGCTCCGTGTCCCCCTGCCCTGGTATGGTCCGGACCCACCACGGCCACTTCGGGCTGCCCGGCGGGACTGGGTGCAGAGACGCTGGGTGAGGAGGGGCTGCCCTGCGCCAGCCCAGCCCAGCCCAGCCCGTTAGCCCCAAATTGGGCGGCCCCGCTGCCTCCCTCTGCTCCACTGCACCAAAGCATCACCCAGCAGCCTTCCCGGCAGAGGAGGAGTCCTGCCGGACGCCTGCGCGGCTCCCGGTGCCCCCGTGGTGCCGTCACCTTGTGTCCCAGCACTTACTGGAGAACTTTTCCCAGCGCACGGTGAAGGCGAAGGTGGGCCAGCCCCCCTCGCCAGGCCGCTGCTGAGCACCCTTCAGAGGGGAGGTGCGGGCGCAGCCACCAGCCAGGGTGACCCGCGTGAGGTATTTCCCCTGGAAGTCCCCGTCGTTCCCCACGGCCGAAATCTCCATCAGCGAGTCCTGCTCATTCCTCCATAGCCCGCTGAGCTGGCACTGCAGGGACAAGGCCACGGGTCTTCTGCCCCCAGGCATGGTGCGAAAGGGGACCAGTTCC
Source organism: Baryphthengus martii (assembly GCA_013396935.1). Classification (NCBI taxonomy): domain Eukaryota; kingdom Metazoa; phylum Chordata; class Aves; order Coraciiformes; family Momotidae; genus Baryphthengus; species Baryphthengus martii. The sequence continues at coordinate 21,234 of VWZK01008567.1, read as the reverse complement.
CTCCGCCTCTGCCACCGCGGCCAGAGCCACAAGCCCTGCTGTGAGCATGCCTGCGGGGCACGGCTCTGCCTCTCCCCGCTCTGGGGAAACACTCCCCCAGGTGCTACTGAACAGACGGTGCTGCAAGGTCAGCACGTTCCAGCCAACCAGCACGCATGCTGTGCCCAGACATGGACCCCTTGGGAGGGGATGCTCTGTGAATGGTGCTCCAGACACATACCCCACAGGACGGGATGCCCCATGCATGGTTCTCCCGGGCACAGACCCCGTGGGAGGGGTTGCTCTGTGCCTGGTGCTCCCGTGGGAGCAAAACGTTGTGGAGGCGGGACCAGGTGGCTAGACGTGACCCAGAGACACCCTGCCCATTGCCTGCACTAGGTGCTTGCAACATTCTCCTGCTTGTCCTAGCCTAAAACGGCATTTAAGAACGAACCCCGGGCTGTCCATGCTGCATCCCAATGCCACGTCTGCCTCATCCCCACCACCACCCGTCCTCATACCTTCCTCTCCACAGGGGTGACCAGTGCCACCAAGGCCAAGGTGAAGACCAGGGCAAACGCAGTGCTCCTCATGGCCGTGAGGCTGTGAAGCTCCCAGCACGGCTCCCTCCTGGACCTGCACCCAGTCCCCTTTATAGGATGTAACCAGAGCCCTGCAGGCACTGGGCTGGCAGCTGTAGGGTGGGTGGGNACACTGTAGCAGAGGGCTGGCACAAAGGCATTCTGCTCAGCAAGGCAGTGAGGGAACTGAAGATGCTGCAGAAATTCCAGGGAGGCACTAGGAAGGAAACTTTAGCATCACCTCAGAAAACAGAAGATGGACCCAAGGGAGAAAAACATAAAACACAAACCACATGCAAAGACTTAAGGAGGTGGGCTAGAACAGAGCGGGTGGAAAGCATGCTTCCCTGCACCAGGGAAGGGATCCTCAAGTGCATCCCTCATGAGGATGTAGACAACGCCGGAACATTCCCTCCCGCCCAGCTCCCCGGCAGCTTTCCTCAGTGTGCCCCCATGGAGCTGAGCTTCCTCCTGATGCAGCCCCATCCCCCTTGGGGTGGGTCTCCCTCGCGTGTCCCTCCCTAGACCCCAGGACCCCTATGTGTCCTTCCTCGAGCAACCTCCCCCGGGGTCAAGCTTCCCACACGTGTTTCCCAGCAGCAGCTCTTCCACTGCCCACGGTCCCACTATGTCCCTGACAAGCCCATGGCAAGGGCCTCCACGACAGGCAGGGCGACGGTGGAGAGGAACTGCTGGCTCATCCGGCTGATGGTGGCGACACCGAATCTTACCGTTTCGGGCCACTCGACGCTTTATAGACTGGCACACAGGGTCCAGGTTGACGCAGGTGGGAGGGATGGGGATGACCATGGGCGTGGAAATGGGGACGGGCAGGGATGCGGATGGTGATGTCGGTCAGGGTGGGGATGGACAGGGACAGAGAGGAGAACAGGGCTGTAGGAGGGGTTGTCCGGGTCTGCCCGCTGACCTGTCCCAGCCTGGGGGTCCTTGGCCTGGTGTCTCCCAGCTGAGGGCTGTGCCTGGATTCCACTCCCACCCTACAGGAGCCCCCACACCCCGAATCGCTCCCTTGGTCACTGCAGCAGACAGACAGAAAGATGGGGCAGTGGCGAGGGGAGCCAGGATGGGTTCGTATGGGAAGCACCGTCAGGGTGGGGGATGGGGGTGTCTTGAGGGGTGTAGGCATTGACAGTATCAGTGCTGGCTTCCTTTAAACCCTAGGGTTTTGCTTTGTTTCTGCTCCCTTGTTTAGTACGCAGGTCGCTTATATCATCCATCCCACGTGCTGCACTTCACGGTATGGATTAGTGAACTGCAGAGTTAGAAATTGCTGAAGTGATGACTTAGTGAGTTCCCATATTAGACGGGTCCATGCAAAAGGCAATGGGCCCCTGTTTCCTGTGTTTGCTCTGTTTCCTAATGAGCTGTACAATCCAGTTTAATGGATAGGTGATGTTGTCCTGGGCATTTGAGCAACTGAAAAGAGCCTTATCTTGTTCGAGCTTCCAGCTGATCAGGTGACAGCCAGTTAGTGGGAAACAGATTAGAGTTTGTCCTGCTGGAAAGCAGCTCCATGGAGAAAGACCTTGGAGTCCTAGTGGATAGCAAGTTCTTCATGGGACAGCAATGTGCCCTTGTGCCCACGAGGGCCAATGGTATCCTGGGGTGCAGTAAGAAAACTGTGTCCAGCAGGTCTGGGGAGGTTCTCCTCCCTCTCTACTCTGCTCTGGTGAGACCACATCTGGAATATTATATCCAGTTTTGGGGTCCCCAATTCAAGAGAGACAGAGATCTACTGGAAAGAGTTCAACGGAGAGCTATGAGGGTAATTAAGGAACTTGAACATCTCTCCTGTGAGGAAAGGCTGAGAGAACTGGGGCTGTTTAATCTAGAGAAGAGAAGGGTGAGAGGGGATCTTATTAGTGTCTGTAAATATCTAAGGGGTAGGCATCAAGCGGAAGGAGTCAGTCTCTTCTGTGGCACCCAGTAATAGGAGAAGAAATAACAGGTACAAGCTAGAGCACAGGAAGTTACACCTCAACGTGAGGAGAAACTTCTTTTCTGCGAGGGTGACGGAGCCTCGAACAGGCTGCCCAGAGATGTTGTGGAGTCTCCTTCTCTGGAGACTTTCAAAACCTGCCTGGATGTGTTCCTATGTGGCCTGCCCTAGGTGATCTTGCTTTGGCAAGTGGGTTACATTAGATGATCTCCAGAGGTCCCCTCCAAACCCTCTCATTCTGTAATTCTATGAAGTAGATTCGTATGTGCATTATCTACAACAGGGATCCCTCCAGTATCTGGCATTAGCCACCCAGTCTGCCCAGTAGCTTCCCCTGGAGCTGCAGGTCTCTGCCCTGGTCCCTCCAATATCCAGCCTGGACTTTGGACCACTTCAACACACCAGGCTCCCAGCTCATGACCATAGTCACCTCTGTGGGGGCTGGCACCCAATCCTTCCCTGCAGGTACATCCAAGAATGAGCCCTTCACCGAAAGCAGTAGGCAAAGATGAAGATTAATGGGATGACAGGGTATATTGGGGTGCAGACATTCAGGATGAGGCCAAGCGAGCACTCTGGCTTGCCTGCATGATGTCAAGAAAAAGTTAAAAATTACCAAAATCAGGCAAGTGCAGAATTAAGAAGTTAACCAGCAATGAAGAGTCTTTTTGTTGACGGTGGCAACTAGAATAAAAAGTCCCCAGGATCACAACACTGCAATTAGGAACTAGTTAAGAGGTGTTAGCATTAGGTCGAAGCGTTGTTTTTATAAGGTACGTTTAGAAACTGTAACAGAATGCAAGGTTGATCAAAAAGACTTACATATGGATGATAGACTCATGATATAACCTTTAGTTCCTTCAGATGACTATAATACATTATAATATTAAAGCCCACACCTGTAGGAGGAGACTCTCTGGGTAAATGTAGAAGGACCTAATAAAATGAGCTGGACAGGTGCTAATGAACTTTCGTAATACGATCGTTGGTACCTAATCAGGTATTGTGGCACAATTTTTCAGTAGTTACTCTTTGTATACAAGATCTGGTGTGATTCCTGGGAGTGTATTAGCTTTGTGAATTATAACCTAGCACCAGTTTCTGTGCAGAACTGGAATAAAACAGGTATCTCGACTCTGAGTGTTGATTGATTTTCTGTACACTGGGTAAAGAGTCACTGGGACACATGCACACAGCCTTCATCCTAAGCCTCAGCTACTGTGGGACACCCTGCTGCTCCACACCAGGGCTGCTTCCTGGGGCCACCCACAGCAGGGCCTCCCTAGGTGCCCCAAATGGGTGCACAGGCAAGAAGGCACCTGCCCAGGCCTGAAGCCATGGCCAGGCAGTGGACTTACCCAGCTGCTGTTCTCCCCTTGCCTCATAGCCCCATCTCTTCCAGCCTGTCATGGCAAGACTGTGTTTCCCAGCCAGGATGCTTGGAGCCCAGCTCAGAAGTAGGGCAGTGGAGAACCTTGGGAACACAGTTGGGACAGCGGGCTGCAGGTAGCTCCAGTCCCTGTCCCTATCACTTAATGTGGGAAGACAAGTCATCAGGAAGGGATGAAAGACTGTGGAGTGTGTGGACAAGGCTCAACTGGTGGCTTTCCGAACATCCCTGCGAGATGGTCTCCAGGGTCTCCTTCCCACAATGATCCAAAAAGCACTGACCCACAAAGGTGGTGGTGGAATCTGGCAAGGTTCAAATAGGACACAGAGGGCTTGGAGCCTGTGCCTCCATACAGGGGAACATGGGCTATCTGATCCTGACAGACAGGTAGACACCCCCTGCCACATGTCCTGTGCAGATAGATAGACCTCCCTGACAGGTTGCTCAGGTGGGTTCTTTCTACATTGCCTGGACAGACAAATGGGCACCAAGCCTGCCGTGTCCCTTGGATGGAAAGATGGACATCCTTGCCAACTCTCACAGACAGGCAGACACCCCTTCCACCTGTTCCGGACAGACAGCTCTTCCTCTACCAGGTCCCATGGCAGGACTCAGTGTGTGTAACTCATCCCTGGCCACAGTCAGGGTTTCTCTGGGTGCCACAGGGGGCATCTGTGGGGACACAAGAGGGAGCAGCCAGAGGACCCCACTCTCAGCACTGACAGGGACTGCCTGGCTGTCCCTGGATGCCAGACTGGGCACCATTGTGTCTGTGAACTGTCACTACACTGCGAAGCTGAAGGAGGGCTGCCCCTTGGGCCTGGGGTGCTGCTGGACCCCCTGCAGGGGTGACACCAGGGTCTGCTTGTTGGTGGCTGTCAACAGCAGTGTGGTAGGAGGCCAAGAATGTTCTGGCTATGTCCAGGTCTTGTGGGAGCCCAGCTTGTTTCACCACAGGGCTTGCAGGGGTCGTGTGGCCACCTTGGGCAGAGCAGGATAGGGCAGAGCTCGGGGTGTTGGGTAGACCACATCACCACGGCTAGGTGACCAATACAACCCCTGGGACAGCACAGTCCGAGATGACAGCCCACTCGGTTGTGCACACTGCACCCCGGGATGGCACGACATTGTGTGGCACAGCAGGGCACGGCATGGTGTGCAGCCCCTAGGACAGAAACTCTGCTTGGATGGCACAGCACGGCAAGGAACAGTGAAAGCAGGCAACCCCCTCAGCCATGCAGTTTGTTCCAGGGGGGCACAACACAGCTTGGCACAGCACATCACAGCATCAGACAGTACAGCACTGTAAGATCAGGCAGCCTCTTGACCATTCATGCTGCACCGCAGGCAGGGCACAGCACAGCTCCGCACCGCACAGTATGGCACGGCACAGCATGGTACGGCACGGCATAGCGAAATCTATTCAGTCATGCATACTCTGCCTCAGGAGTGGCACAGCACGGCATGTCATAGCAGAGCACATAGCACAGCAGAACACTACAGCACAGCATAGGATGGCACAGCATATCACAGTATAGCACAGCACAGCTTGGCACAGCATACCACAGTAGAGCTCAGCACGGCACGGCACAGCATATCACAGTAGAGTAGAGCATAGCACAGCAGGGCAGAAGCCAGCACCCCAAGCCAAGCGCTGTCCTGGGGCTGCTCTTACCTTCCTGGACGCAGCGGAGTGGGGGTCGAGCAGGGACAGGATGAGCAGGAGCAGCAGCCGGGGCTCCCCATGGCGGCAGTGGTGGTGGGGATGGCGATGCCCCAGCTCAGCCCCTTTGAGAGCCAGGCAGTGGCTGACTACGCTGAGCGCTGGCTGGTGAATGGAGCTGAGGGAGCAGGAGAGAAAAGCCCATCCACACATTGCAAAAGACCCGGCACAGCTAAGGAGGCCAAGTGGCCTTATCAGTTTATAATTGGGAACAGAAGTGTAGCAGAGCTTAAGACATACACAATGGCTACTGAGGATGTCCCTTCTCCATCGATGCCGTAACCCCATCATAAAAAGCCACCAAATTTGTTAGGCAGGATTCACCCTTGGGGAAGCCATGCTGGTTGCTACCAACCACCTCCTTGTTTTCCATGTGTCCTAGCAGAGTCTTCAGGAGGATCTGTTCCATTATCCGGCCAGGCACCAAGGTGAGACTGACTGGCCTAGAGTTTCCTGGATCTTCTTTATCTCCCGTTTTGAAAATGAGGTATATGATTTCTCTTTTCCAGTCAGTGGTAACTTCACCAGACCTCCGTGACTTTTCGAATACGATGGAAAGTGGCTTTGAAACTTCATCCGCCAGTTCCCTCAGGATCCATGGATGGACATTGTCCAATCCCATGGACTTGGGTACCTTCATGTTTGTTAGACGGTCTCATGACTGGTGTTACAGTGCATGCATCTTCCCTCTCCTAGTCCCTGCCTTTGGCTTCAGCACCTTGGGTGGTGCAGCTGGAGCCCTTGCTAGAGAAGACTGAGGCAAAGAAGTCACTGGGTACCTCAGCCTTCTCCATATCCCTCATAATCAGGTCTTGTCCTTCCTTCTGGAGAGGGCCCATATCTTCTCTAGTCTTCCTTTTAACTCTGATGTGTCTACAGAAGTTATTCTTTTTGCCCTTGATGTCCCTGGCCAGCCAGTGCTGGCATTATGTGCTCAACTTTTAGATTGTATTTACCAGGGGCACTCGAGGGGCTACCTGAAGATGCCTCTAAAAAAAAAGAACCAAATATGCCAAACCAGGGGATGACATGATCACAGGTGAGATGGTGAGATATAACCCAACCAGACGTCTCATGAAAGGAAAGATATGATAGTCCACCAAGTAATGGTCCTGAAATACAAACCAGAGGCGCAAAAGAGCAAGTCGTACTCAGGGTTTAGGGTGAAAGAATGGGCCTGAAGCTAGTAACATAGGACATTACATGCGATGTGTTGCTGATGTCACATGAGGTGACCTACTAATAGATAACCTGGTACGAAGTTGTAGGTACAGCGAGAGATACGTAGTTGTTTGTCCTGTGACCATGCAGGGTTTGTCTGCATGACACTGCCATGTGGGGATGGAGAATTATGCATAAGCTATCATTCTTGTGGGTTTAGTAAGATCATTAAGAGAATATTCCTGGGACCATTTACTGTGTGTTCTTGGAAGTATAGATGTGGTTAATATGGTTATGCCTGGTTATAAATGTTGGATGTAAGGTAAACTTTACATGTAATGTGGTATATACATTGAACGTATTGTCCTAGTAGAGTGCAATGATAAATGGGGTAAATAAATCAATGCACAGATATACATACCTTTCCAGCAGACAAGCACTAGTTATGTGTGTCTGGGGAGGGGTAGGGAGGGGTGGGGGTAGAGGAATATTTTGTGGAGTTCCTATAGTTAAAGTCATAACAGTGGCTTTTCAGGCCACAGATCTTGGAGAGAGGCCAAGTATGAATTGTTATGACTTATTTTGGTTTTTTTTTAGGGTTGTGTTTCATTTTGGGGAGTTTAGCAGTTGCACCTAACCCTTCACACTTCTATGGTGTAGTGGGGTTGGCGTTGGCATCTGTTCCGGGATGTGGGTGATTGTTGAGTTTGGAGGTTTCTTTTGTGGCGTTGGTGATGTTTATGGTGGATTTAGTGGGGATGTTGGTGGGTTTTGTCTATTCTGTGTCTTTGGCATCTGATCTGTTTCCTGAGGCTTGGAGAGATTGGCGGGTCTTAGGGTATGGGGTGGGATTTGGCTTAATGCTTGTTGTGTGGTTAGTAGTGGGGTATGTTGAGTGTTGGAAAGCTGGAGTGGTTACTGTTGATGGCGAGAGGATGCATTCTGTGCGGTTGGATTTTCGTGATGTGACTATGTTCTATTCATGAGGGGTGGCGATGTTTTCAGTGGTGGGGTTAGGTTTATTGTTGACTTTGTTGTTTTGGAGCTTGTACGAGGTTTATCCCGTGGGGCAATTCTGGCAGTTTAGGGAGTGTGGGGTCAGAAAATAGTTTAGTGTAGAATGCCAGCTTTGGGATCTGGGGGTAGAGGTTTAAGTCCTCTTTTTCTGAGGTTAGGAGAACTCCAAGAAGGGTAGTAGCCTTCAGTCTTTGGTTGACAAGATCAATGTTTTTTATAAACTACTAGAGTATTTTAGTAGTTGAGTACTTTGTTTTCTAGGGCTCCAGTGATGGGGAAGAGGATTAGCAGGGTGGTGAAGTGGATGCTAGTTGGCAAATTATGATAAATAAGTTGGCTGCTGACTCAGGTGAAGACTAGGAGGTTAGTAACTAGTAGTCAGAAAAGGAGTTGGGAGAGGGGACAGAAGGTTATTGTTTGTTGCTTAGATTTGTGAACAAATGGGGTTAAGAAGATGATGAGTATGGAGGCTGCTAGGGCTAGGACTCCTCCAGGTTTGTTGGGGATTGAGCATAGGATGGCATAGGCGAACAGGAAATATCATTCTGTCTTAATGTGGGGAGGCATCACTAGGGGGTTTGCTGGTATGAAGTTTTCTGGGTTACCTAGCAAGTTGGGTGAGAATAGGACTAGGGTTATTAAGGGGAGGAATATTAGGGTGAATGCTAGGATGTCTTTTAGGGAGAAGCAGGGATGGAATGGGATTTTGTTACAGATTGATACAATGCCGAGAGGGTTATTTGAGCCAGATTCATGAAGAAAGGTGTATTACGGTAAGTCATGCGATTATGAAGGGAGGAGGAAGTGCAGGGTAAAAAATCAGGTTAGGGTGGGGTTTTCTACTGAGAATCCCCCTCAGGCTCACTCTACGTGTGTTTGGCCGATGTAGGGAAGAGCGTAGAATAGGTTGGTAATGACTGTGGCACCTCAGAAGGATATTTGTCCTCATGGGAGGACGTAGCCTATGAAGGCTGTTTCTATAAGGGTCAGGAGGAGAATAACACCAGTGTTTCAAGTTTCTTTGTACAAGTAGGATCCATAGTAGAACCCTCGTCTGATGTATAGGTAGATACAAATGAAAAAGAAGGAAGCTCCATTCGCGTGGAGGTTGTGGATAAGGCAACCACATTGGACGTTTCGACAGGTGTGGGAGATGGATGGAAAGACCAGGGAAGTATCTGCAGTGTAGTGTATGGCTAATAGTAGTCTGGTGAGGATTTGGGTTGTTAAGCAGATGCCTAAAAGGGAGCCAAAGTTTCATCATGTTGAGATGTTGAAGGGGATAGGAAGGTCAGTTAGGGAGTTGTTGATTATTTTTAGCAGGGGGTGGGATTTCTGGGGGTTGGGAGCCATTAGTTGGGTTTTTCTATGTGTGGATAGAATTATGATGATGATGGATAAGGTGAAGAATTCTAGATAGGTTTTGATAAGTCCATTGTGAAGTGTGTTGGAGGTTTTGGTTGTTATGAGTTGGAGGGTCGCGAGTCCTTCTGGGCCTATTTTCTTATATCAGAAGAGGTCGATTAAGTGTAGGGCTATTTTTTGTCCATTGTTTAGGGGTTTTATAGAGCCAATGCGGTGTGTTAGGAGCTTGAGGTATTCTAGTGTGGAGGAGAAGCTGAGGATAGTGTTTTGTTTCGGTTGAATTAGGGCGTGAGTCATGTTTGAAAGTTCTAGGGCTAGGATGGCCACTAGAATAGAGACAATGACAGCTGTGTTTTTTGTGAGGGTGGGTTTTTTGTGGGGAGGATGAAGGAGGTAATTAATAGACCTGCTAGGATGCTGCCTAGGGTGAGGCGGGTAATGGGGTTAATGATTGCTGGGTTGTTTTTGTTGATTGGGGCAGTTGGTGTTGTGTGTGTGAATCCTGTCTGGACTGGAAGAGTTATTCTTAGGCTATGAGTTGCAGCGAAGGATGTGGCTGGGAGTGTTAAGGGGTAGGGCTCAGGGGTTTAGGTACAAGGTGTTGCGTTTTTGATAATAAGGTCTTTGGAATAAAATCCTGCTAGGAAGGGGGTTCCTATTAGGGCCAGGTTGCTGATGGTTAGGCAGGAGGTGGTTGTTGGGAGTATTTTTTTGTAGACCATCTATTTTTCGAATGTCTTGTTCACCGCTGAGGCTGTGAATGATCGATCTACAGCAGAGGAATAGTATGGCTTTGAAGAGGGTGTAGGTAGAGATGTGGAGGAAGGCTAGTTTTGGAAGATTTAAACAAATGGTGACTATCATTAATCCTAGTTGGCTTGACGTGGGAAAGGCAATGATTTTCTTGGCATCATTTTGTGTGATAGCACAGGTGGCAGCAAATAGTGTGGATAAGGCCCCCAAGCATAGGCAGAGGGTATGGGTGGTTTGATTGTTAGCTAGGAAGGGGTGTGTTCGAATGAGGAGGAAGATTCCAGCTACTTCTATAGTGCTTGAGAGGAGTAGGGCAGAGGCAGGAGTTGGGCCTTCTATGGCTGCAGCCAGTCAGGGATGTAGGCCAAGTTGAGCTGATTGTCCTGTGGTGGCTAGAATGAGGCCAAGGAGCAGGGATGTTGGGGTTTGGGTGTGAAATAGGGTTTGGTGAAGTTCTCAAGTGTTTATGAATGATGCTAGTCAGGCCATGTTTATGATTAGGCCAACGTCCCTGATTCGGTTGTATAGGATTGCTTGGAGTGTGGCTGTGTTGGCTTCTGCGCGTCCTTGTCATCAGCCAATTAGAAGGAAGGATATGATTCCAACTCCCCTCAGCCAATGAATGGTAGAAATATGTTGTTAGTTGATGGTTGGTGTGAGTATGGCGATTAGAAATATTAAGAGGTAAGAGAATAATTTTGTGATATGTGGGTCTGATTCTATATAACGTTGCAAATTGGAGGATGGATCATGTTACAAATAGTGCGATGGGAAAGAATGTTATGGATTCTTGGTAAATTTTTAGGCTTAGGGGGATTCTGAAGTTTGTGATGAATTTTCATTTTCAGTTGGATGTAATGCTTTCTGTGCCGGAATATATAAATAGGGTTGTTGGCATTAGGCTTGTCAGGAAGGCAGCTTTGACGGCACAAGTGATAGAGTGGTGAGTTGCAGTTTTTTTGATAATAGAGGAAGAAGGGTTCATGTGAGGATGATTGTCAGGGTCAGGGGTATTAAGGTGTTTAGGAGAAGTGCTATCTCCACTGCTTTCACTTGGAATTGCACCAAGATGAGTGGTTCCTAAAACCAGTGGGTTACTGTTGTCCTTTAAAAGTAAGGGTGTTGAGGTTTTAGACTCAGATGCGAGAATTAGCAGTTCTTGCTGGTTGAACCTCCCCTCGGCAGGTAAGAAGAGTCTAACTTCTATCTTTAGAATCACAATCTAATATTTCGGTTGAAACCATACTTGCATGAGGGGATTCCTGGTATTAGCTTGGGTTTGATGATTAGGAGTAGTAGAGGGGTGATGTGAAGGGTTATTAGGAGGTGTTCTCATGTACTTGAATTTTGGGTTGATGTGATGTGGGTGGGGAGTGTGCCCCTTTGGTTTGCTAGAAATATGAACGGGGTATGTGAGACTGTTAAGAAGGTTGCGATTCCTGTTAGAATAATTGTGAAGGGGGATCAGTGGAATAAGGGCAATAATGATAGTGAGTTCTGCTATCAGATTTGTTATTGGGGGTAGGACCATGTTGGTGAAGCTTGCTAGTAGCCACCAAGTTGCTGTTAGGAGTAGGAGAGGTTGTAGGCCCCATGTGAGGAGAAGAGTGCAGCTGTGTGTACGTTCTTAGTTTGTGTTGACTAGGCAGAATAGTGTTGAGGAGGTCAGGCCATGGGAGATTATGAGGATTATTGCTTCTGAGAAAGATCAGTGGATTTGAATTATGCTAGCTGCAATAACTAGCCCTATATGTTTTACTGAGGAGTAGGCGATGAGTGATTTTAGGTCTGTTTGGCCTAGGTAGATCAAGCTAGTTATGAGAGCACCCCATAGGGCGAGGGTGAGAAATGGGTAGTGTAGGTGGGTGGAGAGGGGACCTATAATGAGAGTTACTCATATAATGCCATATCTGCCTTATTTTAGGAGTAGTGCTGTGAGTAGCACTGATCCTGCAATGGGGGCTTCTACGTGGACTTTAGGCAATCATAAGTGGAGGTTGTACAGTGGAGTTTTGACCATGAAGGCTATTAGTAGTGCTAGGCCTGATAGGATATCAGGTCAGGAGTTGGGAAGTGAGGGATGAGTTAATTTGAACAGAGTGAGGTGGAGAGCCCCAGTTTGTGTATGTAAGTAGAGGATTGTAACTAATAGGGGTAAGGAGCTAATGAGGGTATAGAATAGGGGGTAGATGCCAGCACTTAGGCGCTCTGGTTGGTTTCCTCATCATGTAATGAGGATTAGGGTAGGGATTAGGGTGGCCTTGAATGACATGTAGAATAGCATGATTTCTGTGTTAGAGAAGGTCCAGATAATGAAGGGTTGGGCTGCAATTAGGGTGGATAAAAAAACTCACTTGAGTGTTAGCGGTTCTTGTTGTAGGTAGTTTTGACTTCCCAGGATTATGAGTGGTAGGAGTCAGCAGGATAGTGTTAGTAGAGAGGGTGAGAGTTGGTTGTCAGCAGGATAGTGTTAGTAGAGGGGGTGAGAGTTGGTTGATGCCAGTTCATTGGGTTAGGTTTTTGTGTGGGAAGTAGGTTAGGAGGAGTCATTGGAGGCTGAGGGTGGCAATTAACAGGCTGTGCAGGGTGGTATTGGTTCATAAAGATTTTGTGGGGGATAGTAGGCTTATTGGTAGGAGTATAATTGTTGGGATGATGATTTTTAACACTGTAGGAGGTTCAAGTTGTGTAAGTGGTCAGAGCTGTGGGTTCATGTGGAAGCTACTAGTATTGCTAGGCCTGTGCCTGTTTCACAGGCTGAGGATGCTAGTATGAGTACTGGGGCTACGGTGAATGAGGTTGTTTAGTTCTTGGTCGGTCAGACTGATAAGGCAATGTATATGGAAATCATTATGCTCTCTAGACATAAGAGGGCTGAAATTAAATGGGCTTGGTGGAAGGTTAATCCTAGGCTGCTTAGTGTAAAGGCTGAGCAGAAGCTTAGGTGCACAAGGGACATAAAGAAAATCATAGGGTCAGGCTATGATTTGATGATTCAAAATCAACTGTCTTGGTTAGACTAACTTTCTGTGTTTATTCCACCCATTCCAGGCCCCGTTGCATTCATTTGTAGGTTAAGCCTAGTGTGAGGAGGAGGAGGATGGTGGAGGTTCAGGTGAGGGTGGTGGTTGGAGATTGAAGTTGGATGACCCATGGGAGTGGGAGGAGGTCAATTTCTAGGTTGAATAGCAGAAACAAAATGGCTACTAAGGAAGAATTGGATTGAGAATGGAAGTCGGGCAGATCCGAGTGGGTCAAAGGCACATTCATATGCGGAGAGTTTTTCTGAGTCAAGGTTTGTTTGGGCCAGTCAGAAGTTTAAAGTAGTTAGGATGGTGGTAAGGGTGACAGATATTGTAAGTATAAATGTGGTTATATTGATTGCTCTTCTCTGGGTTTGTACCAGATATTAGAGATTGAAAGTCAATTGTAATGAATATACTAGAAGAGCAAGATCCTCATCAGTAAATGGTTATGTAGAAGAATAATTAGATAATGTTGATGAAGTGTCAGTATCAGGCTGCTGCTTCAAATCCAAAGTGGTGGTTTGATGTAAAGTGGAATTTAATTAGTCGTAGGAGGCAAACTATTAAGAAAGAGGAGCCGATGATGACGTGCAGTCTGTGCAATCCTGTGGCGACAGAGAAGGGTCAGCCGTAGACGCCGTCAGCGATTGAGAATGGCGCCTCATGGTACTCTATTGCTTGGAGTGCTGTGAAGTAGACTCCTAACAAGATTGTTAGGGTCAGGGCTTGGATTGCCTATTTTCGGTTACCCTCTGTGAGGCTGTGGTGGGCTCGTGTTACTGTTACGCCGGAAGCTAGTAGGATGGCTGTGTTTAGTAGTGGTACTTCTGGTGGGTTGAGGTGCTTGATTCCTGTTGGTGGTCACTGTCCACCCAGCTCTGGTGTTGGTACTACACTTGAGTGGAAGAACGCTCAGAAGAAGCCACAGAAAAAGCATGTTTCAGATGTGATAAATAGGATTATTCTGTATCGGAGGCCTTTTTGCACTGTGGGTGTGTGCTGCCCTTGGAATGTGCTTTCTCATACAATGTTTCATCATCATTGTAGTAAGATGAGGGCTGTTGAGAGTACGCCTAGGGTTAAGAGGTAGGTGGAGTTGTAATGGAATCATATAATTAGGCCGGAAGGAGTGAGTAGGGCGGCGGCTGCTCCAAAGATTGGTCAAGGGCTGGGGTCTACTCTATGGCAGGAGTGTGCTTGGTGGGCCATTAGATGTTTTCTTGTAAATACGGGATTAGTAGAAGGACAAAGATGTACGCCTGAATTATGGCTACTGCTACTTCTAGGAGGGTTAGTAAAAGTAAGATGGATGTAGTTAATATGGAAATTGTTGGTATAATAGGGAGGAGGGAAGCGGTAGCTGTAGAGATCAGTTGGATAAGTAGATGGCCAGCGGTGAGGTTTGCTGTGAGGAGGACTCCTACAGCTAGCGGGCGGATTAGTAGGCTTGTGGTTTCATTTAGGATTAGAGTGGGAATTAGGGAGGTTGGGGTGCCTTCTGGCAGGAGGCGGCCAAGGGAAATTGAGAGTTGGTTTCATAGGCTTGTGAGTAGAATGGTGAGTCAGAGGGGGAAGGCTACTACTATGTTTATTGATAGTTGGGTGGTAGGTGAAGAAGGAAGTAGGTAGGAAGGAAGTAGGTAGGAAGAAGGTAGGAAGAACAGGTTAATTTTAAGTAGTAGGACTGTTAATGATCTGAGGATTAGGGCTCATTTGTGACCAGTCTTGTTTAGTGTGATTATTAGTTGTTCTGTAATTAGGCGGAAGAATCAGAGCTGTAAGGTGGAGAGATGGTTGGTGATTCATCCATTGTTGGGCTTGGGGAGCAGTAAGACGGCAAATAGTGTAGATAAGAGGACTAGTGGAATTCCTAAGAGGCATGGGCTTGTGAATTGGTTGAAGAAGCTTAGGTTCATGGTCAGGCTCAGGGGTGAGATTTGGTGGTTGTGTGGGTTTTGTTAAGTGGGGGGTTGGTGGGGGTGAATGCCAGAATTTTAGGTTGGATAATCACAGAGAATGTAAGTCATGACGTTAGTATGATGAAAAATCATGGGTTTGGGTTGAGCAGAGGCATACCATTAAAGAGTTGGGGGGGACTCTAGCTTAAAAGGCTAGTGCTGATACATAGCTTCTTAGTGATTAAGATGATAATAGTGAGGATCAGTTTTTGAAGTAAGGGGGGCCGACTCTACTACGATTTGTATGTAGCTGTGGTTTGCTCTGCAGATACGGCATTGGCCGTAGAAGACTCCTGGACACGTGGTGGTGATGAATGATGTTTGGTTTAATCGTCCTGGGATTGTGTTGGTTTTTACTCCTAGGGTGGGAATTGCTCAGGAGTGGAGAACATTGTCAGTGGTGATGATGATGAGTATTGGGAATTCTATTGGGATGACAATGCGGTGGTTGACTTCTAGTAGTCAGAAGTGGCTGAGTGGGAGTTCAGTTGTAGGGATTATGTAAGAGTCAAATGGTAGGTCTTTAAAGCATGTGTACTCATAGGTTCAATACCGTTGATGGCCAATGGACTTTAAAGTCAAGTCTGGTTAGCCAATTTTATCTATTATGTACAGGATTTGCAGGGATGGGAAGATGAGCAGGATTAGGACGATGGCCAGTAGAATAGTTCAGATTAGTTCTATTTCTTGGGCACCTAAGGTGTTTGAGGATCACAGAATCACAGAATCACAGAATGTTAGGGATTGGAAGGGACCTCGAAGGATCATCAAGTCCAATCCTCCTGCCAGAGCAGGAACCTAAATGACATCACACAGAAAGGTGTCCAGGCGGGTCTTGAATGTCTCCAGAGAAGGAGACTCCACAACCCCCCTGGGCAGCCTGTTCCAGTGCTCTGTCATCCTTACTGTAACGAAGTTCCTTCTAAAGTTTAAGTGGAACCTCCTGTGTTCCAGCTTGCACTCATTACCCCTTGTCCTGTCATTGGGCATCACTGAGAAGAGCCTAGTATTTCTATTAGTATGAGGGTCAGGATGTAAAGTACTAAGCTGCAGATTGCTAATGCAACTATCAAGGTGTGGTCATGGAATTCAACAAGTTCTTCTATGATGGGGGGTGAGGTGTCTTGGAACCCGAATTGTGAGTGATTAGCCATAATGAGATGTACAGGGATTTTATCTGTGGTTTAGTCGTGACAAGGCTATGTAGTTGTTTTACTAACGTCTCATAAGAAAGAAGCATAAGTGGTTTGATGTGGTTGGCTTGAAACCAACCACATCAATATATGAGGATTTGACTCCTTCCTTTCTTGTACTTGGACAAAGGCTGTTTCTTTGAAGGTGTGGTAAGGGGGTGGGCAGCCGTGGATTCATTCAGTGTTGATAGTGGTTAGTTCTGGCTGTAGTAGTTTATGTTTGGAGGCGAGTGATTCTCAGATAATGAGCATTAGTATGATTATGGCTGTTATTGAGATCAGGGAGCCGATGGAGAATAAAGTGTTTCAAAGCTTATAGGCATCAGGGTAGTCTGAGTATCATCGTGGCATGCCAGCTAGGCCTAGGAAGTGTTGGGGGAAAGAGGTTAGGTTTACACCTGCAAATATTACCCTGAAGTGAGCTTTTGCTCATGTTGGGTGTAGGGTGTATCCTGTAAATAGTGGGAATCAGTGGGTGAATACTGCTAAGCTGGCAAATACCATCCCTATGGAGAGGATGTAGTGGAAGTGGGCAACTACCTAATAGGTGTCATGCAGGACGACATCTACGGAGGATTTTGCTGTGCACTGTCCTGACTGTGGTCTGACCAGTCCCTGAGGCTCCCTCTTGATGTCACTGTCAGCAGGCTGGTTTCTTGTGGGATTGGGAGGTGCCCTCATTCTCACTGGCCCTCCTCTTCGGGTCTCTCCTGTGCAGCCCAGGGGAGCGTTGGCTGCTCTGTGAATGGAGAGTCCGGCCACAGCCTCC
Organism: Baryphthengus martii; assembly: GCA_013396935.1. Taxonomy (NCBI): domain Eukaryota; kingdom Metazoa; phylum Chordata; class Aves; order Coraciiformes; family Momotidae; genus Baryphthengus; species Baryphthengus martii. Next base: position 4,359 of record VWZK01008567.1, on the reverse strand, counting down.
TCTTGGACCTCCTGTGGCTCTTCTTGCTCGCCACAGGTGGGAACAGAGACAGAGGGGGTGCTGCCGGGACCTGCAGCCATGCCATCCACACGCTGTGGTGGGGTGGGAGCAGCTGGAGATGTCAAGCTGCTCCCTCACGCTGGCGCTGCAGCAGCGGCTGCCACGCTAGGAAGGGAGGAGAGGCCACCGTCATTGCCCGCTCCAGGGAGGGGTGCAAGAAATGCGCAGATCCCTCGGGAAGGAAACCCTCTCAGCTCCCCAGGCTGAGGCTTCCCTGCCCAGCTCACCTGTGCTGCTGCGAGCGCGCCTCCGGATGTCCCGGCTGCCTGGACCAGGCAGGGCCGGGGAAAACCTCCCAAAGGCTCTGGGGTTGGGCACAGAGAGTTGGAACCCAGAACTCCCTGAGCACGACACCAGCTCCAAAAGCTTCTCTCTACATCTTCAACCTCGCTCAGCTGCTCAGTCAGAGTGCGAGCACCAGCCGTCTGGGTGAGACGCCGCACCCAGAGACAAGGAGAGAGGGTCAGCCGCGTGGTCACAATCCATTGCTCAGTGATGTTGCTTGGAGGTGTCACAGGCCATCCTTTGGCAACATTGGTGGTGTGATGGGCTTGGGCACATCACAAGGGGCCGTCCTTTCCTGTGGCACTGTCACACATGTCTGGTGCTAGTGCAATGCCACGGTCTACTCCATGCCCCCATCTCTTGTGTTCCATGCATCAGCATTTCATGACAGCCACCCAGGCCCTGTCTGTGTGTCCCTGGGGCCCCCTCAGGTCACTCTGCATGTGGCTGACATCTCCATGCATGTGTGGCAAGAGAGTTCATTCGACAACACCATGTGTCTCCCTTGAAGGCCATGGGACAAAGACCCACAGGCCTCCTGCCCTAGGCCCCGTGTGTCCATTTGCCGAAGGTGATAGCATCATACGCATCCTGAGGAGACACTCCATGCCGTAGTCCCTGCTCCAGAAGGGTTTTTGCGGTTGGTTCCTGGTGCCCCTTGGCCTGGTCAGAGGCTGGATGGCGCCCAGCCTGTACCTGGTCAGAGTCCACAGGGTGATGGATGGTGGGGACACCGTACCAAAGAAGCCCAGCACCTCTGCCTGCCGTGAGCCCTCAGAGTGACCTTGGGAAAGAAGGTGGAGCCTCTTCCCTTTCCAAGCTTGGTCAGCTCAGTCAGTGCCTTCCTGGCAGAACCCTTTCTGGACAGGAAAGAATTTGGTTGCCTTGCCCTGTTCCTCAGTGTCCTGGCTCGAGTTAGAACAGAACAAATTTTATTCAGGGATTTCACTTTGCAGCTAAGTCTCTTCTAAGCAGAATCACAGAATCATTAAGATTGGAAAAGACTTTTAAGTTCATTGAGTTCAGTCGTCAACCCAGCACTACCGTGATCACTTAACCATATCCCAAAGTCCCACATCTGCATGTTTTCTGAACACCTCCAGGGGTAGTGACTCCACTACTTCCTTGGGAAGCCCATTCCAAAGCTTCACCACTCCTTCAGTGAAGAATTTTTTCCTAATATCCAGCTTAAATCTTCCCTGGCCTAGCTTCACCCCATTTCTTTTCATCCTATTACAAATTACTTGGGAGAAGAGACCAACATCCACCTCACAACAACCTCCTTTCAGGTAGTTACAGGCAGCACTAAGGTTTCCCCTCAGCCACCTCTTCTCCAGACTAAACAATCCCAGCTCCCTCGGGTATTTCTCATATGACATGTCCTCCAGATCCCTCACCGGCTTTGTTGCCCTTCTTTGGACCCCCTGCAGCACCTCCATGTCTTTCTTATACTCTGTAAGGCAAGAGTGAGGGAAGGCAGACCATCTTGAGGGATGGTGCCTGTAGCTGCTGGAGAAAAACTATTTAAGGCCAAAGCCCTGAGAAGGGAGAAAGTGAAATCACTGGAGGAGCTTCTGGGCCTATGCAGCCTCCCTGCAGTCTGATTTCATCTGCCCAAATGCAACGTTGGCACTTTGCAGGCAAAGGAGAGGTTGAAAGTCACCAGCCAGCACTTGGGCTCTTCTCTCCGAGAGCCATGTGTGAAGTGGGCTGGAGAAGGTGATACCATGGAGGCTGGAGACCACGCTCTGTTATTCTGTGTTCCCTGGCAATTTCTCTTCCCACACTCTTGAGCAGATGCCCTCAAGGTTGGGACCAGGGGAGCAATCTCTCCCCTTTTAAGAGAAAAAATGGTTCAAGACCTCCAGAGGAACTAGAACAAACACAAGCCTGTGGAACCTGATAAGATGCATCTCAGAGTACCAAGATAGTTGGCTGATGCAGTATTTCTTAACATGTATTTCAGAATTTCATTCAGACGTTGCCAGAACTAAAAGCAGTATCTATGCTTCTCAGAAAAGCACATACTAAAAAGTTTCATCTCTCCCCTGGTAAAGAAAAGCATCATAGAAGAGGAGAAAGTGTTAAGTAAACTCTTGAATCTGTGAAAGCATCAGGGTCCATAGGTCGCTCTCGATGATCCTTTTCCCTCCTATTGGCATACTTTTTCATACGGCTGTGACTCCACAGGTCAGAAAGGCTGAGCCTGACAGTTTTCACAAACCTTTACGGATAAGGTTTATGAGTCACTGTCTTGTGCCTGACTGCTTTTTCTTCCTTCTCACAGCTGTCTGTTATCATTAGGAGACTTCCATACTTCACTGAAACAAGATTTTTCATATTTTTTTCCTCCAGAAACAGAAGGTACTTGTGGATGATTTGAGTTTGAGACTTAAGTAACAGCCTCATGCTTCGGGCTGGCTTTTTGAAGGTACTTGCCCTTTTCATTTGGAGATGATCACTCCCAGTATGAAGTTTTGCACTTGTCCCAGAGGAGTGGCCAGAGTTGATGCAGATTCTGAGGACTGATAAAAGTACATAACCAGTTTTGATCCTTGAACTTACAGAAACAGTTAGTTCTATCCTGTTAAGTGTGCAATCCTGTAATAGACTTTCTGTGAAGCATATTTTTTGATGTTTGTTAAAACGCAGCTTCACTCAGAAACTGGCAATATTTAATTGTTTTTTTTAACTATTACACTATCCAGTGACAGTAATTAGCCACTGGAAATTAACACACTTCTGACTCTCATGAAAAATTTAAATTTCTTTACTGCAAAAATAGAAACTTCTGCTGCTGGGAAAGTCACCAGAGCTGCATCTGTTCAGGCTACCACAACTACTTAATGGTCACTGAACACAAGCAAAATTTTTCTACAAACAACCAGGGGCTTCTGTTGTGGTTTAAGAGTTAACAAATTGAGGGGGGACAGACAGGTGGTAATTCTATGACCCTGAAGGATAAGAGGGCAGCTGGAATTCACTCCCCTTCCCTGCCACACTCTATAAAAAGGACAGAAAGTTCAGGCTTTGCTCTTTTCTTTCTTACTGGGGATCTGCCACTGCTGGGACCACACCTCAGCACAGCCGGGCCTGGCTCCACGTGCTCTGCACAATCCATCCCCGTCCCAGGGCTGGTTTTGTACATGCTTGTATATCCCTCTGCCCTTCATATTCCTTTTCCCTGTTTATCTCTGTTACTTATTAACTTTTGTTCATAGTCCTAACTTCCAATTTCATGTGAGACACTTCCTTCCTCATTCCCCTTTTTATCCTCCCTTGGGAGGGAAGGGAGGGTGGAGAGAGGGCTGATAGGAATCCTGCTCTGTGGGGCTTGCCCTGAGCCTTAAACAGAGACAGGAAATTGGCACCCAACGTGGGGCTCGAACATTAAGAGGTTTCTTTTTTCAGGAAATTGGAAGTTAAGATAAAGATGTTCTTTCTGCAGTGTATACTATACCATGCTTTTATGTACTTATACTTAAAGTCCTTCTACTGCTTGTTGTCCTACAATGTCTTCTGGATGGTAATTAAGGCTGGGATGAGGTGGATTAAGACTCTGTATGCCTAGGGTATTACTTCATTGACAGTGTCAATATGCGAAATTATTCTGCTCTTTAGCAAGTTTTCCCTTCCCCAAACTGGAATGTCCTGGGAGTGGCTGCTACTATGCAGCATTGTTGTCTTTTTGTCTGAATGGTGTTTTAGTACTGTTTTTCTCATGACATAGTATTGTCAGGGCTCTGCAGGGCATCGCTACCACCTTAAGCCCCTCTACTTTTCCTGTACCGGCCCTGGCCCCCTCCTCTCTGGACCCTGCCTCTCCCACACCGTACTTCACCCCTGCCTCTGCCTCTCCTGCCCTTGCCGAGCCAGCACAAGCCGCTACAGTAGACCCCACCACTCCCGGCCCACCACTCCCGGCAAAATGGCCCAACTTGCCTGAGTCTCCACCCGCAGAAAGCAGTTAACGATTTTAGACTATCTGGTGAAGGCATTGCTGTGGAGACAGAA
>VWZK01008566.1:0-157325 GCA_013396935.1 Baryphthengus martii | reverse complement strand
AGGGCTCCAGGCCCTGAGGCGCCAGTTCAGCACCATGAGGGGCGGCTGAATGGCCGAGGCCTCAAACTGCTCCAGCTGAGGCGCTGAACTGCTCAGCACCTGCTGTGTGCTCCGTCTGTCTGTCTGGGTGGGAGGCTGCACATGCCACAGGCACAAATAAAAATACAGAAAATTCCATTTAAACATAAGGATAGCTTTTTTTTTTTTTTTTTACTGTGAGGATGTTTAATCTCTGGAACACGNTCTGATGCCTGACAGGAGTTAACTACTACACAACAAATTCCTAACTTCAAGGAAAGACAAACCAAAATAGGCAAACCCTCACTCATAAAAGGGGAAACCTCCCACACCAGAGTGCCTGAGATACCACTCACCCAAGGAGGGAGGCGAGGCTCACTCACTCCACGGAGACTCCCTCAATTCATAGAAGTATCCTTGCGCAGCCTGTCCAAGGGGAGGGTCTGACTACCAGGCCCGCTGCTCTGCCAAGAACCAACGCCTCTGGCTCTCAGGCAGGATCTCATTTATACCCCAGTCGAGGGTGCAGTGTGGTCATTCTCACTGGCTGAGGGACAAGTCCGGAGAAACCCGGCAGAGCCTGGACAGGCCCTAACCCCGAGCCTGTTTGCTGAGGGCTGCAGCCCCTGAGGCGCCAGTTCAGCACCGTGAAGGGCGGCTGAATGGCCGAGGTCTCAAACTGCTCCGGCTGAGGCGCTGAACTGCTCAGCACCTCCTGTGTGCTCTGTCTGTCTGTCTGGGTGGGAGGCTGCACATTCCACAGGCACAAATAAAAATACAGAAAATTCCATTTAAACATAAGGATAGCATTTTTTTTTTTTACTGTGAGGATGTTTAAGCTCTGGAATGCATTGCCCTGGCAAATCTGTGAAGTTTGGCAATATTTAAAACCTGACTCAGCACAACCTGAGCAATCTGGCATAGTTGACGCTGCTTTGAACAGTGGGATTGGACTAGATGAAGTCCAGAGATGTCTTCCAACCTCAAAGATTCTGTAATTCTACGAACAGAAATTAGAAAATATCTTTACCTTAAATAGAAACAACTATCTATTCACCTTGCCCATTGTGCTGAGTAAGTAACTTTTAGGTTATATATCACAGTGTGATGTGGCCTGGCTCTTGCAGCTGCCCTACACTAAATCCTCCATGACAGTATTCCATAATTAACATTTCCAGAAGCAATCATTTAGAAGAATTATTCTTTTTAAATGTAAAAGTTTTTAAAAGTTTGGGCTTTTTTCTGAAACTGTTTCCTTCAGAATTTTCTTACTTTTGAAGTATATGCCTGGAGGAATGTGAAAATTCATAATTCGGGCAAAATTGTATTACAGATTGTATGGCTGATGTGATTCAGTTGCCCATATATAAAATAAGCTTGTGATTCCTATCCAATTTATGCATCTCTTTAGTACAGGACTTTACAAACTTCCTGAGTTGTCAGATAGAATAGAAGAGTGCCTCTGAGCCACAAACGTGAAGGTAGAGTTTAGCTGTACAGGCAGTTTCTGTACATTCTGCTTTGTGAACAAAATCTATAGGAAGAATTCCTCTCTAACATCTGCTATCTGCACTAATTTTACAAGAACTACTGCCAATAGTGTAAGAAATGCTAACCTATTAATCACAAGGTTTCCATGGGGAGTCAATTTATATAAACTCAGGGCTTTGTTTTCCATTAACTAGTAAAATGTTTTGCTTCAGCATAGGAATTGAAATAAAAGCTACAAAAATAAACACCCAATGCTCTTGCAAAAGTTGGCAAGTCTTTTTTTATCTGTACCCTACTAAATAACCATCGGCTCTAAATCTTGTATACTAGCTCTCTGGTGAGAAATCAAAAGTGAGAAAAGGAAAAAGAAATTAAGTTCATTTTTAAAGCTATCATGGAAAACATTATTTTATTAAGTCAAAGGATGTAAAAGGAACCATGCAAAGTATTTCGTGTAAAGCCTAAATGTGTATTATTAAAAAAAATCATATCTTAATAAAGCTGGGATTCACCACATTTATCCACAATTTTTAAAAACATGTTTACTTGACTTTTGCTATTTCCTCCCACTTCTATAAATACTATTTTCATAATACCATTTTGCTTCCCCTGTATATGAAATTGTATGATAGTCCTCTCATCACTGGCCTCTTAAGTACTTGCCATCTTCCCCATTTCTTGCTGTGAATAGAATGTGTCAGGACATTATTTCTTTCCTGTAGTTTTAAGCAGCTGGGCTAACAAAACAGTATTCACTGTGTCTTACACTAGAAAAGGTTCTTCAAAGAATAATATAGGAAGTAAATGGAGTACTCAGTAGAACTGTGAATCTAAAGATATGTTTGCATTATTAGTCTATATACAGGACAGTAATTCTTAGGAGAGTAATTGCTCCTTCACATTTTTTTGTGGAGGAGTGGCTACTTTAAGATATCCTCCATGATGAAATGGCATCATTTGACTCATACTCTGAATTCCCTTGCAGAGTCAATGTAGTTATGTCAAAGTTTTGGGAAGACTTTCTGACTGATTTTATGACAGCCATACCTACATCAGCAAATAAAATGAGCATGAATAAACTTTTCTTCTAAGGAAGGGTCAAGAATTTGAAGCTAAGAGAAAAATCTATATTGTGGGTTTTTTTAATTGGTTTTCTGTCATTGTTTTTTTATTGCATGTAACTTAAAGATATTTCCATTCTAAAACATTCCTGTTTCACGCTGTAAAACATTCTTACACTGTAGTAATGATCAGCAATAATATTAACTGTCAATGAAAGAAAACACATCTCAGTAACTTCTCTCTACTTCAAAATCACAGGTTCCTAAGGCATTGAATCTGTATGATAAATAGCAAGTAATATTTGAATTTAATTTCTCCCAACTGCATTGTGGTTTTCACTACTTTGACAGTATGTTGGGTTAATTTTGCTTTGATTTTTTTAAAAATAGAATAAGCATATGCTTTTTAATTTTAGCTTTTACCTCCTCAGCTTATGTGCACAATCTGATCAGATACACTAACATGTCAAGAGACAAGAAGCATTCAGAAAAAGAATTCTCTTAGGGAAAAATTAAATTTTCTTTAACGTTTAAAAAAAATCCATTTTTGTTTCAGTTTTGTTAGAATATCACTTGGAATACAAGTAACACAAAATATTATTTTAAGAGAAAGAGATGCCAGCTTATTTAAAAACACAGAAGAGGTAAAAACTCCTTCTTCATTTTTTATGGAGCTGAAATCTGTAAGAAAGACTGAAAAGTCAGTGAAGCAAAAGCATCTCTTCGGAAGTGGCTTTCAGAAACTCTTCTGTCTTCTCGACAGTAGTAATGTGAATGAACACTGAATAAATATGATCAGCATTACATCATAGTATGTGAACAGACGTATGATCAGTATCTGAAAAAAAAAAAATCTAAAAAAGACAAATGAATTGATGTTGATAAAGTACAAGATGAAAAATAACTCTAATGTAAGCAGTTTCTCTACCGTATTCCTTGTATTCTAAATATAGTAAATCAAATATACAAAATTTCTCTAAAGAGAATACAGAAATCAGGGCAGAAACACATATATTGCAATCAAAACACTCATATTTCCCTTATCTTCTTCCAGCACCCCATGTATCTAGCCTTTGAAAGCTGAGAATTATCTTCCTACTGACTGACCAACTTTTGATTGGTCTCAAAATGTTCTTATGATATGACTGGGAACTTTGCTTTAGGTGACTCTAAAGCAAACCGGTATAAAGCCAGAAACATATAGCTCATATAGAAGATTAAACAATTTTAAACAGTTTTTTATTTTAATTTAGTAAACTTTTCTATTGGTACATGCTAAGGCTTATTTGTTATATCTCTGTGTTGTTTCTGCTTATTTGATAAGGCATACTGTATTAACCTTGTGTGTTTTATAGCTACGCTGCTAAGCAACTTCCTTTCTGCTTCGTATTTCAAACCACCTCATAGCCTTCTATTGGACTGAAACAAAACAAAAAATGTTTTCAGAAACACAGAGAGATCCCCCATGTTTGCCCACTAGAGGTGGAGAACTTATTTCAGAGTCTCCTCAGGGTAACAGTCTCATTTAGTTAATGTCATTTTAGTGAATCAGAAGTAATTTAGAAAAAAACATCCACGAGCTATTTAAAACATTATCACTCATAAGTTGAGACAAAGCAGTTATTGGAGCTTTACTGAGCTTGAATTTTCTCTTCTCTGGCTTTTGCTGAAATAGATGTTAATTTATGTGTGCGTAATTGAGTTAAACTACTACTTCACATATTTTGAGCTGTGGCAAGTATCAGTAAAATACAGTATTTTGGACCGTTGTTTCAATATGCTTTTAAAATTAGTGGTTGTACCCACACACAGATTAATAATAGACGTGACATTGCATCCCTGTTTAAACGTAAAAAAATCCCCAGTAAACCTTATTAAATTAGTTGGATATAAAACAACTTGAAAGAAATTACAGAGGAAGAGAAGGCGGCTAATCCATTGCAGAAGAATAATTTGAAAATGCAAAAGATCTGGAAACATTATAAGAATCCAAAATTCCTTACGGTTTACCTGGTTATATTTCTGAAGTTTGCTTGTCACTAATTTTCCTGGAAAAACACACTTGTCTAACAATTTCTTTTTTTCATCCAGGTATAAATGTGAGTCCAAACTAGCATTGCACAAGCAGCATTCCAGCAGTGAAGCAGCTAAAAGTGGTTATGTGAAGCCATGTTCCTTCCCCAAACACAAGGGATCTTTCTTCCATCTGACTAGTCTTAAAATATTTTTATTCCCAGCTTATTTGCAGATACTTATTTTTGTTTGACTTCAGCTGTGTAAGTATAGATTTTTGGTTTAGACTTTAAAGTGTTGCTGTAAATTTATTTTAGATCTTTCTCTTCCATCCAAAACAGCCCTCATTTCTATGTAGATGGTGGTATGGTGGAAGTAGGTGAATTAGAAGGATTTGTCAGAAAGTTTGTGCAGGTTTCTAAAGATTATTAAATATTGGCACAAGCACCGTAGATGCCTAGAGTGCCACTGTCATGTAATGGTGGAAGATTGATGCTGGGACCATAAGAAAAGCTGCTCAAATATTGTGAGTGATGTCACTATGATTTTTGAAGAGGTGAGAGGAAGAAAGTAAGAAATGCCAGACAGATAGAAATTTTGAGAAGATGATACATAAATAGAGTCCAGAGACAAATCATATTCTAGTTCAAAGCTGAGCCTGTAGTGATTTCCTGCCTTAAAAACTTATCCTTTATTTTGCCAAATATGTTAAAACCAACATGAATTGCTTTCATATGGGTAGAAAAACTTATCAATGTCACAGCTGTCAGCAGTAATTTCAAAAAGTTAACCTTCAAGTCTCCTATTCCTGATTTTTTTCATAGATTAGGAATTTACCTACTGGTGATTTAAGCTTGACTGCACTAACTGTCACCAATTATTATCTTCTACTGGCCAAGGAATCTTTTGGCAGAATACAGAATACAGTTTGTCTATGTATGTTTTTGTCTCTTCCTTAATCTTTTAACAATTCCTTTTTAAAAATACATTCTTTTCATTTGCTTTGGTTTATTTTTTCATCTAGACCATACTTATGGGTATATAGTTCTACAGTAAAATTTGGAATTACATTTTCAAGAGAAGATAAACATACTTATTGTTGTCAAAGAGGGAAAGTAGAGAAGGACAGTGAGATACTGAGTAACCACCTTCTTAAACATTTTACTTAAGCAGAATTTGCTGTGCTATTTTGTGTTGTAGGGGACAGACATTGGATCATACTGAGCACAAACAACTGTGGTCAGATTTTCAAAAGGTGTGATGTTTAGACTTGAGCAGAAAATGATTCTCCAAAAAGCTTTAAATTGAGAAATGTCATATTGAAAACAATGACTTCCGCTGTGAAACTGTATGATCTTATCCCAACCTACTTATTTAATTTTTTTAAAAATTTTTTTTGCAATATATTTTTTCAATATATTTTATAAACAAAATCTTTTCATGAAAAAGCAAAACAAAGAATGTAAAAAGATTCTTAGGAAATATTCTCACTGTCCACAAATTAGTTTTTCTTGGATATTTTTTCTTAAGCAATTTCAAAGTATTGGTTTCTTGTTGCACTTCTAAATGATTTGCATTTAGTAAATCTAGTTTTCGATCAACAATATGAAATGCATTTTAATAAGCCGGAGAAGAGAAGTCCTAAAATGCATGTTAACAGAATGGAACTGAAAACACTGTTGTTAAAAGTTTGAATTATACACACTTAATGTGTGTTCAGAAGAATTCATACTTGAAAATGATAGGGAAAAAAACCCATCATTTATTGTGACCATCAATCCTCCTACCTCTCAGTAGCTAGCACAAGGAATCAAACTGAGGAGGTGAATGTATCTTTATCAAGGAAGTTCACTGTTCCAAGCAGAAAATTGGTTAAAGGATTAAGATATTACTTGTGTAGTGTATACGGGATCTACTATTATGTCCTTCCAGAAAAATTCAAGGCCCCCTTGATAAATTGTATCTATTCTATGAATAAAACTAGTCATGATGAATAGCTGTTAAGGCTGTTGGTGGATGCAGGCAGAAACATTGGGTCGTTCTTATTTTTAGAGAAAGTTTTTGAATCCAACACTTACCACCACAATACCTGGAAACACGATAAAGGTAAAAGACTTTAAGTATACATTTTAGAATCTTCTTTTTGTCCTACTCTATATCCCTTGTCTTGTGTAATTTTTAAACTTTAGCTAGGAATCAATGAAAAGAAAATAGGTGTTTTTTTTCACAAAATGTGGAAACCTGAGAGCTGAGGGAGACCACCTTACAGCATTGAACTCCTAGCAAAGAACTTAAAATCATGACAGCACTTCATCCTCTCCCCATTTTTGCTTGAGATAACCTGGCATCAGCAGCTTTAACATCATGAGAATGGACGCATAAACACAGCACACCAAAAAAAAAGAGGTAGATTTTCTAAATAAAAGAATGAATAGTATTAATAATGAGGCTTTTTTTTTCTTTTTCTTATGTGGACTAGTAATAACAGATGCTGTATTTTGTATATACTTAAAACCATAGTAAGACAAACAATAATTTTATGTCTCCATATCTAAGGCGTTTCCGCATTTGCTCCTAACAAGAGGTGAAGATAACACTCCCTAGGACAGCATTTATGAGACTCTCAGTCTTCATAATCTGAGAAAAAATGACTGGAGGAACAGGAGCAATCCAGTCATGGTGAAAGCATAAGAACTGATTATACTAAGTAGAAAAGGACTCAGAGTGCAGTAAGAAGTGTATGAGAGAAGACTATGAGAAACTGTAATTGCTGGCATAATAATTCTAGTATTTTTATTGGGTGACTGAGATCATGACAATTAGATGAGTGAACTGGAGAGACTCTTTGAAATAGCACAGATTCTTGTGCTACAAATGGTGGATTATTAGATATCTACTTGCATCATATATACATGGGAATAAGCAGTGGAATGCCATGCTGTCATCACTAAGCACTGTAACCTTCTTCAGCCAGTAGGCTAAAACCAGGTATCTGCCAGTGGCAATCAGAATGACTTTTGGTCCATGTCACTGTGTTACCGTTTTCTGTTGATATATCCTGAGATGGATGCAAATATTTTCATTTTCTACAGGTGAAAGACAATCTTGCCAGATATCAGACGTTTTTTTGGTTTTTTTGTTTTTTTTTTGTAAAGATCAGTCAGTAGAGACATGTCAGAGAAATACTGCCTCTACACAAGAAAGCAACTGATGATGCAGAGATCTATACCTTTGCTGTATACTTGATCGTTACCACATTAGCTTGGGTCCTATCAAGAAATAAGGATTTCCACGCTAAGCTCCAGGACAAGCTCTGTGATGCAACTGCAGCCACAGGAGATTTAAAATGCTTATAATTCCTGTTGCTGTAAATGTTTCTAAGAAGGAATATGAAAAATCCTTTCAAGCCTAGTAATAAGTAATATACTTCCATACAGTCACATTGCTAAACACAGGACCAAATGATGATGCAGGATAATGAAAACAGCTCTTTCATTTTGGGAAAAAATATCTTACTGAGAATTGCTTTGAATAGAAAAGTGTGTTGAAAAAATGAGCAGGTTCCATGTTAAACTTTCTTATTGTGATGAAAAGTGAGTAGACTGCAAGGTTCAAGCAAACAGTTTATTTGAACTTCATCACAGATCTAATATGCCACTAATGCAGGCTTTCATGGATGCAGTGGAAGAATGCACTATTACAACTTAAAAGCAAGAATAAACTGTAACAACCTAAAAAGTGTGCTAAGTTAGTCACCAGTGGTTGCAAAGTTACAGCTTGCTAAATATTCGCTTACCCCTCCAAGTAAGGGCTTTCAGTCTCAGAAAATGACCTTGCCCAATGTCCCAACCAAAGGGGAAGAGTCTCCATACAGTTGAAGTTTTCTCTGCCATAGCAACGTAATCTACAGTATTATAATTATCAGGACTTCTCATCTATAAAATGAGATATTCTTTAATTCTGAAATATAGATTTTCCTGGACTACCACTTCCAGGTATATTTTATGGAAAGTGTCTAAATAAAAATTACTGTTATTGATGTGTTCTTCTAAGGCACCAAAGCATTTCATGTAAGTATGTGTTGGCAATTTAGCTTGAATTTCCTGCATTCCAGCCACCCAACACAACTTTTTTTTTTTTTTTCCCCTCCCAAATTCAACATCATAATAGCCTCTTGTTTGGAGCCTCTGTCTGTCTGGGCAGATATAGATCTGTCCCAAACAACTCATGAAAAATTTAAAAGCAACATCTAAGACCAGATCATCAAGCAGCAGGTTATTTTTTTAGATCTGACATGGCAAATCATACAATAGGCCTCCTTAGAGGCAGCCAAATCCAGCATAGAAGACAGTAGCAACTTGACTGAAAAAGTTACTGAAGGACAAATCGTTAAAAAGAAATTCTGAGCAACTCCTCATAGTTAGAGTGGGATCAGATATGAGTTTTTTACCTAACTTGGTACTTGTGATGAATTAACCTTGGCTAGCAGCCAAACTTCTACCCAGCTGCTCATTCACTCACCCTCCTTAGTGGGGCAGATGGCCCAAATAAGAATAAGAACAAGAAAGCTCATTAAGTTGAGATACGGGTTGCTTACTGATTACTATCATGGGCAAACCAGAATGGAGTTGGGCTGAGTTAATTTATTTATTGTCTATTCAGAGAAGGTTCATATTTGACATTAGTAAGCATTTTTTTACCTAGATTGAGGTCAAACATGGGAACAGGCTTCCTAGAGAGGTGGTCAATGCCCCAAGCCTGTCAGTTTTTAAGAGGCATTCGGACAATGCCCTTAATAATGTATTTTAACTTTTGGACAGCCCTGAAGTGATCAGGGTGATGTGGTCAGATGATAGTTGTGGGCCCCTTCCAACTGAAAATATCCATTCTAATAGATTCATGTACTGAGAGACAAGAAGATAAAGATTTAAAAAAACCACCTTCATCTACACTTCCCCAGGCTCAACTTTGCTTCTTCAATACCAGTTCCTCTCCCTACCCTGCCCTGAGCAGATGGGTTGGGGGTTTATGGTCAGTACACAGTGGTTCCTCTCTCACTTGTTCCTTCTTACCCTTTTTTTCTGTTCTGGCATGGACTCTTGATGGGCTGCAGGGGATTATCTGCTCTGGCACTTGGAGCATCTCCCTATCCTCCTTGGACCTTGGTGTTCAATCTGCTGTTTCTTACTCTTTTGTTCCCTCCTCTTCTCTCTATCTGATGTTTTTAACCTTTCTTAAAAATGTTAGCATAGAGGTGCTGACAGCTTGGCTAATGGGATCCACTGTGTCCTATGCTGGCTCCGTGTCTGGCACAGGGTAGCCCCTGACCGCTTCTCAAAGCAGCCATTCCTGCTAACAAAGCAGACCCCATGCTACCAAAAACCTTGGCATGGCCAGCCAATACATTACTTATCTAAATACTCTTCCACAAAATGAGACCTACATTCAGATGTAGCACTCACGTCTCCAATCCCGTATTTCAATTCAGATCCAGAAAATAAATGCCTATATTTAGGAAATATAGAAGATAAAAAAGTACAATACATGAAGGTAGCATGAAACAATTCAATGAAAAGCAGAACCGTAATGATACATTCTATAAATACTGAGTACACCTGCCAGTTTCTCATGACTTCTATGATCTCTGCCTTTTCCATATAGACAAAACATGTGATAAACCATTGCCATTTTATTGATCTTTCTAGTCTGATGCCTTAAACAGTTATTTTACTTCGGCAGTCTCTGGAGATATTATTGAGAATAATTGTCCATTGTAGATAATTTCCTAACACTTGTGCCATAAGGAAGTAAGGTTGGGTATTCCTGTCAGGAACTTGAGTAGGAGGACAGTGCAGTACAGCTAGAATGTCAGGCTGACATTTAATATCAGGCTGACATTAGGAGGGAAGGGGAGAGGACAATAGTGGTCTTCTCTGTGGTATTATTAGCTTCCTATGATTCGAGAATTATTATTTCCAATTAGTTAGATTGTAGTCATCTTGAATACAACCCATCTGGTGTGAGAACACATTAGAGAGTTAATTTCGTCTTAGGTTAGTTCTTAAATTCTTATGCTGCTATGAAGATGTGGTCAGTATCTGTAGGACCTTGATTATAACACTGTACTCCTAAAATCCACACTATGCTATTTTGCTAGATGTGTAATGCAGCATTAGGTGAAATAAAGTACACAAAGTATACCTCATTCAGAGCATCTGTTAGAAAAAATTATAATACAAAATACTTGAAAAAATTATTTAGACAATCATTGAATCTTAATGAGGGACAAGTTTTTCAGAATTAAGAGCAAGCAGAAGTATACATATTTTCTTCTCTGATATATTTCAAGACACAAATGAGTTCATATTGCTGCTTCAGTGGGGTTCATATTGAGATACATATGGTAGCAAATTTTGCTGTAACATAGTGAGATGATGATTCAAAAGACATATGAATATACATTATATATATGAATATATATAATATATTATTTATTCTAAGGCAGCAGCTGCAAACACAATTTTCAAACTAAGGGCTAAAATAATTGATATGAATTAATCTTAATTTTAAAATAATGTTAGAATATAACATTATGAATGTAATCACCATCTGAGTTGCACCTCTTCCTTAGTGAGAACTCAAGTTTACTTTGAAAATAATACCTGGTTTGGGTTCAGAAAAAAATAATATGTAATTGAACTAACAGATATAAATGAAATTCTCTGTATGTGTTATGTGAAAATCTGAGAGTGCTAGTTATGTACTATAGCAAACTAAATATTTTCATTCACTAGCCGTCACTTCATATACTGACATAATTCAGCTAATAAAGCTAGACAAAAATATGCCAATTTCCTATTAACACCTATTTGTCTGTGAATAGTAAGTTTTCTATTTAATTATACATTGATTTTCATTGGCTGACTAGCATACAAAAGAGAACTTCAGTACTAAAGATTTCCTAAAAGATGCTAAAGTGCAACACGTATTTAAATCTGTTTTGACATCTGGGACGTGCTTCCCAGGATGTTATTTAGATTTCAAGAGTGTGGTTTGACTCAAGAGCTGATAAGTTTAGAGGGTTTCACTTACTATAGTTCTTTAGTGTTTATTTTCTACAATAAATTTCCACTCAGGTAAATGGCTTATACAAAGTCCTAAGCTATGATGTTTTTCCTGCATTGTCTCCATTATTTATAACTGTAATCATTACTTGATGCTATGTTTTAAGTCATTTTCTGGCACAAGTTCTCAGTGAGGCTCCTACCAAAATTTAACAGAAGGAAATAACAGATAAAAGATTGGTTTCAAATAACTCGACAGTTTTCATGGTATGGACCACAGTGTTGATGGTCTTACCTCAATAGAGAACTACACCTCCTTTATGCTACCAGCCTCCATTTCCATTGAATGGAATGCCAGGAAAATGGTGAAAATCCAAGTTTCATTAACATTGGAAGTTGTACAAATCTATAGATTGCACTCAGAGCTGGGAGTCCATGAAAATGCTCGTGTCCTTTAATATAAATATAGTCCAACTAAATTCCTATTGCCTTCAGTGTTGCATAGAATTAATCATACTTTTAAAGCGAAATGTTAAAATTAAATTCATCATAAAAGCAACGAAACAATTTTGAATTATGAAGTAGCATATTGCTATACGTTAGGGATTTCATGTTTTTCTCTTCTCAAGTGGAAAAAGAAGTTTTAAACTGAAAAAAAAGGTATTGCTTTCATTGAACACAGAAAAAAAGTTCTCAGTGAAGGCTTGATTTCACAGCCTTTGATTCCTTGATACTGTCAGATCTGAGAAGGATCAAAAGAAGCTAGTTCAATGTACCTAGGAGTAAATCTTGACAATTTTCTTGCTTGTCATCTGTTTAAATTTTAGCCATGCCTAAATCAAAAGTGGATAAAACTGACTCCTCCTCCAGAGTTAGCGACATCCAAATTTTCAGGAAGGATAATGACAAAGCCCAATGGATTAGTGATTCTTATGTCATCATTACCATATCAATAATTGATAGTACATGAAAGAAAGAAGTTATGACAATTTAAATTCAGTAAGCCTTACAGGGAACCTACTATAGAGATAATTACCATAGATGCAGACATTTATCTACATATGAATATGTACATTTATCTATTGCAACAGAATTATTTATAAATCTATTTATTTAGTAATTTATCTCTTACCATATTCAACATTTTACTTTTATATTCTTCTCTTGATACTGTTCTTCAAGAACTTAACTGTTGCTTAAGTTTCACTTCCCTTAAACTACATAATACTTCATACACAGAATACTTTGTGTGTGTATCTACATCTTTGGATTTGTCATATATGGTTTCTGACATCTCTGTTCAAATGTTTATTGTAACATCTTTTCAGAGATTTAGGGCTGGTCCTCAGGGAAGTGTGACTTGATGGTTTAGTGCAAAATATCCATCAAGTGATGTTGCCAAGATTCATCTTTTTTCTCCGACATTTCACTTATTAATCTGTATGCAGAGAGCAATGCCTGCCGTCAAGTAAACCTTAAATTTGTTCTTTTTTAATTTTCTAATTAGGTTCTCTATTCATTTTACTGTGATATGCGTATACTGTACCTGATTTCTGGCAGTACCCTGATTAAACATGGTTCAGCAGCAATGTCTTTCTAAGTAACTACTGCAGTCAGTCATATATGCTTCATTAACTTAAATGTGGTGAGTATTTGAAATTTTAGGAGGAAAAGAAGCCAGGAAAATCATTTAGATATAGTCTATTCTTCCGTAACAGTTTTTTGTGCATGCTTTAATAACTAAATCAAAAGAAATGGAAACAGAAATAGCAGTGTTCTGGGTCACTTCCTGTTTTTTTGCTCTGTGATCTTCTTGAGAAAGCCATTTCTTATCATAAATGCATGGGTTTTTTAAGGTCAAGTGATGCAAAAGACAGTCTCAGAAACAGCAGCATAAGATTTTAAAACGGTCCCTAAATAAACAAGGAAATGAAGACAACAATTATGAATTGACAACAAACCCTAACAATAAACACATTATAAGCAAATAAAAACAGAAGGTAAAATAAACAGAAGCTACTGAAGTGTAAAAATAGAAAAAGGAGAGATAAAATCTCCAAGAAAACCATAGCTGGAAAGCTAAATTAATTGTAAAATCTAGAAACATTTGCAAAAAGTGTAAGTCTAATTGTGTTTGATGTCCAGCCCAAATGACATCCAGTAAGTTGATACATAAGATGATACCAAGTCCAGAACGAGATAATAACGATAAATAGGAAGCAAAGAAGTAGTGATTATTTCCTTTTGTTCCATGCATAAATGAAGCAGACGAATACACTCATATTGCATGTGTATTTTAACTGATGGAAAAATAATAACAGAGTGTACTGAAGGGGCAATTCATTACCATTTGAGAGGAACATACAAAATTCAGAAGAGCATTTTCAGGGAAAATCGCTGGCTTCTTATCACTTCTAAATGCAGGTAAAGAAATAGATCCTTCCTGATTTCTGTCTTTTATATAAGCAGACAGAGATCAGGGACGTTTAGCGTTGCCCTTAGTAGTTAATTCTTGTAGCAAAATGTGTTCTTTCAAGAAATATTATCGACATTTTTATTTTTGATTTTACCTAATCCCCCATTACTATTTAATGTAACCCACTAGACCATGTTGCATCAAAGCCCCATCCAACCTGATCTTGAACACCTTCCCTGAGCAGCCTATTTGACTGTCTTACCACCCTCACAGTGAAGAACTTCCTAATTTCTAGTCTAAATTAACCCTCTTCCAGTTTATAGCCATTACCCCTCGTCCTATCTCTACAAGCCCTTACAAAATGGTCCTTCTTAGTTTTCTTGTAGGCCCCCTTCAGATACTGGAAGGCTGCAATAAGGTCTCCCCAGAGCTCTCTTCTCCAGGCTGAACAACCACAACTCTCCCAGGCTGTCCTCCTAAGAGAGGTACTCCAGCCCTCCAATTATATTCATGGCCCTCTTCCAGACCCATTCCAACAGGTCTGTGTCCTACTTGTGTTGGGGGCCTCAGAGCTGAATGCAGTACTCCAGGTGGGATCTCATGAGAGTGAAGTAGAGGTGGAGAATCATCTCCCTTAACCTTGACCACACTTCTTTTGATGTAGCCCAGGATCCATTTGTCTTTCTGGGATGCAAGTGCACATTGCTGGCTCACATAAAGCTTTTCATCAACCAGCACCCCCAAGTCTTTCTCAGGACTGCTCTCAATCCATACTCCACCCAGCCTGTATTTGTGATCAGGATTGCCCCATCCAGGTGCAGGACTTTGCACTTGGTCTTGTTGAACTTCATGAGGTTGGCATGAGCCCACCCCTCAAGTCTGTCAAGGTCCCTCTGGACGGCATCCCTTCCCTTTAGAATATTAACCCCACCACACCGCTTGGTGTTATCCACAAACTTGCTGAGGGTGCACTCAATCCCAATGGCCATGTCACTTACAAAGATGTTAAATACCACTGCGGTCTCCACTTGGACATCAAGTTGTTGATTGCATATCTTTGAGTGTGACCATCCAGGCAATTCTTTATGCACTGGGTGATCCATCCATCAGATCTGTGTCTTTCCAATTTAGAGACCAAGATGCAGGACAGTGTCAAACACTTTGTACAAATCCAGGTATATGATGTAAGTTGTTCTTCCCTTATGGACTGACGCTATAACTCCATTGCAAAAGGCCACCATATTTGTAAGGCACAATTTGCCCTTTCTGAAGCCACATTGGTCATCATCAATAATTTTCCATGTACCTTAGCAAAGCCTTCAGGAGGATCTGCTCCATGACCTTTCCAGGCACCAAGGTGAGACTGACTGGTCTATAGTTGCCCGTGTCTTCCTTTTTTACCTTTTTAAAAATAGGAATTAAGTTTCCTCTTTTCAAGTCAGGGGGAACTTCACCAGACTACCATTACTTACAAAATACAATGGAAAGCAGCTTAGCAACTTCATCCACCAGTTACTTCAGGACCTGCTAACGGACCTTGTCTGGTCCCATGGAATTGTGTATCTTCAGGTTCTTTAGATGGTCTCGAACCTCATCTTCACTTGCAGCTGGTGGATCTTTCTTCTCCGATTCATTGCCTTTGCCTTCTGCAACTTGAGCAGTGTGGCTAGTGCCATTGCTGGTGCAGACTGAGGCAAAAAGTCACCAAGTACCTCAGCCTTCTCCATATCCTTCGTGACCAGATTTCTTCCGGAGAAGGCCTGCATCTTCCCTAGCCTTCCTTTTAACAATCAGTGCCCTGCTGTGCTGTCCATCCAACAGATATCAGCGTAGTTGAAACCAACCATAAGGACCAGGGTTTGTGAATGCAAAGCTTCTCCTATAGAGGGCCTCATCCACTCAGTCTTCCTGGTCAGGTGGCCTGTAGCAGTCCCCCACTATGATACCAGCTTCCACTGCCTTGTCTGTTATTGGATAGGGGTGTAAAAAGAATGAGGTTATTTAAGTTTGCAAATCAGAGAGAGAAAGGAATGAAAGAAGCAGCATTTGTTCATGAGGAAGAGTAGAAGCTGAGGAGAACTAAAAGGGCCAAATACATAAAAGAAGGTTTTAGCATCTTACGTATACATTATACTATCAGATATGCCTTCCTTTACTTTTCCATCACAAAAGGCAAGAGATCAAGGTGACAGATAATGTGAAGGAGAACCACCTTCATGCTTTCATTCCTGATGAACGCATGGAGTTCTCAGAACTCCAAAGAGTACAACAGACCATGATGGAATGGCTAGGGTTAAGGTCACTGTTGTCAAATTTGTCTGTATCACTGACTGCCCGTGATGATCTAGCTAGTGCAGCAAGGTACGCTCAGATTCTAGCCAGCACAATTCTGAACTCTACTGAAGGTCCTGCCTGGGCTGTTATTGTATGGAAAGGGCTGCATGACTCCATGGAGCAGAAAGGGGCAGCAGCAGTCAGGATGTAAATGTGCACATAAACATTGTTGAAGTTGATGGCCTTGGGATGAAGTAGTCTCCAACAAAGGTATCCAAATTTAATAAAAAAAAAACAAGCAAACAAAAAAAACAACAAAAAATCCCATCATGTAATTGTTCGGTAATTATCCCCTAAGATCTTACCTAAATGTCAGTAGATCATCTAAGTCAAGACTAAATAGCTTCAGACATGTCTAGGTAAGTGAGAGCTGAATACAGTTTTTCAAGATAGTCACTTTAGATGGTTCACCAAATCTCAGTGAAATTGTGTACCTTTTGATTCAAAGATTAATACGTTTGAGGAATGAAGTCTAAATTGCCTACTATATCTAGGTCTCAGTCAGCACTATGGAGACATTAATCACTAATGTGACTTCAAGATGACTACCTGATGGTCAGACAATACAAACACCTTTGAACAAAACGCAGGAAAAAAGATATGTATGATTGTCATTGAAAGTTGTTATCACTTACGTATAGAAAAATTTCCATTTGCTCAAATTTGCTTTATTTATTTCAAGTTTACTAAATTCATTTCATTTGAAAACAGGGCAGCTAAAAATGTTTAAACAATTATAGTAAAAAAATCATAAAAATCAGTTTTTATTGGCTGCATAGTTATGAAAAGAACAAAATACTTTTAAAGAAGATGTTCTTGGATTTATTACCATGGATTCTCCCTCTCAATCTTTTAATATGATGCACTTACAGGCTATTAGAAATGCAATTGAACAGATAAATACCATTAGTCCATATTTTAATGACACTCATTGGTCACACAGGAAATGTATCATAAGTATCATAAATGTATCATAATAAGATCAGACAGAGATTATATTCATTGGATTATCAATTATACATGGAGTAGGTTAGGTATCAGGAATTTATATAAGCATTTAAATTAGAATATTTTCTTCTCTCTCCTCTTGGAAGTATAGCAACAATTTTTGCTATTAATATATTTACTGTGAGCAAGTAAATAATCTGAATGATGCTTTAGTAATGTAAATCTGTGAGACCTGATGGGGAATAACAAGTAAAAGAAATTTTTGAATCAAATATCTTTTCAATTATTTACTTGATGGAAGCATCCTGCAAGTAGAAGATGAGCTCTGGGTGCTGTTACCATGGATTAAAGAAATGACAAAGCAAGAGCATTTGAAAGATAAGGGAAGGGTAAGGAGAAGGCACCAGAGAATGGGAGTGGCAATAGAACCGATCTGCTCTTCTGAATGTATGAGATAAAGTCTTTTTTTCTCAGTTTTTCCTGACTGCACTTTGTCGTCTTAAAATGCAAAGTTTAAAGTCTTTCTCCGTTTTTGTTTTTTTTTTTTCCTTTATTCTTTAAGCTTCCTTAAGCTTGTGTGTCACAATGAAACTTCTGAAGTTGCTTTCTTTCCCCCCTTTTGTCCTCTTCCTCCATTCTAAAATATGTATTCATTGGGCACATTGAAGTCAGAAATTTTTCATCTTCAGTGTTACATGAATAGTGCATTGCTACTGTCATCTACGGATCACATTTTCAGAAAAGAATGAAGAAGGAAAATTTCAGAAGTTTTTTCATTCATGAACTTACACAAAATAAAGAGTGCACAAATGTGACAGCTCTGTGGGGATGCAGAGTTCCTTGTCTGAAACTACCATCTACCAGCCAAAGTGAAACAGAGCAGCACAATTCCTGCAGCCAATTCCAGAGAGGAAGCTAAAGGATTGCAAACAGTAAATAAGGTTGTCCATGACACTTGGAAGTAATTAAATGGGAGATTAAACTAATCTAAACTAAAAGCATCTAAGGCATTGAAAGTAAAATTTACAGAGAGAAAATATTTTTTAAATCAATGATACTTTAAAAGAATAATCTAATCATGTCAATGCCCTGAAGGCTCTTTCTGAGGCAACTATAAAGGAAATAAACACATTGCATCAGAAAACAGAAATTCTAATGAATCATAAGTGACAGAACCAGGAAGGGCTTTTCACATTGCACATTCTGATCCTCAACATTTTGAGGAGTACTCTTTACTATTTAATGTAAGCTAGTTTCAAACATAAACAGTCCTGATTGTCCCAAAATCCTTTGCAATCTGTTAGTTTTCTTGACTAGTTCTATTATTTTTTTTTTTTCCCTGTACAGCACATATTTTTCCTTTTCTGGCCTTTCTGTTGTCATTTTCTAAGGTTGGGAACAATTCCTTTCTTTGATTTACGTTCTTATCCTGTAGGATTTTACATTTCAAGCGTTGATCATATATTAACGTTGATTGAACATTGCTGACATGCATCATGTATAGCTCCTTCGGTCTCTATATTCGGAACATTCATATCGCTTTTTCCAACCATTAGCTTTATTTCCCACTCATATCTTTTCTCATAGTTCTCATATATTTCAAACTGTGAAAAGAAGAACTCGATATATGAACCCAAACTTGAAGCATTAAAGCTACATAAAATATCATCTTTATTTTACTGAAATACAGCATTGGTTTTTCATCATTACCATCACAGTGAGTGGTTTGCTATATTATTGCTGGATATTTCAGACTTATCAGTTGTATTCAGGAGTTTTGGTTGTACTGCTTATTTCTTTTCCCACCACCACTCAGTGACCTAGAAAAGAGAGATTAGCAGCCTAATATATGCAGAAAGAGTCTGGATGGTTTGCATCACGGCTTACAGTGATTACAGCTCTAAGAAGAAAGAACTCCCACATCCTGGCTCTGACACCCATTAAATGTGTGTACAAATCCTGCTATAAGTCAGCTAAGCTTTGAAAGGGGCAGGCTGATATTCAACCTCACGCTCTGTGAGAAGCAGCCCTCAGCTACAGCCGGCTGCCCATTAAAGCTGCCATTTTCCTAGAAGCAATATCCTATGTATCAGAAGCTACTCTCATCTCCTGCTGAGGTTCAGTTCAGAAGTAGGAGCAGTGACATTTTATTGTGTTAGCAAAACACTTAATTTTATTTGTTTTTCGAAACCAAAATAATGTTTTTTTTCCAGAACAAAATCAGGGGTTTGCAATGGAAAAAAAGGCCCACTTGAAGAGAGGGAGAAAAGAAAACCCACTTGTTCTTGAGAGAATAGATCTGTTATTATTTAGAGCATACAGGTTTCTGAATTCAATCATCAAGACAGTTATAAATTTCATAACATTGGAAAGTAAGAGAAAATATCAGAGGAGGATAATCCTTCTTTTTGCATATATTCACTTTTTTTTCATTTATTCAACTCTGTACTGTTACTTCTCATGGTAACTCATTCGGATGATTCATTCCAGTATCCATATGTAACCTTTCTTATCTTGCAAAAAATTACAAATAGGTGTTTAGATAAAAGATGTGTAGTTCAGAAAATCTTTTGAGATTAAGCAAGGAAAGTAAGTAGCAATCAACATGTGCCTGGCAAATCATGGAGGAGGTCCTCCTGAGATCCTTCTAGGGCACATGGAAAATAAGGTGGTGGCTGATGACAGCCAACATGGCTTCACTAAGGGCATATCTTGTCTTACAAATTTGGTGGCCGCCT
The DNA here is from genome assembly GCA_013396935.1 of Baryphthengus martii. NCBI lineage: Eukaryota > Metazoa > Chordata > Aves > Coraciiformes > Momotidae > Baryphthengus > Baryphthengus martii. The sequence continues at coordinate 137,242 of VWZK01008566.1, read as the reverse complement.
ACAACAGTGGCTAAAGAAAGAAAAACTGACATCATCTATGTGGACTTGTGCAAAGCATTTGACACTGTCCTGCACAACATCTTGGTCTCTAAATTGGAAAGACACAGATCTGATGGATGGATCATTCAGTGGATAAGGAATTAGCTGTATGGTCACACTCAAAGAGTTGCAGTCAACGGCTTGATGTCCAAGCAGAGACCAGTGACAAGAGGTGTTCCTCAGGGATCAATACTGGGAGCAGTGGTATTTAACATCTTTGTCAGTGACGTGGCCATTGGGATTGAGTACACTCTCAGCAAGTTTGTGGATGACACCAAGCAGTGTGGTAGGGTTGATACTCTAGAGGAAAAGGATGCCATCCAGAGGGACCTCGACAGACTTGAGAGGTGGGCCCATGCCAACCTCATGAAGTTCAAAAAGACCAAATGCAAGGTCCTGCATCTGGGTTAGAGCAATCCCAAGTGCAAATACAGTCTGGAGAATGAGTGGATTGAGAGCAGCCCTGCAGAAGTCTTGGAAGTGTAGCTGACAGGCTAATAGCAACTAAAGTTGCCTAAGAAACTGATTGTTTGATGGAGCAACATAGTGCTCTCCTTTGATTTAGAGTAAATCTTTCAAAGGTAAGGCTGAAATAAAAATAAAACTGTAACTAAGACTGCTAAAATTATTTAATTTACATATTTTTTACCTTTTCTTATTACACTTGTCAGGACATGCACGTTAAAAAATGTCTGAGATGAACAAGTATCCACTAGGACTTCTGAATAATTTTCTTGAATTCATAGTCATTCATGATATGCTGTCCAGGGGTATAGTTTGGAACGCTGAAATTCCGGATTCAAGATTTGGCTCTCCCTACTCATACTAAGTGTTTTTGGAAGAGTGTCACAGATGTAAAAATAGTTGGAAGGAAACAGAATAGTCTCTTTGTAGTTGCTTCTACAGCTCAGAAGTATGATCTATCTTCATGGAAGAGGAAAGTAGGAAGATTACTTGACTATCATATCTACTTCCATATCTCCCAAGGTAGTAGAAAATACCTGATTGGCCTAGAGAAAGGCATTCCTTTCTCATCGTCACTCTGGCTATGACAGCAGGACTTCCACTTTTTCTCACTGTAGGTTCCAAGGTGTAAACTTGTATTTCAGCAAGACATCTTTACATGGAATAGAGTGTGCAACTGAATTTTGCGCAGAATTTTGATTTTTTAGATATTTTCTTCAGGTAGTTTCAAAGCCAATTATTAGGGTTTACACAGTGTTGAGCCTCCTTGGGTTGTTTGACTGTAAATGTAGGGCTGTGAGTTACAGTACCTCTGTTCATTGTCTGTGCCCTAGAGGGTCTTATCTCTGAATAAATTTGGGCAGTTCAACTGATCATCAGCGATCACTACATGAAATAGTTTTTTTTCCTTCAACAAAACAATCATTAATCTTTATTTGTATTACAGAATAAAAGTTCTCAAAGCCAAACTCAACCCAAATGGAGAATTTGGAAGCCTCCATTGTTTCCAGTGTCCGTCCACCTTTTCTCCTGCTTTTCTTCTTAAACAGTTTACCTACTTCTTTTGAAGCTCACTCTGGGGAAGTTCAATGTTAAAAGTTAATGTCCATCGACCGAGGCTTCCCACTGCCTCAGCAAAGACAACTCTCTAAAATACACTGCCTATTCAATTTTAAAGTTTCTAGTTAGACAGCTAGGCTCTGTTTTCCTCTATTTTTGCCCAAAGGAAGACTCCATTCTTTTCCCAATAAAGATAATTTGGAATTTGGGGGGAAGAAACAACTGATCATATGCAGTAAACAGAAATACTTCAAATATTTTCCTATTTTCTACATTTCCTTCAAGTATTCACCAGACACAAACAAATAATATATACATATATAGAGAAAGATATTCTATGGTGCCTTTTTTCCCTTTTTGATGCTTAGGAATAAAATATATTAAAAAAAAAAAAAAGAACACAAGATGAGTCTCACACAAACTCACAGTTCATACTGCCTTCCATAGAAGTTGGCAAAGAAGATAACACCTTCTTTAATATTGAGCAGATACACAACTCCCTTCTGCATGATCCCTACGGCTACACCTGTGCTGATAAATAAAGTATGGCAAAGTATATTTCTGGACACAAAGGCCAATGGGTCCAGAAAGGCAGAGCAGTGGGCATAAATGTTTATAAACTCTCTGCCTCCGAAGACAGCCAGAGATGGTTCTTGGAGTGTCCTAACCTCTAAGCTGTTCCTGGGGAAGTGTTAGTTCACATAGTCCCAAAGTCCTGAATGTCATGGACTATTTGGATCGTTCACTAGTATAGAAAAATTAATTGCTATGTCCAGGTATTAGACATGGTTCTGTTTAATTCATTATTCCAGACATAGCTCAGGGACATAGTGGTGACATCCAGGTAATCCAAAAGGGCACAACAACCCAAGTTATGAATGAGCAGCTGAATCCAGCACAGGCATGATGTACTAAAGTAAGATGTTAGTAATGTTGAAGTCTAACTCTTTAGCTTGGATTAGCAATGTGCAGCTCCATGAATTCATCATATGTTTTGAGACTGATTTACAAAGGAAAGCCTCAGCAGGGATACTGGTACTTGGCACTAGATAAAACAGAGTGAAGGTAAGGCTCCCCAAAGCAAAACTTCAGTGATTGAAACTATCCATTCCTAACCGTTGTTCTCCTTGCATTGGTAAATGATTTCATGCAGTTCGTTTATCAATTTGGGGCTTCACCTGAGTTCTCAATGAGTCCGAACTGTTCCATATATTAGGAAAATAGCAGGGGTTTTCTCCTAATTTAATTTATTTTTACACTGATATAACAGAAACATTCTGAAAACAAGACAGTAGAATTTGTTGAGGTTTACACAAACTAAAGGGATTTTTATATATGTACATAGGAGAAATTTTATTGTTGGATCATTGTTCTACATTAAAAAATACTAAAATACTAAGTTTTATTTAAAGTGAGTCTCTGTATTGATAGAGAGAAGAACTCTGATCCAGTAAGAGCACGGAATTATTTTTTTTTTCCAGCATTCCTCATTTCAAATATAAAGAATAGATGCAGAATTAGCAGTAGCTCCAGAACCCTGGTGCCTCCATGACAGGGCCTGAAGTGCACTAATAGGTCTGCCTATCCCTGCCCCAAACCCTCAGAGTCTCCTCCAACCCTGCCCAAGACCCCCATTCAGATCTTATGTGGTCTCCTCCCATGCTGCCCACAGCCCAGAACCCCCTTTCAAACCCTCACTCCTGGTGCCATCAGCCCCTGCCCCAGTGACTCCATTAGCAGCGCGAGTCTCCAGCTCCCCACAGCCCTGCCCTGCCCTGCCCTGTCATGGGCCCTGCTATGGGCCCTGCTGAGCCAGGCCCACCTCTGTGCCTATGTCCCATTTTGGACTCAGCATGTCCTAGTCCCTAGGGAAATGTCTGGTGCCTGCGGTTGGGACTGCCAGGTGTCTGGGCAGTAGGACAGGCCTTGGCTATCAGCCCCTGCCCTGCCAGTACAGGGAAGCCCTTGAAGTTCCCAGTGCCTGGTTCCCAGTGAGCCACCAGGCCACGTGGCCCCCTGACACTTAAATATGTTATATTTGTATCCCTTGTAGAAAGGAGCCAGATTGTATTAGCTTGCATATGTAAAGAAACAAACAGGGTGATTATTGCTATATAAGGAACAAAACCAAACACGTACATTGCATGATTCTAAATGCTATGCTGGCATTTGTAATTACATTTATTCAGGAATGTCCCCAGGTGCTGAGGCTGACTGTCACTGAACGGCCTGAATGATGCTCACAGAGCACAGACTCCACCAGAGGCTGGCTGCATGCAGCCTGTCTAATAAGAATGATCTGCTGAATGGTCTGGCTCCTGAGCTGCTCCGGGGAAGTTCCTCTCACAAATGTAAAGCAGCTGAATATTTCTTTTCTTACAACACAAAGGAAGGACAAGAATGAGGTATCTATACCATTGTACATCTCTACCTTTCTCATTACACTTGAAGGACTATACCTGAGAATATTTAAGTAGGTCTGCTTTCCATCCCAGTGTAAGCACATGGAGTGTATGCTTCTGAACTGGATTAATGGCTGACCTACTTGAACCTTGTAGATCATGCTATGCTAAACATTCACGTTTCTGTACAAAGTAAGAAATGTAAAACTTTCTACAAAAGTGAAAATATAGATGAAGAATTCCTTCAGTTATTGTTATATAGAACATCATTAAAAAAAAAGATACCCATAACTTGCTGGACAAGCAAAAAAAACTAAACAATTTCTAAAACTACCTGCTCCTACTATTTCTTATTACATAGCAACAGAACATCAATCTAAAATCACTCCTTATTTCTGCAAGAATGTGAACATGATACACAAAAGCATTGCAGTTAAACTCAACTCTTTCACTAACTGAGCTATTAAACTTCATGGATACATTACTGTACATTTTAACACAGGTGAGCTGATACAGAAATATTTGCTCTGTGAATTTACTCTTGGGTGCAAAATTATTAACTAATATAATTGTTTATTAATAAAATAGTAGTATTAGAGGCATAGTCTTTTGAATCTACATTAGGTAAGAAACATAAAGAATCCACAAGGAACCACATTTAAGAAAGGCTTAAATCAATGCACTTGCTGATATTTGCAAACATTTAATTTACATAAATGTGCATCCAATTTTCAACAGATTCCTACATAAAAATGTTAGGTCTGTAAAATTAAACTTAAGGGTTCTGTAATATATTTGAAATCTTATCATTTGATTATTCTGAAATACAAAGAACAAAACTTAAAATGTCAGGTTCATCATCAAACAACAAACATTACATTTATGTAGATCTTTGACAAGAAAATCTGATTCATCCCACAGAGCCAATATACTCATTAAACTTCTTATATTAATGGTCTCATCTTCATAGCTGATATAGAGAAATAAGCTTTTTCTAAAAGTCACTGCAGATTTTCTGCCTCATCCAGTATGCAGAACAACAACTCATGGGTCAACTTACTGGTTAGATCCAAACTTCAACACTGTAAAGGTCTGATCTTCCCTTACTCTTTCAGATAAATCCTTCTTTTGGGAGAAGGCAATAGTGCACCAAAAGAGACCGTCTCCTCCCCATCTCCTGTCTGTAGCAGTATCTTCTCCAGTGTGACTCATTGGCAGTTTATTCTTTTATTGCTTCCCACCTCTCCTGCTTCTCACAGCTCAGCCCAGCTCTGTTCTTTTATCTGCAATTTTTGCTGAGAATGACTAATTGAAGACAGACTAACAGCAGCAGACTTGGTTCTCAGGAACACTCTAATAATTTCGCTCAACATTACCCTAACAAAGTGGTATCTTGTCTGTCTTCCCAGTTAACAGCTTTGGGCTAGTTTGCTCTCCCTAGAGAAAACAATACCTCAACAAGTTTACCCTGTGAGTTTTACTCAGCTCTGTATCTCATTCTACTCACTTCCCATCGACCTCCCAAGATTTTCTTATATAGAGTATCTCCAAAATTCTGCAACAGTGAAATAAACAGTGGATATACTAATCTGCCTTCTCTTTAGCACTGGTAAATACTACCAGTTGCACTGCAAATAACTCTCCTTAGTTATGCATAAATCCCATTTCTTTCCCACAGACTTTGTATTACTTAGCAACTTAGAGATTTCTAGAAGATACTATTCCTTGGAACCTTGCCTGATCTTGAGCTTTGAGTTATGTTTTTAAGCTAATAATTTTGTGTGTAGGGCATTGCATCTAAAATATTAAGGAAAGGTTAGCAGATTTTTGTTTTAACGTTTTGTCCGGCAACATGTGATAGCAAAAAGAAATATGTTTAGGATGATAAAAAGGAAGAGAAAGTATGTTTATAAAATTTGAGGGTTGATATGGGTAACCCCACCACCACTGCTTTTGGTTTATAAGGAGCACGTTTCTCAAGCCAAGGAATACAACAGAGTAAAGGGACCAATGTAACTCTTTCACATTTTATAAGAAACACAAGACTCTTACAGTTTAATATTGTTGCACATCTCCTGAAATCTGTAATGTTATTTCCAGTATAGACGGAATACAAGACCCTTCCATTCAAAATCATTCTCCTTATCTTCACAGTAATGAAAAATAAGTGTTCTGATACTTAATATCTCCTCTATCAGCTGACAGTGTCCTGAGGAGCAGCACTCAATTTGAAAACCAGACCAGACAATAAATTAAACTTTTAGTGGAAATCTTGGTGGAAAGTTGGGGAATGAACAAAAAATGGACAATGCCTCACCTGAGAAGTCCCACGAGATTAAAGTTGAAGCACATTTGGAATATTAACAGACAATACATCTGAGTACGTGTTTCCAAAGTTAAATATTACACACAGCATTGTTCCTCAGACCAACAGCTTTACCAACAAAAATGATGTCTTATAACTCAAAATACGTTATTCTGGACTTTTTAAATAGAGTTCTTCTATGTCCATAGTCTTTTTTAAAGTTAATATGTCTGAAGAAATTTCTCCAAAGAAAAAAGATGTTTACAAATTCTTTAGGTAATATTAACAATTACCCTTTAATTTTCATAGTTATTGCAAATACTCTTAAAATTTCTGAATAACTCACTGTTTCCCTTAATGAGTATAACGTTCATTGGCAGCCAAAACAATTTCATACTTCTTGTAATAAATGGTATTTCGAAATCACTAGTGACTACTAAGAATTGTAATATGTAATGCACTATAAAACACAAGGCAAATAGAACAGAACCAAGAAACAGAAAAAAGCTCAAACACAGACAGTAGTTTTGTTGTTAACTAAAGCTATCTATTTACTTTGCTGTGTGGCATTTTTATGATAATCACTGCTACATTATATAGACCTACAGTGTAAGATTACAGATATTAGGAAATATGTCTTTCCATTAGGATTTTTTAAAAGTTCAGTTTTCATTTACCTATTTTGTTACCTTCACCAAAAATATGTATTATTGAAAAAAATCATGGACAAAATATAAAGGAATAATAGGGGGCAAAAAAGTAGCAAAATGACAAAGAAATGTTCTAGATTGTCTTGTGTTAGGAAGCAAGACCCTAAGAAATACTACAACTCTTAGAAAATAAACAAATATATTAAAAGGAAAATAATGTACCTTCATCAGAAGGTAAAGGTTGATTTAGGTAAAGTAGGATTGCACCCCTGGACTTCAGGAGAGTTAACTTTGACCTCCTCAAAGACCTACTTGGAGGAGTCCCATGGGTTAGGACTCTAGAAGGTGGGGGGACCCAAGAGAGCTAGTTGATGTTCAAACACCACTTTCTCCAAAATCAAGATTGGTACTTTCCTATGGGTATGAAATCAAGCAGAGGAGGCAGGAAACCTGCATGGAAGAGCAAGGAGCTTCTGGAAAAACTCAAACGGAAGAAGGAAGCTTACAGTATGTGGAAAAAGGGACTGGCCACTTGGAAGGATTACAGGAATGTTGCCAGAGCATGCAGGGATGCAATGAGGAAGACCAAGGCCCTCTCAGAATTAAATCTGGCAAATAATGTTAAGGAACAACAAGAAGGGCTTCTTCAAGTACAGGAGTAGGAAAAGGAAGACTAAGGAAAATGCAGGCCCACTGCTGAATGATGTGGGTGCCCTGGTGACAGAGGATACGGAGAAGGTGGAGTTACTGAATGCCTTCTTTGCTTCAGTTTTTACTGCTAAGACCAGACCTCAGGAATCCCAGACCTTGCAAGTAAGAGAAATTCTGGAAGAAGGCAGACTCTCCCGTGCTCGAGGAGGATTGTGTTAGAGATGGGATCCATGGGCCCTCACGGGTTCCACCCATGATTGCTGAGGGAGCTGGAAGGTATTATGGCTATGCCACTCTCCATCATCTTTGAAAGACCATGGAGAATGGGAGAGGTGCCCGAGGACTGGAGGAAAGCCAGTATCACTCGTGTCTTCAAAAAAGGCAAGAGGGAGTGCATAGGAACTTACAGGTCACTCAGCCTCACCACCATCCCTGGCAAGATGATGAAACAGGTCATTCTGCAGGTTATGTCTAAGCATGTGGAGGAAAAGAAGGTTATCATAAGTAGTCAGCATGGACTCACAAAGGGGAAATTGTGCTTGACAAATGATGGCATGACTGGATCAGGTAAGAGCAGTGGATGTTGTTTGCCTTGACTTCAGCAAGGCTGTCGACACTGTCTCCCATAACATCCTCATAGGTAAGCTCAGGAAATGTGGGTTACATGAGCGGACAGTGAGGTGGATTGGAACTGGCTGAATGACAGAGCTCAGAGGCTTGTGATCAGTAGTGCAGTCTAGTTGGAGGCCTGTAGTTTGTAGTGTTCCTCAGGGGTCAGTACTGGGTCCAGTCATGTTCAACATTTTCATTGATGACCTAGATAAAGGACCAGAGTGTACCCTTAGTAAATTTGCTGATACAAAACTGAGAGGAGTGACCGACACAGAAGGCTATATTGCCATTCAGCAAAACCTGGACAGACTGGAGAGTTTGGCATAGGCATTGTTAAAACTATTCAACAAAAATAAGATCATACTGATTTTATTGGAAAAAATAACTTAGAAAGTTTATCAATTCTGCAAATAGAATTTAATAACTTTTTTATTAATTGTGTAAAATTACAATCAATAACTAGTGTGTTTGGATTTTTCCCTTCATGTCATCACTTTACAAATGTGAATCAGAAAGAATGTCTGAATGAATGAGTGACTTAAATGGTTGGAAATAAAATCAATGTTCTCCATTCCACTCTCTTCTGTCACTCTCTTATTACCAGTTATATTGTACAAAACATAGAAAAATAAGAGCAATTTATAAGCCTTTAAAAGAATATCATTATTGCCACCAGATTCATCCAGGATGAATTCTCATGTTAATATTCCAAATACTCTTCCAGTGGCAGATCTTATGATTTTGAAGGATTTATTGTTGTGTACTACTTGAATTTGAAAATTCTGAATTGCTACCAAAATTCACTATATAAAAGAATCACTACTGTTATTGGTAAATAAAGAAATGGAAGAAAACATGAAAATAAATGTAACAGAATAAGAAGGTAAGAAAAACTTAGTAACTGTTCTAATTTACTCAAATAGTGTATGTTTCACTAATAATGACTAATAAATGAATAGTTCTGATAATGAATGAATTGTGGTAGAATATGGAAATTTGGATTACATCAGTGATTATGAGATCACAACAGACTTGCATATTGACAGAATATTATACAAGAAGAATTCTAGTGTCCCCTTTTTACTGTTAATCAACATACAAACATTTGTATGTAGTGACAAACTTTTAAGCATGACTTAATAGTTGCAATGCCTGGTACTGAAATTGCATCTGAAACTTTATGGTGGAATGAAAAGGAAAGACCTGCTTATTCTTTTGTACTCTCATTAACCACTGTCTTTCCTTAACAAGTGGGTAAGTAAAAGAGAGGTAACTACATTTTCCTCTAAAAATTTTTTAAGAGAACATCCAACAAAACAGAAATAAAAGTTGTCAAGAGTTAAAAACAAACACCAATTTATAAAAGTAAGATTCCTTTCTGAGTCTTTGAACTCAAGCTTCTGAATTTTCAGATAACTCCCCAATTCTCTATATTCTTCCTTGTTTATTTCACTTTCTCTTTGAAACAAGTATGGAGAAAGGGAAAACTAGAAGTAAAAAAAAAAGGAAGATAACTTCAAAAGATTTCCACCTTACAACATCTGAGAAAAGAAATTCCTGAGGAAGAATCTCAGGGGGCTTTTGTGTTCTTTTTTCTTTTTTTTTTTTTTCATATTATAAAAGACATGGGTTTGTGTTTAAAATGAACATGCATAAAGTTAAACAAAAAAATTACAAATACATAATAAAGTTGAAAAATTACATAAGTAATGTGTTACATAATTCCAATTAATTTATCTAGACATTCATATATGACTACATGAAAAAGAAAACTTTATTTATGACATCGGGAAAGGTTTACAGGTATGAAATTTGGAAAGATTTAATTAGCAGCAATGCTTACATTGTTTTGCCTTTGTGCAATAGGTAGTATTACTATTTAGGAATGCTGTTTACAAAAGCATGACATCTGTGAAACTTCATTTACAATGTCTAATTTTTTACATTATTGTGAATAGATCATGCATTCTTTTTCCAAGCATCTTCCAATTGGTTTTATTGTCTGAAGAAATAGCAACGAAAAAAAGACTCTTCCAAAGGCTTGTCTTTTCTGTAGCATGCTGAGCAGCGATCATCAAATCTAAACCTCTCTGAATTTAAAAAATATTTTTTTCCTCAAGTAATACCAGATATTAATCATCTACTATGCCTCTGAGAAAGTTCTGACACTCAAATAGGTTAGGTCAACATGTGCATCCAGCTATATTAAGTAAACATTTGTCACAGAGGTACCCACAAAACACACAGCAGCTGCCATACAAAAATGGGAGTTTATTGCAACCAGGGTTGCTAGCACTGCTTTGGACTAAATACAGGTTCTGATGCCTGACAGGAGTTAACTACTACACAACAAATTCCTAACTTTAAGGAAAGACAAACCAAAATGGGCAAGCTCTCACTCATAAAAGGGGAAACCTCCCACACCAGAGTGCCTGAGATACCACTCACTCAAGGAGGGAGGCGAGGCTCACTCGCTCCAGAGAGACTCCCTCAATCCATGGAAGTATCTTTGGGCAGCGTGTCCAAAGGGAGGGCCCGACTTCCAGGCCCGCTGCTCTGCCAAGAACCAACGCCTCTGGCTCTCAGGCAGGATCTCATTTATACCCCAGTCGAGGGTGCACTGTGGTCATTCTCACTGGCTGAGAGACAAGTCCGGAGAAACCCGGCAGAGCCCGGACAGGCCGCAACCCCGAGCCTGTTTGCTGAGGGCTGCAGCCCCTGAGGTGCCAGTTCAGCACCGTGAGGGGCGGCTGAATGGCCGAGGCCTCAAACTGCTCCGGCTGAGGCGCCAAACTGCTCAGCACCTCCTGTGTGCTCTGTCTGGGTTGTCTGTGGGGTAGGCTGCACATGCCACAACATTTAATGATTATTCTAAAGTAAATACTGGGCAGAAGGAAAGGAGAGGTAGGCAACAGATTAAATCCTGGCACTTGTAAGCAATAAATGAAAATGCTTTTCCCTTCTAAATAGCAGATCAGTTACTATCTTTTCAGAGTTTCATTCTGAAACATACTCTGGCTAACTGTAATATTTTATATAAAAAACTTCATTAAATATATTTTTGTGAACTTCTGAAGTATTACAAATCCTCAAGCAAACCTCAGCAATGAACAGACATACTTTTCAAGTAAATGGTGCAGGGAATTGGGGAGATGCAATCCTTGCCTATGGCTTGTGATACCTGAGCGCATACTGATGCTAAAGGGGAAAGGGTCAAGTGGTTTTAAAGCCCTCTGTGACCTTGCCCTAAAAAAAATGCAAACTAAATGGAGATTTATACTTCTTAACATTCTTCCATTAACATTTCCATACTATTTCAGTGATGTTCAATGTATTTCATCAGTATGTAACTGGAAAAATAAGTAGCTTTACACAGGAGGAAAGTAACTTGCATACATTCTTGAAGTTTCTAAGTAAAGATCTCATAGCCTGAGTGAATAAGGAGTGAAAACAATTTATTTCAAAAGTATGAGGTCAGTCTCCTGAGGAGATTGTAACTTAACTGATAAACCTAAATTTCTCACATATTGGGTAAAGGAAAAATAAAATACAAGATAAAAAGCATTAATTATTTGTAAAACCTTTGTTAAGAAGCAAAACAAAACAATGATCGCTTTCATTCTATTCTTCTGATCTGCTCTGTAGCTAAATTAGAGAATGCATTAGGAGAGAACCATTTTCACTGTCTGCTTAAAAAACCAGACTTTTATTCTCTATTGAATTCTGCATTTGACAGAACAAAACAGGAAAATAGGCTTACTTCATTTGGAAGAAGGAGATGGAGCAAGACAGGTAATAAGTTTTGAACCATCACATTTGGATATAAGGGAACAATGATGAACAGATGCTTTTCACCCTTTATTCATACTTCTGATAAAAATCCATTCCTTTCATCCTGTGGAAAGCTGGAGGATGTAATTAATTGTACAATCAAAGGCAGTCATGTCAACTCTTATGTGACTGATTACATTAATTGCTAAAAAAGTAGAATTCCAATCTTTCCTTGGACAACAAAGAAAAAAAAAGTTCCTCCAGGCCACTGTGAACTTATTAAAGACCCAGGAAACTGCAGACTGGTCAGTCTCACCTCAGTCCCTGGGAAAGTAATGCAGCAAATAATCCTGGAAATCATTTTTAAGCATACCAAGGAAAAAAAAGGTGACTGGGGAGTACTCAGCATGGATTTACAAAGGAGAAACCATGCCTGACCAACCTCACAGTCTTCTCTACAAGACAAATGACTCAGTGAATGAGGGAAGTGAGAGATGTTGTTTATTTTGAATTTACCAAGGCTTTTTACATTGTGTCTCATAGCATTTTCCCAAATAAATGTATTATCTAATAAATAACTATATTATAAAAAGACTGGATATAGACTAAAAACTGGCTGAAATGTCATGCTTACAGGAATGTAACTGGCAGCATGAAGCCAAGCTGAATATCAGTCACTAGTGCTGATTCTTGGACCATTGGTTTATTTCTTCATTAATGACTCTCAACAAATTTGGGAGTGATAAAAACCTGTGAGGAACTTGATTGTTGATACACCAGACAGTTGTTCAGCCATTCAGAAGTACCTCAAACAGGGCAGAGAAATGGGCTAACAGGAACACAATAAAATTCAATGAAGGTAAACAATAGTGTTGCATCTGCACAGTACAGACTAGGGGCCAACAAATAGGAAAGCAGCTTGTCAGGAAAAGGCCTGAACATGAGCCAAGCCACCACTGTACCTTTGAAACAAAGATCAGCAGCCTCCTGGGCTGCAGTAGAAGCGTTACCAACATGTTGAAGGAGGTGATCCTTCCTCTCTCCTCAGCACTGGTGAGACATAGCTGGAGTGCTGTGTCCAGTGCTGGGCTCCCCAGTTTCTCAAGAGAAACATGGACATACTCAAGTGAGTCCATTGAAGGGATACAAAGATGATTAAAGAGACTGGAACAACTTTTGTACAAGGGGAGGCTGAGTGAGCTGGGACTGCTTAGCCTGAAGAAGAGAAGGCTCAGGGGGATTTTACCAGTGTATAAACAGTTGATGGGAATAGAAGAAGAGGGAACCAGACTCTTGTCAATAATGCCCCAGTAACAGGACAAGACACAGTTGAAGCATGCTGAAACAGAATCATTTCCACTTAGAGGTAAGGACCAAATTTGTACTGTGTGGATGGTCAAATCCTGGAACAAATTGTCTAGAGCGGTTGTGGAGTGTCTATCTTTGGAGCTATTCAAACCCTGACTCGACAAAGACCTCAGTTCATGACACTTTGAGCACGGAAGTTGGATAAGACAATTTCCAGCGACTCCTTCTAACTTCGAAGGTTCTGTGATTTTGTGAAAGTTAATATGAAGGGCTTTACATCACTGTCCTTTTGTATTTTGTGCAATTCCATTACTTCTCATGAAATTAAGGTTGTCTCAAGTAGGCCCACAGTGGCAATTTATTTAACCTGCCAAGCAAGTGCATTCCAAATTCAGGAACAGTAAAAACTACACTGTAAATACGAGCTTATTCTACCTGACCTCCCTCAAGAACTCTAACATAAAACTAGATCATAAATATGCACAACATGGCAGATGTCAAGACTCATGAATACATATAAATATTCATCAACTTATGGAATTCTTAGCTACCCACTGAGAGTGTTTACGTTTGAACAAGAAAATCAAAGCATTCTACCCACATGCTTAAAACATAATTAATAATTTGAAAAGTAATTATCACATGAGAAAAGCTTTATGACTGTTAGAATAGTAATCACTGTGGGACAATTCAGTCTTCTCATAGTAATTAAGGGGTTTTTGAAATAAAACTATAAAAGATGTCAAGAAGAAAGATGCCTAAGCTTTGAAAGTAGTTTTCAGGTAATTGTAAAGGTTCTTAAAATTTTTCTGATATTTCAGTGTTCTTTAAAAGAGAGGTTTACAACATTTTAAGAAGTTGGGCTGAGAGTCAGCATCCCTAAAATTTGTCCTGGGATCAATTACAATATTGAATACAGTATTGAATACAAGCAAAACAGAGTCATAGTCTGTATCTACCAAGTAGATAGCTTTCTAACTGCTTTAGAGTCTGAGATGTATCCAACTATTGCAGATAAACTCTAAGCTAACTTGTGTTCTGAACTTAAAGCTATTCGGTGACCCAAATTCTTAGGGTCACTTCAGAGAACCCCCTCATAATGCTCGTTTACTTGTTTGTTTCAGATACTCCTTTGAATTACATATAATCTGTTTTAATAGGTTTTATCTATTTGCAAATTAAAGCTAAATTTACAGGCACTGGAATTTAATATTTTCTTTCCTGAAGCAATCTTTTGCACAGTTTATGGCCCAAGTCACCTAAGGTTACTCAAAATTACACGAGAGTACACCTTAGGTTAGGAAATACCTCCAACAGAAAGCTCTCATATGATCACTTTGTTTCAAATATTACGAAAATTGTGCTGAGCACCACTGAAAAGAGATTGGCCCCATCCTTTTGACGCTCCCCCCTGTAGATATTTGTAAGCGTGGATAAGATCCTCTCTCAGTCCTCTCTTCTCCATGCTAAACAGACCCAGGTCTCTCAGCCTTTCTTGTCTCTGAGATACTCCAGTCCCCTAATTGTCTTTGTAGCCCTTCACTGGACTCTCTCTAGGAGCTCCCTATCTCTCTTGAACTGGGGAGCTCAGAATTGGACACAGTACTCCAGATGTGGCCTCATTGTGGCTGACTATGTCTTGTGCCTCTGTGTGCATTAATAAATTCATATTAACCATTGAACAAAACATTAGTTAACCCTAATATATTTCATAGTCTCTGATGTGTACAAGTCTTCTGCAGAAACCTACGGAAGACATGGATTACACATTCATCAGTAACAAATTCTCTTCCTCAGTCCACTGTAAATTTTAGGGTATTTCCTGTCACAGCAATTCCATTTAATATAGCCAGTGGTATCTATGAGTGCTCAGACCTTCAAAAGACTGGCCCCTGAGCCAATCTGTACACTTTTAGCTATAAGTTCATAGTCCAGCCCTGCCCAGACTTCACGGTGAGTCTCAGGACACTCGCACGTGTATCTTCATTACTGCACCAACATTAAGAAACAGTATCTTTCAATTGATTTACCTACTTTTCTCCAAATAGTTTATTTTAGATTTTGCTTACAGTTCTGTGCGCAAAGTAATCAATATCTTTATGAGAAATATCCCAAAGAAATAGAAGGGGTAGTGATGTGTGTAGTATTGAAAAATGCCTTCCAAATATAGACAAAAGCCAATAGATGACGCTCTACAGGAAAGTATTTTTACTTAAAGTTAGCCTGTAACATATCCCCCAGAAACAGTGTTTTTCAGAATGAGAAGACCTTCTAAATCACATTTACTTTAGGAGATATCCAGCCATATTTAATCTCTTGCTCTTCCACAGGGTTTGGAAATATGCCCATTCTTCAGAACACAGATATTCTCAAAGAGACAAACAGTTTATCTATTTATCCATCCTGCAGCAATGAAATCTCTGAGCACAAAGGAATGTATCATTGATGGTGTATGACTGGCATGTTAAAAGGATTTTGGAGGGGAATATGCCAGAGCACATCATACTTTTAAGTGATATATGTCAGCTGCAGAATATATTTAAGGGTTCAGTGGCACCAACAGAATCAAATCTAATGCTGCAGGACAGAGAAAGGACACAGATTTTTACCTGTAGGCAACATAAGACAAGTTTAGATTAGACTAAGAAAATGACCCATTTAGCCTTTTACGTAAGGAAATTCTTGGAATGCTTAAACTAAAGAATAGCCTAGATACACGTGAGGTGTGTTTGATTTGGGATCTGAAACCTGCTCCAACAATTGAAGAAGTAACTGAGACAGTTTCCTTTTCTCTGAAACTCCTATTATGTGCTGGCATACACTGCTATGCTACGCTAAATATTACTATCAGTACAGTAAGTAGAGTTAACGTTCACCTGGCATATATACATTTGTCACAGGCCTCTATATCCTCTTGTAAATGGAGTTCTTATTACATGGTTTGCTGCTTTCACAGAGCACAGTGGTTCTGATTCTTTCAAGAAGCACTCGATACATTTTCTGACACTAGTCAAAACAATTCCTTTATCATATTAGGACTGGAATATATGATTATAGATTATTTCTGCTAAATAATGAAATGACTTGCTGGTTTTAGTATGAAACCCAAACTCATGATAATTATAAATGCACTGTATGATCACTATTTTGAGACAACTTCCAAATGGCTTGAAATACGTGTGTATATTTTGTAGTCAAATTTTGAATATAGAACAAAAATTGAAAATAGAAAAAAATGCTACATACATAAGAATGTTCTAAAGTCCTTTTATTTTACATAGCATTTTTTAATCTTTTATATAGTGATGTGTGTATTTATAATACATTTTATTCTATGTGAATAGTTAAAACTTATCAATAAGTAGAATGTGAATTTGTAGACGATCTTTCTGAAGCCCTGAGAATAATAAGAGAAATATTCCCAGAATGTAAATTAGAAAAACTTTTATTTGCGTCTAGTGTTCTTCTCCAGCTCAAGGCCAAAAAAAAATATTTTATTCAGCTCATTAGAGTTATATGGTAAACCTGGTACCCTGTGGACCATGCATTTAATAAGCATTTGACCTCCAAGGATGAAAGATAACCTTGCTATCTTTAGACAGGGATTAACCAATTGGAAATACAATAAAGAAAAGAGAACAAACTACTTAATCTCTTATACCGTTTTTTTAATACTTACTTGTTAAGTTAATAAATAGTTTTTGATGGACTTGCTAGGGCTATCTACAATGACGTACATATTGAATTATTTTATTTAAGTATCAGTATCTGAAAATATTAGTATAGCTGTAGAACAAGTGCTGTTTTTACTTAAAATACAGATTTTCTGAAACTTAGCATGGTAAAACATTCTTCTTGTGACTTCACAGATTCTTCATAGAATTTTTCAGATCAATGTTTTCACTTATTCTTAGCAGCATGGAAAAAAGAAGGTATGAAAGAAACAGAGTCTTTCTAGAGTCATACTCTGATGTTAAGTTTAAAAATTACCTACCTAGCATTTGTCAGTCTGTTAATATACTGATTCATTTGTGCACTTATTACTAAGTACACAGCACAATTGAAAGAATCATGCAGGGTTTTAACGTAAGTAAACTTTTTTTTTTTTTTAAATGGTACTTATTATGGTATTTATACATTGGAACAAAAGCTTGTCTACTATCACCAGTTAGAACATCACTTAAGCTCCAATTTTCATTTATACTAAATTAACATTTGGGTGCAAATTGTTTAGTATAAAAATCTTTAAGGCATTTTCATCAGTTCTATTTAAAGAATTTGTCAGACAAAATGAGTCTGCCATAAAATCTACCAGTTGGCTCAAATGTAGTGAATCACTGAAGAAAAGAAGCCTTTGAGATATAGGAGCCATTTAAAATCACAGAATTACCAAAAATATATAAATAAAAAAAATAGGTTGGAAAGCACTAATTCAAGTCCCTCTTATTCAAAACAACAATCATTTTGAAGGTAGATCAAATTTCCAAGTTAAAACTGTTTAGGGTTAAATTCAGTGCCATTTTGAGTATCTACAAGAACAGAGATTCCACAGTCTCTCTGCGTAGCCTGTTCTAGTATTTAAATACACTCACTGTGAGTAAACTTTCCTTATTTCTAATTAAAATTTCATTTGCTGCACCTTGTCACCATTGCATTTCATTTCTTTGCTGGACATCTCTAAGAACTTTGATTCCATCTTCTTGCTACCCTCTCACTGTTGCTGAAGACAACAGGAAGAACCTTGCTCACTTTTTTCTTCTCAAAACTGAGAAAACAGTTTTTTCATTCTCCTTTGTATGTCATATACTTCATGCCTCTAAACACCTTTGGGGCCATCTACTCAGCTTACGTAGTTTTTTTCTCATGTGTTTTCTACTGGGAACTAAAACCCGGGTACAGTACTCTAAACTTACTCTCAGAATTGTCAAATAGAAGCTACCTTCTGTCTCTACTCTTGCTAATGCAGCCTAACATGCAACAGCCTTTCTTGCTGCAGTCATACCTTGTTGACTTGCATTCGTCCTGTTGTTTGCAGAGACCCCAGCTCCTTTTCTGCAGAGACAGTTCTCAGCCTTTCAGTCCCCAGTCACATGGGGTTATTAATACATTTGCCTTTGTTGAACTTCATATAGCTTCTTTTAGCCCGTTTGTGAAGCCTGTCCAGATAAGTCTGTATCAGCCCTATCCTCCCCTCACATGCTTTGGTATAAGCAATAAATCTTCCTAAAGGTGTATCCTAACACACCATTCAAACCGTTCACGAAGATGTTAAACAGTATTGGCCCCAGTCTTCATCTCTGAGGAGCACCCACTGTTAACTATGATCCAGCTGGATATTACACAGCTAATTACACTCCATTCAGGCCAGCACTCTTGCCGCTTTGCCATGTTGTAGTCTGCCTTTCCAACGTAGCTACAAGAATATTTGTCAAAAATCTTACTGGTCAGAATAAACAGCTTTCACTGTTCTCCACTTGTTCAGAGTCAGCTATCTTATCACAGAAGGCAATCAGGTAAATCTATGCTGGCTCTTCCCAGCCACCTTGGTTTTGTCTAGCAGCTATGTCATGGATGAGTGGAATGCATCTCACTCAAAAGAGAGAAGCAGTAATATGTTTTATTGAGGTAAAATAATAATTTGACAAAGTTCAATAAATTTTATAGAATTTAGCAAGGTTTAGCAATGGTTTACCAAGGTTCAGTAACTTTGATGACAAGGTTCACCATATTAATTACTGCATGAAGAAACATAAAAAGGAAAATTGAGTTAGAATTGAGTTAGAATGATTCACACAGAGACCTGAGACACAAATGGTAAAGAAGACCCTCCAATTAAGCCACGAGATTCAGTGTAGACCCTCTTGCTTTCTAAACTCCTTAGGCAGCGTATGTGCAGCCAGGTCTAATCTCAGTCTCAGACTTGGACAATAGTTTATGCCCAATGGAATTATCTATACAATGTTTATAATAATATAGAGTAGTTAAATGAATTAGTAATGTCTCATTAGTATTAATTCAGCATGCTATCTGTCACTCACCAAGGATCTGTCACAAGTAAGGGATGTGTCCACCTTGGGCAAGGAAGGATCTCTTAGTGTCAGGTAAAGAATCTCAAACTTTGAGAGGTGTCCCTGTTCAAGGGGAGAGTCACCTGGCTGCAATCCAGCTGAAATTCAGGGAGAACTGAAATTTGGCTCATCCTTATGGTAATATTTATAGAATTAAGTACCTGGCTGCCAGTCAATAGTATCAATAGTATAGACAAGATAGATGTTTTCATTTTAGCTCTCGTATTTTGTTTTGTAGTTTGGTTATCTTGCACTTTTGGCCTTCAAATCCGCCTTTCAAGATATTTTTCTGAGGCACCTTCACTTTCCTGTATGTGAGTGAGTAGTTCTCCAGCTTGCAGGTTCACTACAGGGCATGAGATCTGCTGCTCCTTAGACCAAACCAAAGTATAGCTGGTTTGGTCAAGTGTACCTGTCATAGATAGATTGCCAGTGAAGATATTTTAAAGCCCTCTTCAACAGGTTAACAAGTCTGTTTGCAAAGACATTATTCCTCTCTCATCAGATGTATCCTATCTTTCCCCAGTAGTCTAATTCCTCAGAGAGAGCATTCTATAGTCAGAAAAGCTAAATCACAGAATCACAGAATGACAGAGGCTGGAAGGGACTTGGGAAGATCATTTAGTCCAACCCCCCTGCCAAGGCTGCCCAGAGAGGTGGTGGAGTCTCCTTCCCTAGAGACTTTCAAAACCCACCTGGATGCATTCCTGTGTGGCCTGCCCTAGGTGATCCTGCTCTGGCAGAGGGGTTGGACTCAATGATCTCCAGAGGTCCCTTTTAACCCCTACTACTCTATGATTCCATGATTCTATGTTTGAAACAAATTCTAACATATTTGCTTTCTATGTATAGTAAAAAGGAAAAAAAAAAAGAAAAACTGAAAGGAACACTATAACACCACAGGGTGACACTGATCACTGAGAAAACAGTAAATTTTTTTATTAGGTATAGCAAATTAAAAAAAATATAAAAAACGATCCTAGAATATTTTTTTTTATAATATGTGGAAGGGTATGTGGAAGGAGAATGTCTGCTCCTTTAAGGGTGAAGGAACTTTTTCAATGCATCAAGGGATAATAAGAAAAGGAGGAAGCCATAAACAAGAATATACAGGGACACAAGCTTGGGGACAAACAGTAAGTGACACAGTGATGAGAACTAAACTAGCTCAGTCACGCTAATTGGTGAGAGTGTGAGAAGTTATCTGATTGGGGATCTGGCCAATTAGGAAACTAAGGGAAAAACAATCTACAGAGGCAATGGCCTAACACAGCGAATGCAGGGACAGCGACCAGAAACAAAGGTAGCCACTCACACTAATTGATGGGCTATCAAGAAACTACTGATGCTACTTCCAGGAAGATCAACCAGGGGAGACCCTGGTCTTTGAGGGTTGCAGGAATCGATAGACTTATCCAGTCCCTGGGGGGATATGCTGGGGAAAGGAGAAACAGGGAGGAATAAAATGGGAGTCGGACTAAGAAAAAATAAAAGGGACTGGTCACGTGTAAAAGAGGGCTGGTCAATAAGCATGTCTGCCAAATCCTGCATCTGATCACTGCAGTTTTGTCCTGTCTTCTTATATATTCTTATTAAACGTTTTCTTACCTGTGTAATCTCCCTTCTTATTCCGTGTGTATCTTTGCTGCAAAGACAGTTTCCAGTGCTGGACATGCAAGGAGCAAAGAGGAGTGATCATAATATTCTTCCCACAGTTTGAAAATCCCTATCAAATGATTATCTGCTTTTATTTGGATTACCGTCTCAAGTTCTTCATGAAAGAGAAGAATAATAAAAATCAAGGTCTGAGTAAAAGCATCAACAAAATAAATGCATTTAAATGAACCCATGAAAATACCAGTCACTCCCCTTGAAAAGCATTCATAGAAAGGCCTTATTCCAGGAGACAATCTTTCAAATAAGAATTCTTTTGTCTAGATAACTGGCTGAATTCAGGTGAATGAGACAAGATGGAAATTACAAATAACCTTACAAAGAAAACATTTAATTGTTCATTTAATTGTTGCTTCTGATTATATTACACTTATTAGTGAATATTCAGTTTTTCAGCTGCAATTTTTAGCAATCATAGGCAATGGAAGGAACCACAGTAAAAAGTGCTAGATTTCCCAGGTATTTGAATGAAACTCAAACACAACAAATAAAAAAACAACCCAAGAGGCTTTTCTTAAAGTATGTATTCCAGGTTAGTGCTCTTGTCACTTAAAAGAACAAACTTTACAAATAGATTGATAAACAGGTTAAGAGTAATCAGTATTTATAGACAGTGAGTTCTGTCAATTTTATAAACAATAGATCTAATCTAGCAGTTATTCATAGCATCCAATCAAATAGTAATTATATTTTTAGAATATGGAGAACAAATGTAAATAATGTGTAAATTATCTATGTCACAATCTAATCAAAGATGATTAGATAATTGCTAAACAGCACTCAGTTAATCATTTGGTTTCTATCACATCCCATAAGCAACAGTGATCGTTACATACAGCGATCATTTCTAATACTCCACGTTAAAAAAACAAAAGAAAAAAAAGGTGATACACTTGTACAAGTTAAAGAACTTATTTGGGCTATAATTATGATTTGGTAACAGTCCTAATTATTGACTGACTTAAGGAATGTTGCTGCTCCTCTTTTGAGAACTAAGATTCATGTTTCACAGGATATTTCTTCACATAGATGTAGCATTTCTGAAATGCATATTTTTTCCATATAATTTGAATATTGAATAACTAAATTGAACAGAATTAATTCTGTAATATAATCTGCTGATTGCTATCACAGGAAGAGTAAACATTGTTCCCTTGTTCTTTTTACCAAGTTCAAATAAATAAATAAGGAAGTAAGAAAATAAATAAATATCCCGCCATTCTATTTGCTGACAGACATATTCACTGACTCATAACAGTATTTCACAAAGTCAGTGATAATTTAATACATAGTATAATGAAGGGAGGAAAACGATTAACAAATCGCTAATCTTCATCTGAGGTAAAAGTTTCTTCTGTAAACTGACAAGATGCATTTCACCAAAAGTACATAGATATCTTTAAGCTTTTCTGTCTTTTCATTGCAACCATACCAGGAACTTTCTTCATGAATCAGCAGAATATTCCTTCCATTTCTCTGCTTTATATAACCAAAAATGTCTAGGCTTATGTTACTACATGAAAAAATAGTAAATGTAGGAATGTAGGTCTTCATTCTAATCCTAAATCAGAATTATTTGATTTACTCCATGATGAGTAAAATGAGCATGAAATTAAGAAAACAGTATGTTGTATGGGCAGCAGTGTAACAAGACATATAACTAATTCCCGGACATATAAAACAGAATCATCTAAAATGACAGCAAAGGGATAAATAGCACAATCTCTTCATAGCTAAAGTTTTATAAAATATTGATCTGTACTCCTTCTAGCATTAAACTACTACAGTTCTCCATAGTTCAAAAGTCATGTCTCTAAGGGATACAGAGGTGAACTCAATAGAAGTTCATCCTGCCTACACAGGTGGGAAAGCAGATCAACTTGAAATTTCCTGAGTATAAAGCTATGGGGTATACTCTGTCTTCTTCATTTTATCTCTTTTCCCTTCTTTATGAACTAGTGACTCAGAGATCAGATAGGTGAGCATCATGGTTTGAAAGTGCAGAACTGTCAGCCATAATATTTTCAGTGTTACTGATTCTGAGGGTTGGTAGTTCCACCTTCTGATGCTGGCTGATTGGAGCAAGCTGTTGCCTATGGCTTGAGGCAGAGACTACAAGAGTATGTGAGACAGTGGTGGTGTCTTAATTCTACTGACAACCTTATTTGTGAAAATGTCTGTTTTCATCAGAATTTAAGAATTAATTGTCTATAGATACTAGCATAACAAGGTCCTCAATAATAAGAAACACAGTACTCAGTAATGTACTTTTTCCTTGAGATATATCTGAAATGAACTGAACATCATTTCTGTTTTGTCAGAATAATTTAACATATTACCTTGAAATGCTTCTGTAAAGATGGTTAGTGTGTTGATATTCCTCAAATGAACGTTATTTAAGCTTTGCATTAACAAGCACAAACTCTTCGGCTCATAGACAATCACAGAGATGTGGCAAATTAAGCTAAAATGCAGTTGCTGATCAAAGAACAAAACCAGTTTTATCTCTGAAAATTTGGCATCACATATGCAGTACTGCCATTTAACTCCCAGTGATTAGTTTGGCAGAGTACTGGAGCAGGACATTCACAAAGATATGCATTGCCTAACAACATAGGATCTGCATGAGTCTGTAGTATTCCATAATTTTGACTTAGTCATGCAAACATATCAAGATGCAGAACACAGTCTATATACTTTCCCTCTGACTGCATCTTTGTTACCTGTGCACCTCCTAAAAAAATGGAAGTCCACTTGAAACACAG
This sequence comes from Baryphthengus martii, assembly GCA_013396935.1. Lineage (NCBI taxonomy): Eukaryota > Metazoa > Chordata > Aves > Coraciiformes > Momotidae > Baryphthengus > Baryphthengus martii. Next base: position 113,473 of record VWZK01008566.1, on the reverse strand, counting down.
ACCTTTCATGAGTATTGCTTTCAGAGAAATTATACTTTATTTGTACTGAAATTGCTTTATTCTCATAGTCTACCCATTCCATGGTAAATTATTGATTCACTATTTTGTGATCATTATATTTTGTGATAGTTTTCAATTCTTGGGGAATTAAGGAGAAGACTTAATAAAACTACCACCTTGGACTTCCAAAGGGCAGAATTCAGCTTGTTCAGGAGACTGATTGACAGAGTCCCTTGGGAGATAGGCTGAAGGGCAGGGGAGTCCAGGAAGGCTGGGTGTTCCTCAAGAGGGAAATCTTAAAGGTACAGGAGCAGGATGTTCCAGTGTGTCACAATACAAGCTGGTGGGGAGACTGGCCTGGCTGAATGGAGAGCTTTGGCTGGAACTCAGGAAAAGAAGGAAAGTCTATGGCCTACGGAAAAAAGGGACAGGTCATTCAAGAAGACTATAGAAATTTCATGAGGCTACCTTGGCTGTGACCCAGCTTCTGGTGAAAATTAACCCTATCTTAGTCAAAGCGAGGGCATTCACAAAATTTTGGGAAAATTCACACACCATGAAGCCTTTCAGTCTTTCTTGTAATTGTCTAAATTGTTTAATCATTCACTTTTACTGCACGATGCTCCTCCCACAAAATCAGTCTTCATCATTTGCATTCATTTAGAGCAAACTGCACAACTGCCAGATAAAATTCATACATCATGCCTAGACATTTCTTGCCATTGTTTCTATTCTCAGATCTGAGAATCACTTGATTGAAAATGCAACTCTGTGTATCAGTATAGCAACAGTAAACCACTGTGAACATATGTATTAAGATTGTGAAGGCAATTCTCTCTTAGAACAAAGAAAAGTGACATTAAAAGATTGGACTCATACAATAATTAACACATGTCACAGTTTAGGGTCAGGGCAGCCTGCTAGATCTGTAACAGATGCTCTCTGTTAATCCTCCTCCCTCCTCAAAGAGGAAGAGAAAGGGAATAAGGGAGAGAGACTTAGCAGTTGGAAAAGAAAACTACAACAGTTTTAATGAAAATAGTAATAATAAAATGGAATATATACAAATATATACAAACCCAGTATTGAATGCAATCCCTCCGCCGTGACCCCGCTGGAAATTACGTCACCATCACCACTGATGCTGTGGAGCAGGCAGTGGGGGAAAGTCCCAGACTGGGCCCAGCAGCAGACAGGAGCTGAGTTCATGAGCTGGATTCTGATTCTGGATTCAGAAACATACAGATCAGGATTGAAGGCAGAACGGACAGAGTCCTCCTTGGATGCTGGTCATTGAAAAAGCAAGGAAGAAGTCGGAAGGAATAGCTGAGAGCAGCCCCCTCAGCATGACCCTCATAATCCCTCAGCTTTATACCAAATATGATGCATATGGGCTGGAATACCTCTCTAGTCAGTTTAGGACCACCTGTCCTGTCCGCTCCTCCCTGCGGGTGTGGCATCTTACTTTCTGCACCCCTCAATGTGCTACACAGGATCTAGCAGTGGCCTTGCTGTGCACACCAGTCCTTGATACCAACTCTAAACATGGAGCATTATCACTGCTAGAAGCAGGCACTGCCTGCGAAAACAGGGTGCTAACGTTAGAAAGTACAGCTAGATAGAAGAACTTAGCTGAAAGGTAAAATCACTGAACAGAATTGTTCTGTTCTCAACTCACAGCAGGACAAGACATTAAGTATCATATTTTTTATTTTATCCTTACACGAAAGTGTTGCCCATGTTTAACTTATATAATTTATTAGTCTTATGGAAAACACTATAATACTGTTTGTCATAGGTAGTTACATTTTACATCCTTTCAGATGATAAACTAATTATTGTATCAATTAATATAAAAAAATTCAGGAAGGCTAAGTTTAAATCGCTCCCTTCTAAGACCATCTTCATACTTTGTTTCATAAAAATCTACCAGTGTCTTCATTCTGTTTTTATATAGATGCAGAGAAAGTCATGAGTCAGCATAGTTAGTGTTGAGCAAGTTTATCACCAAGTACTACAGGTAAATACTGGTTACATCAGACACAGCATGAGGAAAAACAACCTTGAAAGAATTTAACATCTTGGTGAAATTCTGGAATTCTGTGTTTGTGAAACAGCTCATTGAGATGTGATTCACAACATTTTTGTTTGGCAGATAATCTGTAATGAGAACTGGGAATCTTGAGTCACTGACTAGCTAGTCGATTTTTAAACTCCAAAGCAAGGTTGAATTAAATTAAAGTTTTTTACTCACCATGTGCTCCCATAGCTTCATCTACTGCCTCTGAGATTATAAATCTATGTCTCCCCACCACGGATCTCTACCTAGAATATGACTTCACAGGTGCTCTGTTGTTTTCTCAAATGAATGATTCCAGACAATTTCATGAACTTGCCCCCTTCTATTAACACTGTTATAGTATTTGCTACTGTAATTCACAGTTCTAAGGTCATTCCCAGCTTGACTTTTTCTCTGTACTCAAAACTTTGCAGTATCTTGTGTCTTCCAAATTCTTCCCTGTCTGTCCTATGATCTGGTCCACATCCCATGAGTGTTATGTTTGTGAATATATTTGCCTTTTCAAGTGACCCACATGCCCATTTCAAGAACATGAGCAGGTAAAACATTAAAGTGTTTCTGTCCCCCTGAAAATGAAATGGGATATCTATGCATTTCTATAGCTAGAGGACAGCAAGCTAACAGGAAGAGATAAAGAGACACACTAACAATTACTGCCTGTCTTGCAGACTTGGCTACTTAAGCCAGTGGTAGATATCTCCGAGGTTTGGATTCAAAATCTACTAGAAGTCCTGCACTAGAAATGAATGCTGTCCTGTCATGATGGTGGTGAAGCTGCTACAAATCTGTATGTTATAACAGCATGAAAAAACTCAAACCAACACAACAGTTCATGTACTGTACATTTATTTAAAAGAATAATAAATAAATCTTTCTTTTACATGAATTCATGACTGAGTCAAGCTTGTTTATCATGAAAGAATCACAGAATTTCAGAATGGTAGGAGCTGGAAGGGACCTGTGGAGATCATCTGGTCCAACCCTGCTGCTAAAGCAGGTCCCCCTAGAGCAAGTTGCACAGGATCACGTCCAGGTGGGTTTTGAATATCTCTGGAGAAGGAATCCCCACAACCTCTCTGGGCAGCCCATAAAAAAAAATGCTGACATAGGATTTTTAGCTTCCTTGCATGCTCAGCAATTGAGAAAATCCACTACTGTTGGAATGGGAACAGGTGACAAAAGAAAAAATGGTCTGTTCTGTAATTACAATGAGTTAATTGTTCTTAAAACCATTAGAAATGAATGATTAAGAAATGAAGGAAAAGATCACAGTAGACTGAGACCAGAAAGGAATTGCCATTGCATTGACAAGCTGTTTTAATTCTTTGTAACTTAGGGATCAAATCAATAAGGTTCAATACCAGAACTAGATCAGTTCTATATGGCAGTCATGTATAAACACAGAGCTGTGCAAAATTGTATTCTAAATTATCAGTAATTGTGTTCTAAACAGGTCCTGACAGTCCTACAGCTTCCTCGTGGATGGCTTTACATCTTCCTACAAATGTAAGAACATAAAATGAGTGCAACCCTTTATTCAAAAAGATGATAAACCCTTAAGCCTCAACAAAAACTGTGTCATTACTCTAAGAAAACAAAGCAACACCAAATCCTTATCACAATCCCAAAGGCACATCAGAGCTTTTTTATGAGGCCAGAAAAGAAGAAAAGAAACCCCTTTTTAAATTGCAATGAGGAGACAGATAGACGAAATATTTTCAAGCATAAAACCGAATCAGCTGATTTTTGCAGCAAAATATAGAACTGAGAGCATCAAGGGGGAAAATGGCAGTGATCCAGACATGCCAGGACACAAGGTTAAAGAAAATTTCAGATCAATCTTTGTGATAGATATGAACAAACTACTCAGTGGGGGAATGAAATTGGAAAAGTTATCTTCCTAGGTGTGACATTGAAGCTAAAAGCTTTGAAGGGCAAGTGAAGTTAGGATGACAAGATTAAAGTTTGCAGTTCAGGTTGTGCAAAAACAGAAGAAGGAAGGAAGGAGCCGTAAGGAAGAGCTGAGAGCAGCCCCCTCAGCATGACCCTCATAATCCCTCAGCTTTATACCAAATATGACCTATGTGGGCTGGAATACCTCTCTAGTCAGTTTAGGGCCACCTGTCCTGTCCACTCCTCCCTGCAGGTGCGGCATCTTACTTTCTGCACCCCTCAATGTGGTACACAGGATCTAGCAGTGGCCTTGCTCTGCACACCTATCCATGGCATAACTCTAAACGTGGAGCTTTTTCACTGCTAGAAGCAGACACTACCTGTGAAAAAATGCCACTAACTTCAGAAAGTGCCGTTAGTTAGAAGAACTTGGCTGAAAAGTAAAGTCACCGAACCAAATTGTTGTGTTCTCATTGAAACCAGCAAAATGTCTTTGACCAGTATATTTACAGCTATAGAGGTGATTTCATAAATTTTTTTTAATTTTTATTTTTAAGATAACATTCATTGGTGCCACATTATGGTACATCAATGTTGAAAATAAAGCAGTATCAGTATACAATTAATGTAAATATGTTTGCTTTTGTTACAGAAAACAAATAACACATTCCACTTTAAACTGTACATTTTAGAACTTAGCCAAGGTTACAACAAAATTCTTAAACCAGTCATGAAATAACAAAAGCTGCGAAGCAATGAAACTGTCCAATCTACAGCACACTTAAATAATATTGACAGAAATACCAGTGCAACAGAGCTGTCAAAAAACACTGTCATAAGCAGATTGATTAGGGATTTAGCAGATATGGAATACATTCCAAACAGAAACACCAATTTATCAGATTCTGACAACACTGAGTCTGCAAAAAATGCTAAGAGTGGGCAGCCAAGGCTCAAAATGAGAGGAAATAAGAGGCAGAGGAAAGCACTGAGGGGGAGAAGAAAAACATAGAAAAGGTTCTTTGCACGAGAGTGAGTTCCAGTTCAATACTAGTCAATTCAGAAAAACTTTATGAAATAACCATTAACACAAACAAATATGAGAAAAAGAAAATTCTTTTCTGTCACCAAGATGCCTCCATTCCATGATAATAAATTATATTTCCATTCCAGCTTGGTTTTTTTTTTTTTTTTTTAAAACAGTTTCATGTGCATGCTAGCATAAATTTAGCATGTTTAACTAGGAATTTAATCTCTAAAACAACAAGTGGCTGTTCAGGAGTTTAGAGGAAATATGTTAAGTTTTGACAGCTGGTCTGCAAGAAGATCCAGCTGGCAGGAATTTGAAACTTCTCATTATTCAGGGTTACAATATCTTTCCATATTACTAAGACATCCTATACAAAAGGAATCAGTGCAACAGCACCTTGAAACCCATCAATTGACCTGAGTCTGTATTATTTCTATTTTTTTTATTAGAATTAATTACATATGCATATTTTTAAGGTGAACTGTTATATGGAGACAATTTATTTCAAGAAATTCGACTTTAAAAAAAAATAATCAAGCTTTTTGAGCAGGGCTACAAGAAGTCATTTCTCCCTCACTGTCTGATAGGTATATTCTAATATGTGGAAGATCAAGATTAAAGATACTGCATTATTTGAAGGAGAGTGCTCTGAAATGGGAAACTTCCTTGAATCAGACAGAGGAATTCCAGCATTCGTCTCTAGTGACTCAGAATACTTTCCAAAACTGAACAGAATTTTCACATCTTTTGACAATAAAATATTTAGCAATTTTCTGTATCTTTGAAAACATGCATGATTTAAAAAAAAATATATATTTATTTGTGTGTGGACGAAGTTTGCAGAAAATAGTTTGCTTTTTCTTATATTTAGATCTTAATGACAAAGGTGTAACTTCATACCTAGAACTGAATAAATGCTATATAAACAGAAGAAAACCTGAAGAAAAGGAAAAAGCCAAAGATCATCAATATAGGCAGCAGTAGGTAGATTATATAATACTTCTCTGAGTGTAACTGAAGACTGAGCAGTCAGTGCATCAGACTGAACAAACCAAAGGAGTCATCCAACGACTGGTTAAGGCAGGCTACACCCGAGGACTCTCCACAAGAAGTCTATCTAAGTCCTGTATTTGATGGATGAAAAAGAGAGGAAAGGAAAAAGACTGCTATGGAAAAAAGGGTTAGTGGTGAGCATCTGTGCATATATCATCGACTGTACTGCAGGTGTTTCTGAATGGCAGACACACGCTCATAGCCTGTGTTTGTGAGATGCATAGCTCTAAATTATGCAGCACTCATTCCAAATCCATTAAGGGTGCAATAATGCTTCAAGTCATATCAATAATCCAAATCAATGTTTACATAATTTTACATCAATTGTTAAGAGTCTGCACTTTGAAAGGGCAAAATGAGAATCTAAAATTAAAGCAAAGTGGGTAAAGAAATAATCAGACTCTGCCCAATAAAATCTACAAGTCAAGTTAGAAAAAGTAGATCTGAAGTAATTGCCTTCCTGAACAATGAAGGCAAAACAGGTAAAAATTTTATGTGATTTATTCCATTGTGGGAATGAAAAAGGTGACACCTCACTGGCCACATCCTTGCAGGTGTGTTCTCAAACTCTTGTATAAAACCAACACAGGTAGGTGTCAGAAGACATTTGAATGAAGAAGCATGATATGAGTTGGTATGTCATGAAAACTGTCAACCAGAAGCACAAGGTTGAAAGAGGAAGGGAAGAAAACATCTGTTTAAATAAAGCATGAGTCCTCACAGAACAGACGTGGGTACCCACATCTCTGGCAACTCAAACGTGAAACAGTGATTATGGCTGGTGGTTCAGTGCTGAAGAGGAAGAAATTAAAAATATAGTGGGTAACTTAATAAAATTATAAATATAGTCAGAGTGATATAGCATTTTACATTAGAAAAAAATGTCTAGATTAACCCTAACTAGCGAACATAAAAAATAAAATCATTACTGCAAATTCCTGTTGGTTTGTACTTTGTACAGTTATTTCCATTATAAGTATTTTAGTTTACTAGGTAAAGGGTATGTCTGATGTTAACATCTTTTTTTCCTTTCTTTACCCACTGCTTTCACAAGGCTGCTCCACCCTGAAGAGCTAAGAGGCAGCTGACCAGGTTAATAAAATCAACTTCAGTATTGGGAGCTCAGTGTTAGGAGGTTTGTCATTTCTGAAGAATACAAAAAGGATTCTGACAGTGTGGCAATCAGTTCACCGGCAATTTCTGATACTCTGATACCTGTAGGTTTTTATTCCTGAATTGCATCCTTTCAATTGAAAAGAGGTTGATTGTTTTTCTAATAACTGTCTCTTATTTCTCATAAGAAAGGAGTTTATAAAGAAAGATGATCTAAAACTGGGACACCTTCTTCGTCTACCAGCACCTAGAAACTGGGAAGCCCCTAGGAACCTATCCTGCATGAAAACACAGCATTGCTCAGAAAAAGCTGAAATTAAATTCCAGTGGGAAAAAGCATGAAAAAATTTAACAAAATTTTTGTATTTGGTCTGGAAGATGTTCTTGCAAGATTCCTCTTATTTTATTTTTTGGAGTGAAAAATGAATTAAATTTTTACCAGTGAAGCCCAGTTTACATTCTAAAAAAACCGCATATGTGAATATCTTCCTTTCTTCCTCTCCACTTGCAGAATGAGCAGCTTATTTGACCAATTAAGAATACAGACCAACTAAATCAAAATCATGTGTATTTCACACCTGTAAATGCAAAAGAATCAAAGTTTGTGGAAAAGGACTTTTTTAGAAGTTTGGCAGCATCACGGAAAATACCCATTTGTGAAGTGACAGCTGATAAATTGACTAAGTTTTTTACAGTTCAGTAGGTATTTTATTGTGCATCTGTTCTTTTCCTCTGATCTGCTTTTTTCTTTCTGAAGCTGCAACAATGAAAGAATTGTTATGCCCCTGTTATTAGCTATTGACTTGAATGCCAGCAGCTCTTACAATTTAACCTCAAGGTTAGTGAGGAACTAATAGATCACTTATTTTGGCTGGCTTCTTTGTATCATCTTAACAGGACCCAAGAGATAACCAAATAGGCGTAATCATATCAACAAAACACACTGCATACTGCATAAACGTGCTACAAACTCATCACCCTTATGAACATATCCAGAGGGGCTTCATAGCACCGGTAGCATTTTTCAGAGGTACTCACAAGACTGAGTGAAAGGGGAAGGTAACCCTCCCTAAGACAGTGTGTCTCATGCTGTCCTCATACATAGCTTGGCAAACTAGATCTTTAATTATTTGGGAATTTTGTGGAAAGCTCTGACAGTTTAAACGGCAAGTATTGGAAAGGGAAGCTCAGTAGAGTCCTGTACAAGTAGAATTACATGGCAATGAACTCCTTGACTTTTTTTTTAAGGCCTGCTTAGTTGCTCCATAAAAATTCACCTTACATAAAGATTTACATTTGGAATTCAGAAGGATCAATTATATAAAAAGTATAAAGTAATTAGATATACTACATAAAATCCCCATGGCATAGAGGCATATTCTGATATCGATGGGCTCTTCTCTGGGTTCTGGTAGGTCATTTTCAAGCTGGCACTAGTGAAAGTTTAAAAGCAACTTATAGTTTATGGTCATGAGAGGTAAAATCACAAGATGGGGTTTATGAGGCAAAAAAAAACCCCAAACCAAAAACCAAATTCAGGATATGGCAATGTTACTAACTCTTCCTGCTTCAGAATAATCTTGCTTCAGATCTATGAGCCTGAATGACGAAAAAAAGCATACCATTAGATTTATCTTTTGCTATGTTTCTTTTCTACCTTAATAGACAACAGAGAGTTATCTCTGGACAGCTGGTGGAGTTACAGGATTCAGACAAATGCTTCCCAGGTTGCAACTTGGCTACCACAGAAGAACATGACATGAAAAATAAATGAATATAGGAAAAAGCATAACTCTGTTTCTGTGAAGTCTAGCATACTTTTCTCTTCAGAACTTCTTTTTCTTCGAAATAAAATGAATCATAATTTGACAAAGTATGATTTTAAAAGGTATTTCACAAACTTTTTTTTATTAATGAAGAAATGTAAATATTTATGCTTTTCATACTGCTTCTTGAAAATTGGTAATTAGTAGGAATTTAATGGTGGTGTACCATTATTCAAGCCCAAGGTCTTGAGTTTTCGTGAATTTAGGTTGATTAGTGACTCATCAAAGTGTATCTGTCCTATTAGAACTAAATGCAAGACAGTGAAATTAGAGTTACTGCTAAATTAGCTTGAGGATTCTTTGTTCTCTGCTCCTATTTGAACTGTCAAGTATCTCTTCTCTCAATTGTTTTTGTGCGGACCTCACAGTAGAAAGGCTCAAGATATCACTTAGAGTTAATTTTTTAGCTATAGCTTTGAGAAAAGAAATTATAAGTTTAAACATACAAAAAGAAAACCTATTATTCCTGAATCAGTATTGCATGTGCTTCATCAAAGGTATCTGAATGCAAAACAAAAATAAGTTGTGGTTAATACCAAAAGCACAAATCAAAGCTGGAATTTCAAACACTGGAAAACGATTTTAATGTCTTGCTTGTATACCAGACCTCAGAATGAAATAGGCACAAATGGATATAAGATTTATTTAATATATTGTATTCATTTTATTGTCTATTTTAAGATAGGAATTATATTCAGATAATGCAGTAATGAATTTAGCATGACAACTCATGAAGAACAGAACAATGTAATTTCTTAATTATCAGCTATCATATTAATTTCATATCATTCTGAAAAATCTTTAGCTGATATTTCTTGCATGTGTGCAATCAGCATAGACAAAGACTGTCCCATTTATTCACCAGTAATTTATTCTCTTCCATCCACCAAATTATTGAAGCCATTCATTTAGTATTATGCAAAAAAAGAAACTAGTTTAAGTTACTTTTTAACTACTTTAAACATTTACATTAATTCAGAATCTAGGGAAACCATTTCAGTTTTAGATAAAATAAGTGGTTTTGCTTAATCAGTATCTTTTATTTCTGTTTCACCCCAAGTTGAGGAAGAAAATAATTTTAAGTATTCCTGGAAATCTTTTGTTACTGTTTTGAGACCCTCTAGTCTCAAAACTAGAGAGTTGCAGTAAAATCTGAAAAATCCATTATTTGCTCAGCACTTCTCTTCAGCTTTGTGTTTTTGTACAGGTATTTGTATTGGCTGCTAAAAGAGACCACAGGAGGGCAGGAAGTTAGGACTCTTTTTGACTTGGTCTTATGGTAGCTTGAAATCAGCTATGACTGCTTGAGGCTCAAGTTCTTGAAATGGAGTCCAGTCAGATGTGTTGGAGAATTAAGAAAGATTAAAATCTTCCCAGTTACTTGTACTAATTAAGGCTCTCCCACAAATTTTTACACGGTTACTCTCTAATGAGAAGTTTCTTGTTTCAGAAGTCAGTATTTCATTGGAGATTTTGAGTATTGACACTCAATATTGACAAGAACCCCAAATCTGTATCTCACAATAGCATTTAAAACAAATTGTGTGCCTTGCTGTCTTGTTTTATGTGTCGTTATGTCATCTTTCAGGAGACTACTAGGAGGAAAGCTAAAAGAAAATATAGACTGTCTTAAGGCACAGATTTTCAGAGAAAAGTAAATTTAGATGGAAAAGAGGAAAATACAATGAGATAGAATTAGATGAAATAATGTTATATAATACTAAAAAAACTCCAATGTGGAAGTTAATTCTACAGGTGGAAGCACACAAAGAGAGAGAGAAAAGGTAGATATGATAAGCTAACAATTCTGAAGAAATGTTAGGAACAAAGGAGAGAATTCCTGCTACGTATACAGCATATTCATTTAGTTCTAGGTTAGGGTAATACAGCTTCCTTTTTCTATCAATTTTGTTGGCTAATTATGTTGAAGCAACTGCTTAAGACTATGAAAGTAAAGCACGTACAAGTCTAACCTGCTTGCTAATATCTATTACTCTCATTCTGTCCTGTCTTAATTTAAAATTCTGGATATAGCATGGCATGGAGTTAAGAACTTAAGGTCTCTTAGAGAATCATTGTCAAATATATTAGGAAAAAACCCACTGAAACGGGGATTGTGAGTAACAAGTTATAGAGAGATAGGGGAGATTGCATCAGGATGTGATTTAGAAACTTTGTTGAATCTTTAAATTACTGGGTTTTATTATAATAAAGTGTTGATTATTAACTAATTCAGTGTTGCTAGAAAAATCATATAATCTAATTTTGTCATTTTTTATGATAGTGTTAATGAACCTGAAACTGCTGCTATTCTAAAGTTACACAAGAATCACTCCAACCTGATACTGATCCAAGCTCCTCTCTCTATAAATCATTTCTCCAGATCCCTGTTTAAATCACTCCAGCCTGATTCTTTTATATGTTGTTTCTACATAGTAATAGAGAGAACCTTGCCATCGAACTCTGTTAAATTGCATTTTTGCAAATCTGTATTAAAATAACTTTTTTTCTAATATCTTTGATGGTGATTCTTTAAGCGACCTGAAGCTTTCTACTCCCTCTGTGACACAGAAAAAAAACCCAAAACTGCTTTCTAAAATATGTCTAATTTATTTGTGGCTGCTAAACTTTTGTCATCTTGGTTTTTCTGCTGCTAAGCTTTTATTACCATCCTTTTTTCTACCAAGCATCTTTAACTTGAGAGCACACTGGAAAGAGCAAGAGAAGGCAGAATAGTATTTAGTTCATGCTGCTATATACGTTTGCAGCTAGTGCTTTCCCATCACACCATGTCTTTTCTATGTACAAAGTGACACTTGTATTTTCCTCTTGAATTCAAGTCATCATCTGAATTCCTGACAATATGTGCATCCAGATTGCAGATAGATTTGGCCAGAAATAGGCAGATACAAATTAAGCAACCTCCCATTTCTTAAAAAAAATGTTTGTGTTTCTCAGCTGGGAAAGAGAAAATGTTTATGTCATTTAAATTGTTATCCTTCAAAAAGTACAGTTTTAGAAAAAAAATCTGGCACTGTATAGGGATTATTACATATGGATATATATGCCAATCTGCATCATGATACACATGTGCATGCCACCAAATATCATATTCACTATGAGAAGCCCTAATCTGTGAGAGATTGCAGTGTATGGTTATTCTGTGTCTAGTAATTGGAATGCGCATTTCATACTTTGAACTCCTACTGAAATACCTAATTAATTCAGCCTGTTTTAGTGTCTCAGTGAAATCAGTGGAACTTCTGATACGAGAAAAAAGCAGTTACACATGTGCAGGAATAAGAGTGTATACATTATTTTACCTCTGTCAGCACAGTTCATTGAAGTTTTGAAGACAGAATATACTAGCAGTCTATACAGGCCCACAAACCCTGGGTAAAATATTTGCTAGTGAATTTTGCGGGCTGTCTTTGTGTTTCAGTGCTAATGTTATCCACGCTACATTAGAGTAAGCTACCGTCAATATGGTAGAAGATACAATAATTGCACCTTCATTTTTCTTGATCAGAAGCAAGCTGAAATGGTTGTTGAACTTACCAATAAATCAACAAGACATGATTTATAACTGGACTACTTTTTATTTTCAAAGGTATTTTAAAAAGTGTAAGCAAAGTGATTCCACTGTCATTCATTTACAAACTCTTCTGATTCCTCAGTAAACTATAAACATGACTTGATAGTGAAAATTTTGTGTTGGCGATAACTCCATTAGTGGTAGCGATTCCTTTATACTAAACACCTGGATTCTTAGACGTTCTATCCAAAAGCTGCAGGCACCCTACAGCGACTGCATATAACAGCTCTTAATCAGAAGAAAGCTAAACAGATATAAAGTGGAAAACTACATTTTAAAACACCTGAATTATTCAAAGAGATGATGACTTACCAGCCAAAAATGAGTTTATAGCATGATGCAGCAGCTGAAAAGAAAGTCAGTCCGCAAAACTGTAAACTCAAGTAGGGCAATACAAGTGAGACAACATGACCATTTGTGGCACTGCTTTTTAATACAGTGGTGACACAATAGGGAAGTATACTAAGAATACACTACTTCTACAATCTGCCTCCTAATGAAAGCCTAAGGAGGCTGAATTGGAGCCTAATGTTTTACTACTGTACAGTGACAGCACTAAATGGATTTCTTTCTTGTTAATTCAGCACTGCCACACAATTTTGTCATTAGACTGCACTGCTTTTGGCAAGAAGTTTCAAATGCCACCTGGTGTATTTCAGATGCACATCACAAATTACACATATTTTCTTTTATCATACTGCTCACTGTGCTTTTTTTTACCATTAATCAGTATGATCAACAAAAATGAGAGGGCTAAATTGGTAATTAAAAAGTTTATATCATTATAATCAATTTTACACACAAATCTTCAGCCTTGCACTCAGTAGGAAGCTAAGGAAATATCTGAATGTGGTCAAGAAGTTTGATAAAACTATAGTTAATGCATTCCTAATAGCTGAGAACATTTTTTTTTAACAAATATATATTTTAACCCCAAAAGGAGGTCAAGCACAATTAGATCACAAATGAAATACAAAGGTTAAAAAAAAATAAAATTCTACTGTGAGGGTTATTAACCCCTGGACATCCTAGCCAAGACATACTGCAGAATTTGCCCTGGTAAACGTTTAAAACACAGAGCAGATATTGTACAAAAAGTAAGGGTATGATGCTGTAATTAATGGGTGCACATCTGTGACTGGCTTGTGTTATGCAACACACATGCATAATTTTTCTTTTTAACATTAAAATTAGTGAATCTATCAAAAAGTGGTTAGATAGTCGGCTCTAACGTAATAGGTACCAGCTATTTCACCAGAGAACTTTACACTTCCAGAGGTATAAATGAGAGTTGTGATTTGCAGTCAGAGTCACAGAATGGTAGGGATTGGAAGGGACCTCTGGAGATAATGTGAGTCCAGCCCCACTGCTAACAGGATCTCCTAGAGCAGGCCACACAGTAACATATCCAGGTGTGTTTTGAAAGTCTCTAGAGAAGGAGATTCCACAACCTCTCTGGGCAGCCTGTTCCAGGCTCTGTCACCCTCACAGGAAAGAAGTTTTTCATCCTGTTGAGGTGGAACTTCCTGTGTTCCAGTTTGTGACCATTGGCCCTCATCCTCTCACAGGGCACCACAGAAAAGAGACTGGCCCCTTCTACTTGACACCCACCCTTTAGATATTTGTAAACATTGATAAGATCCCCTCTCAGTCTTATCTTCTCCAGACTAAACAGCCCCAGCCTTTCCTCATAAGAGACATTCTCCAGTCCTTTAATCATCTTCATAGCCCTCCCTTGGACTCTCTCTAGTATTTCGCCATCCCTTTTGGACTGGGGAGACCAGAGCTGGACACGATACTCCAGATCTGGTCTCACTAGGGCAGAGTAGAAGGACCTCTCGATCTGCCCATCACACTCTTCTTAATGCACCCCAGAATGCCACTGACCTTCTTGGCCGCAAGGGCACATTCCTGGCTCATGGTTTGTCCACCAGCACTCCCAGGTCCTTCTCCACAGAGCTGCTTTCCAGAATAAACACTTACACAAAATAAACAATGTAAAAATATCACAGAAGATAAAATCTGGTCGAAAATAGGGAGGCTGTTAGTACAGTACAAAGGGCACAAATGATAACATGATCTGTAGGAAGTGGATCTGTGCATTGATTAATCAAAGCCACCTACCAAGGTATTTCACATGTGACACTCTTGCTTTGTTCCATGTGAAAGCATGTATCAGGTCATGCTACTCACACTATGAACCTATGCAAATGAAACTTAAGGAAAAGAGGAACATTAAAAAAAAATTAATTGCATTTAACTCCAGTACATTTTGCTTCACTTGGTGTACATCTACATAGCAGACTGCCATGAAATTACCCTGATGTAATTTTCAACAAGGCAACATGGGTTCCACAGAAATCTAGTTTTGATTCGATCTTCTGTTAATTTACCCTTATCAGCAGAAAGCAGTATCCATATCCTTTAAATCTATTTTTGTCTGCCAGCTCCCTTTGGAAAATGGAGAAGGGGGGCACAGGGAGGCTATTAAAAGACTGAATTGATACACTGAACACTTTTAATATTGAGAATATAGACAGTGGAATCATTAATTCGTCTTAACAAAAGCTAATTTTCCGAGTTCTCCTTTATCATTTAGGCTCCAAGAACAATATTTACGCATATTTGTTTGTTAGACTTAATTTTTAGGAATTCTAAGTCTGTGAAACCCCATTAGAGTTAATGAAAGACAGTTTTAAAATCAGTAACTAATTAGAAATTTTTCAAGAATTTTTGTATCCTCCTGCTCTTTGGACACTTACTCCAGTACACAAAACATCCACTTCAAAGGAACACCATCAAGAGATGACTTGAGAATGTCTTTTGAAATTCCTTAGAAAAGTAAATTGAGGTAGTCTAAAGACGTTATAGACTTTGTTCTAAATAACTCAGGGTAAAATTCTAGTCAATCCATCATAAATTCTACAGTCTCACCTGATGGACAGCTAATTTGCTCTCTTAACAACTCCTGTTGTTAAGCATAAAATTTAACACGTTAATGCAAGCTAAAAAGCAAGTTTTTGGTCCTAAACTCAGAAACAAACAGTGCAGAAAGATGAGTCAGAGATTTACCAACAGTTTACTTAATAAAAATATAAAATTAACAGTTCAGCCATCTTTAAATCTTAGCAAACCAGGTATATTGCTGCAATATATCAAATACACGTATAAACCAAATATTACTATTGCTCTAAAGTGATTCGAATATTATGTCATAAGCAACGGTATTTTATGAAACACTCATTCTAAAAGTGTCCATTTCAAACTGCTTTAAAAAGATATTTGACAGTAGTAGAAAAAGTCAGTGCATTTCTGCTACCATTTTTATTTTATTCTGTAAACCTGTTCTTTTCTATTAAAGCAATTTACTCTTTATTTGAGTGCTTTTCCTTATTATATTTTTATATCCGCAGTTCCACTGGGAGGAAAACCAAACCTTGATTACAAGGAAAAAAACTGCAGGTCAAAAGACAGCATCATCAACATGCTTAGCATGTAAATCTCAGCATTTCAGGAAAAGCTTTGTTAATTCTGGCAGGCAGTCATTAAAAACAGAGCTGCATAATGCTCAAGATAAACATATGCTTTATTTTCTGTGAAGGGAACATAATGTCATAGGTTTTTTGTTGTTTTTTTTCCAATTGTGTGTGTATTTTTGTTCCTCTTCTGTGGAAATGAGTGTATTTACAACATTTCTGCACATCTTCTAATGCCAGATCTCATTCATAACAACGTCCCAGGAGATCTCTCTCTTCCTTTGTTCTTTCTCTCCATAACCATTTTGTTAAATACCATTCTTGTGAACTTTCCCTTTCTAGCAACATCTAGGCTTGCTCCAGATCCTCTGGATACTCTCCAATTTGTTACTTCCCCAGCTGGAACTGGACTCCTAAGTACTATTGCACATGTAATTCTCACATCCAAAATATATCTCATTATGGCTTTTGTGTCTGTTTCTTTCCTCCCTCATTACCCTGCCCTAAAGTATAAAAATCTGACAAGCTATCAGTCACACTGAAAAATTCAATTGTTTGTTCTTCCACTTTTTTTTTATATATACTCAAATATGTGTAGATATTTAAATACAAATATATTGAGTGTATATATACATCTTTTGAGAAATCAACTGCTTTAAGCTGTATAATGTAGATATCTTGAGCTGGATATCTTACTGATTTTCACCTTACATAGTCAATTACATCTGTGTGCAGTGACTGCAAAGTGGTGAAAATTAACTACTTTTCTGATTTAATGAGGTTTTACATCCTCTTTGCTCTGATGTAAGTAAATAAAGCAGATCAAAATGAAAAATAAGACATCCAGTGGGGAACCTAACCTACAGTTCCATTAGAAATGGAAGACAGTGGCGCAGGCAAAACTGAGATGTGGGAAGTGGAAGGAAGCCACGGCCCAGTGAAGTATGAAAAGTTGTACTACAGCAGCTGTCATGAAAATTTTCTACAACAATTTCTGATTGGCTACATTTTTTTATCCATCGTTTTATAGTATTCTGCTCTTAAAATGTCACATTTTATTACTCTCTAACTTGCTTATTCATTTAGACTGGTGTGGAGCGCCCACGGGGCTCACCTGTGGCCTGAATAACTACAGATGGTAAACCAGAAATGTGAATATACAGACTGTATGTCAATGGGAATCCCAAAGATCTTTGGGAGGGTGCTGTTTGGGAGGGTGTTCACCAAAAACTCATCATGTTAAAGAAGATTATGACCATCAGTCAGACTAAAGAGTAGCTACAGAGTCACAGATACATGAAACAAAGGATTCAGCTTGAAAAGAGATATGAAAGAAGTATGAATATTTTTTAACAGTGGGGAATGGCCTTGGAGTGGAAGTGGCAGCACTTGCTCTTCCCCACTGCCACCACAACCTGTCGGTTGGTGTGAAGCGCCTGTCCCTGGGTGCTGGAGTACCAAGATGGGGTGCAGCACAGAGACTCACACTTGGTGTGTGTAAACCTGAACTCAGAGTGCATGCTCACTGGCATGGGGATCAATGAAGTGCTGGGAGATGCATAGGTTTGCCTAAAGCTGCAGCACCCACAAAAGGGGTGTGCAAGCAAGGGAGAGTGCACACAAGAAAGAAATACAGATTTATGGGAAAATATTAACATTTCTGAAGAACCTAGTAAGTGATTTATCTATTGAGTTGTGAACATTGATCTTGAATGGCTAGTTCACTGATTGCTGATTAATTATGTGGTATTTATAAATCAATAAGCCACTCAGTCTTGGTTTAGTTTGAACTGTCTGAACTCAGCAATACTGAGAAAACAATAGACTCTACCAAGTGCAGGTAATTTAGACTAACCAAACCAACCACATCAGACTTCCAGCCTGTTACACTCCCCACCTCGTTATGGGTAAAATGGAAACATACTATACATGTGGAGAAGAGAATCTGCTGTTAGCTCAACTACTTTCATAGCCTAATTTAAAAACAAACAAACAAATATTTTAATTTCAGTTATACTACTAATGCTCATTGTTTACATTAATACAGAAACGTCTCAGTAATACTCTTAAAATAGTTATATAGGAAAACTTCAGAATATCTATCTTTTTTCTGTCATGTTATATTCACCCCTCAGGTCAACAGCAGAGCTGGGGGCAGTTGTGATGTATCATAAGCATCCTGAGGTCTTTCTCAAGAGAATTATAATGCTTGCGGTGATGAAGAACAGAATCACAGTATGGTGGGGGTTGGAAGGGACCTGTGGAGATCATCTATCCAACCCTACTGCCAAAGGAAGATCACCTAGGGCAGGCCACACAAGAATGCATCCAGGCATTTTTTAAACTTGCTGAGGTCAGGCAAGGTTCTTGTGACCATCAGGTCATTGTTAGTGCAAACTGGCATCAGCTCAGACGCAGGCAACCCTGCGCAAGTCCTGAGCCTGCTCCTGGCACCCCAATACAATGCTGTGGCTTTTTAGTGATAATGGCAGATACCTTGTTAGTGTGGCCACCATAGAAATGAAGAAACTGATCTGCTCAACTGATTTAATTTTTTTCTTTAATAAAATGGTGTGATTTGGTGAAGATGATAATCTTCATCTGCTTTTGTTGAGCTATTCTGCTAGAACTTGTGAAAAACATTCCTTATCCCAAATTACCTTTGATACTTAAAATGCATGAAGTTTTTAAGCAAAATGGAAACCAATGCCTGTAGAAGTTTACTTTCAAATAGGACAGAGGGTCATGATAATGAGTAAAGTGTAAGAGTTACAATATTGACAATCACTTCCTTGCTGCCCTAATTCCAAGCTGTTTTTTCTTATTCACAGGCTTCTTGTGCAATTTTAAAGCAAGAAATTTCACCCTTAAGTGGAAAACATTTTCTTAATATTCCACTGGATGCACTATAACAGAAAATAACAATTTCAGTAGATGAGCATTTTGTGATGAAAACCAACAGTTTCCTGAAAAACTCTTTCCAAGTTCTAGTAAAACTTTCTAAATATTCACAGCCATCAGTGCACGCTTGCAGCCCAGAAAGCCAACCATGTCCTGGGCTGCATCAAGAGAAGCGTGGCCAGCAGGGCGAGGGAGGTGATTTTCCCCCTCTACTCCACTCTCATGGGACCCCACCTGGAGTACTGCGTCCAGTTCTGGAGCCCCTATGACAAGAAAGATCTGGACGTGCTGGAATGTGTCCCGAGAAGGGCCACGGGGATGATCCGAGGGCTGGAGCACCTCTCCTATGAAGACAGGCTGAGAGAGTTGGGATTATTCAGTGTGGAGAAGAGAAGGCTGCAAGGAGACCTTCTTGTGGCCTTCCAGTATCTGAAGGGGACCTACAAGAAAGCTGGTGAGGGACTTTGTAGGATGTTGGGTAGTTCTGGGACAAGGGGGAATGGATCCAAACTAGAGGAGAGTAGAATTAGATTGGACGTTAGGAAGAAGTTCTTCCCCATGAGGATGGTGAGACACTGGAACAGGTTGCCCAGAGAGGTGGTGGAAACCCCATCCCTGGAAGTTTTAAGGCCAGCTGGATGTGGCTCTGGGCAACTTGGTCTAGTGGGAGATGTCCCTGCCCATAGCAGGGAGGTTGAAACTCAATGATCTTCAAGGTCCCTTCCAACCCTGACGATTCTATGATTTTATTCTATTCTATGACCTTCCAGGAAATATTTTGGAAGATTGATTCAATTTAAGAGAAGATGCTGAGACAAACATATATCTTGTGGCTTAAAATAACAGTAAAACTCATTCTTCAGAAGTGAGTATTCATAGAATATCTACCAATACTGTTTTCACAGCATGCAAATATCTTCACTTGTTTAAAATCCCAGCATATAAAGTCTTCACTAATGATGTTGCTCAATTTAATTATGATCTTGCTTTGACAGGGAAGTTGGACTCAATGATCTTCATATGTCCCTTCCAACCCATAACATTCTATGATTCTATAATTTGTTGATATGTATTTTTGCAATTACAGATTCTTCTGTGTGTCAGCTCTATGAATCTCAATGAGAAGGAAATATAAGATTTAAAAATGGCTAAGAATTATTTACATAGTGTCTCTTCAAACTCAGCCTGCTGAGTAAAGAAAAACATCCAGGCAAAAACAAGCACTCCTTATTAGCATCATCTAGCTTGCTTAGAAAGCAATCCCAGTGGCTCTGATATTCAATGGATACCATTTTTCAAATTCATCCACCTGAAAAAAATCTTCTTATTCATGCTAATATGATTCTGTTATTCTATTCTGTTTTTCAACATAATGTAAGGGAGTAAAACACAACTCTCCGTTGATAATGTAAGAATAAATATGAGCCAGTATCCAAAAATTAAAATTAATTATGTCTTTCAAGTTTAGAAAAGTCAATTTAGTATCTTAACAGTAATGGTAATTGCATGCTTTCTACTGAACATGCGTTCATCACCTTTTCCACAATGTATAATAGTCAAACACAAAATTTGCTTATTTCAGTGGTTTTTGAAAGGAAAATGTGATCAAAAATTCAATTTTCAAGAAAACACTATAGGCTCAGTAATAATGACTCACAAAGCAGAGCATTTCTTCAAGGGAATTGTACAGCTGAAATTGCAATAAAGTAAAATTCCAGTTGTTGCAAATCTATTTGCATAGACAGATTTGTACTGTCTTGTCAGAACAGAATTCTTGATCCATACTCAATTTTTATTTTTCCTTCCCTTTCTGTAATTGAATCAGATGAAGACAGGTATGTAACAGAGCTTTAGGTACAAGACATTTCAAAATGATAGCTATGTGCAGGAAGGTACATAACTGCGTGCAAGGTGGAATCCACATTGACCTAGTGGTGGTTGACATATCTCTTTCTGAACGGGATTCTTCATTGACAAGGACGTGTTTGGTTTCTCTTTTGGGAGGTGATGGTGGAGATGGGTTTTTTTTCATTTTATTTCATTTTTTCTACTTCAAATGAAATGCAAATATTTCCTCTAGTATTTTACCTTTCACCTGAAGTTGTCTGATATAAAAAAGATCTGAAAAAAATCATTAAGAAATTAACACAGTATCTTTATTTTTTTTTTCGTATCTCCTTTTCACAATGGATAGCTCAAATGTGTGTGAAATGATATATAAACCTACAATCACATCAGGTACTATCTATCTGCCTTAACATAATATTGAGTACAGTTTCTGATATTTGTTAGCACGTGAAGGGCAATGTTAAAATAAGGTGCATTTAGAGGCAAGCTGGATGACTAAGGAGATATTATTTTGTACTAACACTTTGGTCAAGAACTTTTAATTAATTTTTTTAATGCTGATTAACAGTACCAAATGAGATAACAATCGGTTGTGTTCAAGGTCTCACTACTTCATGATCCATTGAATCTGGGTCAGAAGTATTTGTTACTGTATAGAAGTATTTGATAATTTAAGACTGTATTTCATAAGACCTCTTTGTAGCCATCATAGAATTTCAAAGTAAAATTTAATGGGGGAGGGGGCGGAATTGTATTGGGGACAGCCTGAGAATATGGAAAAAAGGTTCCTGAAGGATTTAGAGACCTGCAGAGGTCCCACTACCTTGTACTTCAATAATGGTGAATAAATGGAAATATGAGAGAAGTATTTGTTTAAACACTTCAGCATAATCATAGAATCATCATAGAATCATAGAAATCATGGGTTTGAAGGGACCTTAAAGATCATCTAGTTCCAACCCCCTTGCATAGGCAGGGACACCTAGTAGATCAGGCTACTCAGGGCCCCATCCAACCTGGCCTTAAAAACTTCCAGGGATGGGGCAGTCACAACTTCCTTGGGCAACCTGTTCCAGCATCTCACCACCCCCACAGAAAAGAATTTTTTCCTAACATCTAACCTAAATCTCCCCTCTTCTTCAAGTCTGCAACCATGAGATCTGCCACAGCAGAGGAAGGAACATGATCACACAGTGACATGGAAAGGCATAATATCTGGTCAGTGGGCAAGCAGGAAGGTGTGCAGGAAGCAGTACAGTACAGTCCCCACTGTTTTGAGAAGCACCGGGGTTTCCTAATGGGTTTGGAGAAAAGGAGAATGCAGTGCAGAGCAGCTCTTCATCCTAATTGCTCTCACACTCATACACAGTATAAACAAGCACAGAGAATGTACCTAACCAACATCATGTGCTTCCCATTGTGTCACTTCAGAACAACAAAGTGCACTTCCTTCAGCTATCTTATAAAAGAAACATGCATCTCTGTATTCTCTCAAATAGCTTACCATAATAAACCACTATACTGCACACACACATCTTTCATTTCTGAGAATGAGAAGAATTGTTTGTTGTGGTTTAAGAGTTAACAAATTGGGGGGGGCCACACGAACACCTGGTATTCCCTCCCCTTCCCTTCCACACTCTATAAAAGGACAGGAAGTTTGGTTTTCGGGCCTTCCTTTTCTCTCTCCCTCGGGCTGCGCTGGTGTGGGACCGCAATGTAGCTCGGCTGGGCCTGGTTCCACGTGCTCTGCACAATCCATCGGCAACCCAGGACTGGTTTTGTGTATTTTTGTATATCCCTCTTCCGTTAATATTTCCTTCTCCCTGTTTTTCTGTTACCTATTAAATTTTGTTCATAGTCTTAACTTCCAATTTGGTGTGAGGCGCTTCCTTCCTCTTTTCCCTTTGTATCCTCCCTTGGGAGGGAAAGGGGAGGGAGAGAGGGGGCCCACAGCAATTCTGCTCTATGGAGTTTGCCCTGAACCCTAAACGGAGACATTGTTCAATGCACTTAGCAAATAGAATGCTTGACACTTGCAGTCCTGGAAATGGGTAAAAGGAAACATGCATAGATGCAACTGTGATTTGGTTATATAGTAAAGATGAATCAGTCCATCTGCTCTGAACTGTAGCTGTGTGGCATAAATATGCTTTAGATTGCTCCAGCATTTCTCTAGCACTGGAATATACAAGTTGACAAAGGAAGTGCAGGATTGATTGTGTTCAGTTCAGTGTGTCCTAATAGTACATACGAAAGTCATTTGTAAAATCAGATTTAGATTGTTTATTGCCCCCCCAATGTCCAGTTCTTCTGATCATAAAGATTTAACCTTAAAGTTTTTAAGTGGGAATTTCCAAGGACCCAACTTTCAATTGCATAAGGAGAAATAAAATACTCACAAGGTGCAAGTACTCCTGTTATTATCTCCATCACAACAACGTACAAAGATTAGGCTAAGGCACAAAGAATGGCTGAAATTACATGGATTTAAACATGTTTTCTCAATGTATGATTTTTCTGTTATACCACTGATCATGAAGAAATACCACTGTAAAACAGGGCTTTCAAAATACCTGAGGGAAAGTGTTGATAAATATTGCTGTTTAAACTGAGGTTAATTAATTGTGATAAAGATTAATTGGTCTCTCCTCTTCTCTCTCTTTGAAAATAATTGTTGTGATGAGACTATGACACCTATTAATCCATATCAAAGACTTACAAATGTAGAGATAGTGACGAGGAGAAGGTAGAGGAGGATTTTAAGAATATAATTTTGAGAAAAAAAATGAGCTGAATTAAAATAAAGGCAAATTCCACTTTACAATGATCTGGTGATTTATCTGGCACTTTTTGAAGGAAACATCTGTGGAAACATGTCTAACAGCCATAATAACATATACATTTGTCCAAGCTATCGTCCAGTCTTGCAAGTGTCTCACTTTAAAGAAGCTGAAGGTACTGGGCATTTAAGGAAACATTTATGTATTTAATTGGAAGCCACTTGCCCAGGCTCAGATGATAGCAATAGGGATTTTTTTTTTTTTCCCCTCAACAGAAAAGCTCTTTGAAACCTACATATCCTGGCAGAACTATTAATAACATGGCCAATGTAAACAAAGAATTTCAGCAGCAGTGCTGTAAGTACATAGTACAAGTGTCTGGAAATAATGTATTTGATGGCAAGCAGACAGACAGAATTGGTTACAACAGATTATATGCAGGGGAAAACACAAAGTCAGAATGAAACAATCTGTTATAGCTCAAACACTGATACTTGCTGCTAAGAACTGTTTGAATCAGCTCATCTGGGAAGGAAACAGTTTGACACTTTAGGCCTGAGAAGTGAGTGAACACCTTAATCAACAGCTATCCACATATGTTCTTCTAAGTGAAAAATACATCATTCTGTTTAGTGTGGTATACACATTCTTGAGTGTACCCATAGTAGATAGTAATGGTGTTTCTTTAATGTCAAATAAGCAACAATGAAAATTCTGTATAAAACAACCCCAACATCCTTATATGAAATTTAAGGAATTTATATTTTTAAAACACATTTTTATTTTAAACTATTCTGTTAATTTGACTAAAAACATAGCTTCAATAGAATGTATGATTATATTTTGACATTTCCAAGAAGCTCAGTAATATATTTGGAATTCTGTTTTCTTGTCCTGTACACAGCCAAGCAGTGGAGCGCTGGGACTCAGTGAGGATGGGTAGCTCCCTGGGAATCAGACATGGGGACGTCAGGGGCCAGACTGGGCCTGTCTCATTGCCCCAGCTAGGAACAGGCACCTGGGGGGCACTGGGGCAGCCCCTGGCTTCGCGCACCTCACTGGAGATGGGGACACACTGAGGCCAGGCCAGGATGTGGGCTTAGCAGGGTCCACAACTGAGAATGACAGGGGTACAGGGAGCTGAAGACTGGCCCTGCTGCAACACTGGTGCAGGGGCTGGTGGCCCTGGGGTCTGACATGGGGTCCTGGGCCTTGGGCAGTGTGAGGGGAGTCCTGGACTGGGCAGGGCCAGGCAGTACCCTCAGGACCCTGACAGGGAGTTCACGAAGCCATCCGACAGCAAATGATTTTTAGGAGAAAAATAAAAATAAAAAAAGGAACTTTAAAATATTGGTATATAACTGAACCTTGTACCTTTCTTTAAGACCAGTGATTTTTTTTTTTGTGTAGTCAGAAGATGAACAAGAGAAAAACAGCATGAACCCTTAAGATATATTTCTAGTTTACATGCTGAGGATCTAATCAAGCAGAAATGTATAGAATGACTTTAAAACATACATGTAAATTCCAATTCTTATTTCTAGCTGTTCTCAAGAGAAGAATGAGCAGTAACTGCTCGCTAGACCCAACATCCCTCATAGCAGAATGGGTTTAAAGTGCCTGCTGAGTAGCTGACACTTACAGACTCTCAAAGTATATGTAAGACCAATATTTAAAAATACTAATTTTGTCTACATCCCTATAATAGGTAGACTGCACTCCCCTGGTCTCTTCTCTCATAATGACATCAATGGCTAGATCAAAAAGTTCATGCCATTAATCCAATCCAGAGCCTATAATCTTTCCTCAGTATCACATTACTATTTTATCAATTATTATTAAAAGAATTAGACAGACTTGTCGAGTGCTTTACAAACATAGAAATTTCACTGCTGGGGAATTTTAAAGAAACATTTCTTAATTGTTCATATCATGTTAACATAACTCCTTGTTGGAAAGCCTAATCGCATTTTAAACTCTGCATGATGGATTCCACTTCTTGTTGCTGGAGAAGTATTCTTAACTTCATATCCAATTACTGAACTTCCTGGTAAAAATACGTCATGATTAGATTTTTATCATGTACCACTGCACCATAAGAATATTTCCTTTATTATAGATCATAGGAATGCATTTAATGGCTTTCTTATTTGTTTGTGCACAGAACAAGAAACAAGTAGTATGTGTTCACAAAAAATATAATATTCTGCTACTGCATAACAAAGCATCTATTTTTTTTAAGGCATTTAAAGCAGAAATAACTCTTCAAACCCAGTTAAAATAATTTATACTGATGTAATTATATTCTTGTGCACTTCTTTCAAATTATAGTGTTTCTGCATTACAAAACATTACTATTTAACTGTGTGAAGGATGACATTTAAAATTAACTTTTTTTTCATTCAATCGGCTTCATTTTTCATTCAATAAGATGATTTCCTGTCACTTAATTACTTCAGGTGCACCAGCTGCAAAAACACTTGACTTTTCCAGAGGGCCCAAAAAAGTAATCCAGATAGATATGCTATTTGATAGCAAATAAGAAAAAACTCTTTTCACGTCATTTGGGTGATTTTTTTCAATAGTAAATGACTCAAAAAGGAAACTTTTTTCTTTAAATATACTTCCCAAAGTAAGTATACACAGATATTGCTTCAGTGTAATGAAATTTAGGTTTCAGCTTTTAAAAAATGGCTTATTGCTCATAAACTAGAGAAAAGTCACATAAATCTACCCCTCGTCTATTCCCAAATGTTCGGAGTGTAAAACAAACCAAATAGCCTAAAGCGAGCCTTGTTTTCTGCAGCAACATATTTCCAATGGTGTAAATTGTATTCTAAAGGTCTCTTCTCTGTGTACTGTTCACTAATTTTGAACGCAATGTATCTGTACTTTTTCCCCTTGCTCTGACAGGTGCACTAATAAAACCTACGTCTGTCAGAATTTGGCACAGTACTGAAAAAGTGGATAGAAAGCTGTAGCCAAGATCACGGGAAACAAGTGCTCTGTTTCCTATGAAAAGACACAGCATTTTCAATCATTAAAAATGGTTAAATCAATCCTTAGGAATGTAAAGTTATTAAAAATGTATATGTAGCTTCAAAGGCAAGAACTTTCTTCCTCTTACAGTTTTAATGCCAGATAGGAAATTTTAAGTATCTGACAGGAACATTGTTTACCTGACCGTGTAATTAATCACAGCTGAATAGCAAAAGACAGAGGAATATCCTACATCCTTGCTTCCAGAATGGGCACTTGGACTACATCCAAACCGCAGAGAAAGTACACTTTCTGTATAGTCTGATGTCCCACTACTGAGCTGTGCATTTGAGTGCATCATGGCTCCTACTCTGAGCATGCAATTAATGTCCTTTGAAAATTAATCTGGATATGCAGACCAGCTGGGGAATAATTCTGGCTATTCCTAACCTGCACTCATAAAATCCCTTCTAAGATAATCAAGTCCAGTACATATTAAATTATTACTCTGTAATGTAGATGCTTCTTCATTTTCTCTCCCTTTAAGTAACGTAAGGAGTTTAATTATACATTTTTTTGGTCTTTCTACCAGTGATAGATGAAAATTTTAAGTTCATAATTTCATGGCTTTCAGCCAAATTATACTAGATAGGTGATGGGGGGAAAAGGATCATTGGGAGTGAGAGAATTTGTAGACAAATTTCCCTTGGATTAATCTTTTATCTAGTCTATTAGACAGGTAAGAGTTACATTTTGTTTCCAAATTGGTATGAGAGATGTGTAAAAATGCCCAACACACCTCTAAAAACATTATATGCCTGGGATGAGGAGGTAAAGGGTTACTAGTAGTATCTTATTTCAGATAAAGCATCCAGATGACACAATTACTTGGTCTGTGTTTAGGACAAAGCGTCAAGCTGGGTAATGATATTCTGCCAATTTATATGGGTAAATCATCCTGAAGTAATTATTATATGGTATTTTACATTTTTTATTCTAAACGGTCTGTTTTACCTCAGAGTGCTCTATGCTGATATTAAATGATTCCTGTATGATATTAAAAGATAGAATTCTCTTTGTATATAAAGCAGTTTATAATCCAATGGTATGAAATGTTAAGATGCTATCAGATGTCTAGACAGCTTTTTTTTCACAGTGGGTTTAATACCATTTAACTTGTTAAGAAAATCCCAACTAAGAAAACGCAAGAGTCCTGAGAAGTCTGTGACGGTGGATTCAAATGAGTGGCAGAAACTGAGGAACCTAACTCCAGAATCAATTCACACATAATCTCTAAGATTAAGTATTATATACATCATCTTTAAAAGTTCCTGTAAAACAGAAATTGGATTGCTGGATAACATTATAAAAGCAAAACTCCCCTTCTTCTTATCATACTTTGGCTGATACATAGTTCACAGAATGAAAAATGTAGGACTTCCCAATAGCAGGAAGTCAGGTGTGAGGGTGAAGAAAACTGTGGTAACAGACTCACCAATACAGGGTCTATGTCCTACTCACTGAGTAGATTCTCTGTGAAGAAGTTAAAGATCTTGCTATTAATGGTCTCCAAGGTTACACCCACATTCTTAAATGCAAGCAACCCAGGAAGTAGGGTCTGGCCCCAGGCTATGAGAGGCTGAACAATCCTGTTCACATTGCTTGCAACTACTACTGATACACTCACACTTCACTGAGGAAACTCCCATGTGATGACTCTGCAGTTTTAAGACATCAGTGTTACCTTCGGTGTCTTTTATTTCAAAATAATAACAATGTGAGGTTGTGCTGTCATTGACTGGAGTGATGTTTCTTATGAAATGAAAATAAGGGTATGAATTACATATTCTGCATCTTCTGCCAGCTTAAGAGAAAGCTCTAGGACAAAAAGGCTGCTTGAATCAGTGGTAGATAACTATATAAAGCACAAAAATAAATGCAGTTCTACTGTGTCTACGCTATCTAATGGAAGGGTTCCCTTGAGGGAAGTATTTCAAGAAAAAAAAAAAAAAAAGATTTTTTTTGGGAGGAAAAGTTTACATGAAAAGAGACCCCAGCAGTAAGTGTAAATTTATCCAAAGCAGTCTATCAGAAGCCTGGTAACTAAGAAGCTAAATTATTTGGCAAAGGAGACATATTTTTATATATACCTAAACTGGAAAAACAAAGACACTCCCCAAACGTGCTCTCTAAAGTAGCAGAGAAATAAGACAGTTTAGAACTGGCACCTTTCTGAGTTAAGAAGCCTATACTGCAGGCAGTACTGCACGCTCCTCTCCTCAGTTATAGGCACTAGTGAGACACCTGTGGGACCCACAGGCACAGATTATTTAGTTTCTGTGATAAGTAGCTGTTGCAAGGAAATTCAATTATATCCTTGTAAAGTCAGTGAAAGGATTGACTACTGTTGTAACAGGATCAGGAGTACAGATATACAGCTGATCCTGCTATAACTCCTAAAACACAACTGGCAGGTAAAAAAAGTGGCTTCAACAGAAGTTGAGTATGATTTTTAATGTCCCACTAACCCTTTGATAATGTCTTATCTTACCACTTCTCAGTGGGAGTATAAGTCAAGATTGTGGAGTGAGTCTTAGTCTTGACAGAAGTTTCTAAGATGTGAATTCTTACTTTCCTGATATAAAACTAATTCTAAAACACCTAAGGACAGCCAAAGCCAAGTGAGGTGCTCTCATAGAAAAAAAGGTATTTCAACATTTTCACAGAATCACAGAATGCTAGGGGTTGGAAGGGACTTCTAAAGATCATCTGGTCCAACCCCTCTGCCAGAGCAGGGTCGCCTGAAGTACATCACACGGAAACATGTCCAGGTGGGTTTTGAAAGTCTCCAGAGAAGGAGACTCCACAACCTCTCTGGGCAGCCTGTTCCGTGCTCTGTCACCCTCACAGTGTAAAAACTATTTCTCGTGTTTACTTGGAACTTCCTATGCCTCAACTTGCATCCATTGTCCCTCTGTCTGTCATTGGGCATCGCTGAGAAGAGCCTAAACATGAAAGTAATTTGTATTACAACAAACACTACAAGATCATGCACAGTAATAACAATAATAATTATTAAATAACAAATCTTCTTATTCTTTTGCTTATTGTCTTGAGCCATGACCTCTCCTTTTTACCTCAACACTAAGATTGCTCAAGGACCGTTGACATGAACTCTGTGAAAGACCATTGTTTGGCTGTTTTGACTATTGGTTCTCTCCCACGTGCTGAGAAAATCCCTCATGAATCCACAATATGTCCTTCTGACTCACCTTCATGTTTATCTTTATACTCTAGAGAAAATTCTCTAAACGCAGCTACTCCCACAGTATTATCAATAAGAGGATTCTGAAACAAACTACTACTCTTGTGCACTGAGTGGTGTCAGGCAGAAAGGCTAAAAAAAAAAAAAAAAAGCAATAATCATGTCAATTCTGAAATTGCCTTTAAGACATTTTATATCTGTATTGATATAAATGGTGGTTCATGCAAAATGGAACAGGATCAGGAAGGAAATCTTGTACTTTTTAAAAAAAACATGTTTAAAGACTGGTATCATTATGCTGTTGGTTATTTAGAAGATATATGCAGTATATCTCTTTATGCCTTTGTTTCTGTATACCTGCAAAGCAGACATTTAACATGCTGGTCTTGCATTCCCTACAGTATTGTTGAGAATGAATGAGAAGCGAGTGTCAAAGCAAACTGACATCCCATATACACTCCACATACAGCTACAGCTGCTATGAAATGACATGGAATCTGAAGATTGTTCATATAGCCCTCTTGCTTTACTGAGTAATGTTTCAGACAAAAAGAATGCTGTACCAATGTCCAAAGATCTCAAAATCACAACTGTATTAGAACCTAAAATCAGAAAAATTTATGCAATTGTCTTTTTTTTGCTTGACTGATATTCTGAAACCCCACACCCTATCACGCTGACAGCTATTTAATTCTAACATTATTTTGAAGAAAGTTAGCTGTAGCAGTGTTTTCACCACAAATGATTCCTAGGTCTCAGTTTCACTTCTCTTTTTGCTGATGTTTTAATCAATTCAACTTTTCTACTTTTTAATTGCATAGGAAAATAAACCTGGTATTTCCTCTGGGAGGTTCAGTGACAACACTGAATAGTATTGAATTCCTATGCAGCTCTTCAGGCACTCTGTGTCTCTCCTATATCTCATAAGGACAAAAATGTTTGGCCAAGTAACAAATGGATCCACTCTGGTTTTGAACTATCAGGCCAGCTGTGGGTTTCAGCCACATGATACGCTTCAGTAACAGCCTTTTCTGGTTATATGGAAATGCCTTTAGTAAAAGCAGGAAATGCACAGGCATATGGTGTTATGGTTTCACCCATCACCATCAGTGATGTTATCGGTCACGTCTGGCCTCAACCTAGAATCATTGATAATTTAATCTCAGGAGTCTCAGTTTGAATCTTTCATAAAGTTAAACCAGATTTACAATATTATTTTAAAATACAAAGTTCAGTGTGTCAATATCATGTTGTAATGGATATAAAGGGTCCAGAATAAAGGGAAAAAATGTTAGGATAAAGAAAAGAAGAGAAAATCAATCCATTGCTAATATGGACTGTGAAGGATGGCTTATGATCCACCAAAGAGATGAAAGAAGGATGGCAAGAAATTCTCCAAAAGAAGGTGAAAGGGAAATCATTTTTAGGATAGAAAGATAGATCCTACAGGATACTCTTGTAGGTGTTCTAAAACCAGAGTGGTTTAAAAAGTTAACAACTTTCAACATATGATTTCTTTCAGAAGAATGTAGCATGAGACACAGGGTACTCAAAGAGAATCTATGACACAGAAAAAGGCTCTGTAAAAGGTCTGCTAAATAAAGTATTCAGATTTTATTCTTGTAGTTTCTTCTCTTTAACCATCCATGCCATTTATAAACATTTGAAGCTTCACTGTCTGTTAGTTGTTGAAAATTAATGGCTTTACTTGAATTTTGCTTTGTTCTGTAAAACAGACAGCTATTTATCTTTCTCATGTCTGTGCATGCTAAGTTTGGTAAATCCTTTCCAGTTCCTCTCTCTCAAAATACATTTCCTTGATGACACAAGGAAAAAAAGAGGCAAAAACTAGTGATATGAATTCTCAATAATTTGCCAAATATTTGTCACGTTACTTAATCTTCAGGAAAAAAAACCCAACAACTTAGACATGGAGGAGTAAGTTTTAAATTCCTAGTTTAGGGAAAACCATACATGGCAAAATAACCAGTTCTGTTTTAGAGCGATGTGTATGTAACATGGGTGATGTGTATGGTGTATGTAACAATCCTCGGAGGAAATAAGAATAGCCAAAACAAAGTTCACAGTTACTCAGTTGTTTCGTGAGATAAGATGAAAAATGTAATGGATTTATCTTAAAGTATTAAACTAGAATTCAGAACGTATGGAGTGCAATTCACAGAATCACAGAAGCGTCACATTTGGAAAAGACCTCTAAGATCACTGCGTCTAACCATCAACCCACAAAAAAAACCCCAAAAACCTAATTTACAGCACTTTGTATGGTTAGTCCAATTACAATTATGCTAACATTTCTAGTTCAAATTATCTAAATAACTGAGAACAAATTTCATCAATAATATACTAAAAATTTGCTATACAGAAAAGTTTTAGTGCTTCCTTTTGTGTGCTGCTATGCTCATCTTTACACTGCTCCTCTGGGACCCACTGCTGATGCACTCAGTTGCCTCTAGCAGAAGAGAGATGCTGCAACATGTCCCCATCCCAAGTTCACCTCCTGGAGGACAGTAATGTCAATGATGGCATTTCTTTTGCTTTGCCAGGAGGAACATGCTATTGATTCTAATGGTTTCTGCCTCATTGTGAGGTCCATTTCAGATGATTTTTCTAGCCTTTATGTATTTATGTATCTATATATTTAATGTATTTTAAAGTAAATATTGCTATATTTTAGATATTTGCTGTTTTCTTTTAGCTACTCTAAACACAGTTTGGACCAGCTCACAGATCTGTACTACTTTAACTGACTATTGCTGAATTCATAGCTCCAGTCTCAACTGTCCTTTTGGTCTTTTTATCATCTCGTTCCTATGCTTCTCCAAACTGCCTCTGCTATCATACCAGGCCTGCATTTTTCTGCACTATGTCATTATATTAGAGTCACAAATAATTATTTTTTGTGATTCTGTGATTTCTACACAAAATAATTACTCCTTATTACTTACTAAACAAAGATTATGGTTATGCCATACAAAGATACGCAAAAATTAAAAATAAAACCAAATAGGTCAAAAAATGATGTTGCAGGTAAGGAAAAAAACAACCAACCACAACAACCACCCAAACAAAAGAAACAAACATATACTACAAAAGTCTTTGCCCTATTTCCAACAATGGAAATGCTGTATACATTTGAGCTGCAGGCTATAAGACTGTGTACTATAATAAGTCAGGAGCTACATTGGAAAAGAAAGCCTTTTCTCTCTGCTTTCAAAAGCAAGCAATATCTTCACTGCATTTTGCAGAGGATCTGATCGTGTGTTTTGACATGATCCTACACCCTCTGGACTGAAATCTATCAGGGGAGTTACACAGAGGAACAAATAGTTCCTAAATCCTGACTGGACTTAATGTAAGCTATATTCTGAGCCATCCAGCTCTGTCAAGACACAGTGTCAGTTGTCAAAATTCTTCACAGTAGAAAGGGAGGCTATGGACTGTAGGTTTCCCTCAAGGGGAGAAAAACTCCTTGGAGCAGGGAGCAGCTAAGTGTAGATTTTTTGAATTTTAGTTGTGGACACAGTTCAAAATATTGCACAATCCCTACTGTAGGTCTATCTGAACAATGCAATGAAGAAGAGAAACACAAAGAAGTAATATCTAAAAAAAAATAAATAATTCAAAACCAGAGATACCAGATATTATACACTTCTCTTTAGAACTGAAGTCAAAAACATTAAAGTCACTAAGTCATAGCATATATATATTTCTCACATGAAATCTACTAAATAATCATGTAAAATTACAGAGTGCCATGTTTATAATAGCATTTTTGAGCTTTGACTCTTGACTGCATGTTTTCAGGGACTTTTTTTCATACAGAAATGGTATATTGAACTGTTGACCTCCACAGTGAAGAAATTCAGACACTAAGGTTCACAGATGATACCGCACTGGCAAGAGTGGTTCATATTCTGGAATCTGCTATTCAGAGGGATCTCAGCAGGCTGGATAAATGGGACGACATCTCCTGAAGTTCAAAAATGCCAAATACAGAGCCTTGCGACTAGCAGAGATTAGCCCCACACACCAGTAAAGGCTAGAGCCTGACTGGCTGGGGAGCAGCTTTACAGAAAAGGACATAAGGGTTCTTCAGCAAGTTGAGCATGAGGCAGCAGTGCAGCTTTACAGTTATAACAGTGAAATGCAGCAACAGAAATGATATAATTAAGTTTCTTTAAAGGCTGTAATTATTCCTATTCAATGTGAGATGACACAGTGTCATGGAGGCATCCACAAAGAACCAGCACCCACGATACAAAATGGGGATTTATTACAACCAGGGTTGCCCATCACGCCTTTGGACTAAACACAGGTTCGGATACCTGACAGGAGTTAACTACTACACAACGAATTCCTAACTTTAAGGAAAGACAAACCAAAATGGGTAAACCCTCACTCATAAAGGGGAAACCTCCCACACCAGAGTGCCTGAGATACTACTCACCCAGAGGGGCTGGGGCAAGGCTCACTCAATCCACAGAAACTCCCTCAATCCATGGAAGTATCCTTGGCAGTGTGTCCAAGGGAAGGGTCCAACTTCCAGGCCCGCTGCTCTGCCAAGAACCAACACCTCTGGCTCTCAGGCAGGATGTCATTTATACCCCAGTCGAGGGTGCACTGTGGTCGTTCTCAGCGGCTGAGGGACCAGCACAGAGAAATCCGGCAGAGCCCAGACAGGCCCAAACCCCAAGCGCGTTTGCTGAGGGCTTCAGGCCTTGAGGCATCAGTTAAGCACCGTGAGGTGCGGCTGAATGGCCGAGGCCTCAAACTGCTCCAGCTGAGGCGCCGAACTGCTCAGCACCTCCTGTGTGCTCTGTCTGGGTTGTCTGTGGGGGAGGCTGTACCTGCCACACACAGTTATTAAAGGATCTAA
Organism: Baryphthengus martii; assembly: GCA_013396935.1. Lineage (NCBI taxonomy): Eukaryota > Metazoa > Chordata > Aves > Coraciiformes > Momotidae > Baryphthengus > Baryphthengus martii. The sequence goes on along the minus strand of VWZK01008566.1, from coordinate 78,734 downwards.
TAATTTTTTGTATTTCTTTTTTTTTTCACAAGTTACTGGGAAAATTAAATTTATGAACACACCAATCTGCAGCTGAAAGAAATAAAAATAATAAAAAAGATATGGTAGTGGCTCAGAGGAATGAGTCAGAATACTTTGTTAAGGACTCTGGGCTGCACTAAAGGAACAGTGAAAACTAGCTATGGATCACCTTACCTCAAAAATATTTTAATGAAATAGGAAAACGAGAGCTGATTTTTCTCTAAGCTTATTAAAAAGGATGCTTAAGGTAAGATCCTTGTCACTATCACTATTGCCTGAAGAATTTCTGTCTGACTTGCAATGATTTTTGCAAAGTATAAATTAGAACATCTATTCCATTTACTATGAACAAGTACATAATGAGTGCTCAGCAAGCAGCATCAGAATATTGCATGAGCAGCACTTATTGAAAGAATACATCTATGTGTTTTTGACTGAGATTAAAGCTTCATCTCAGGTCTTCTCTCCACAGAAATAGTTCTGTATGAGATCAGAAAAATGTGGAAGAGAAAGTATCCTGAAGTATGAGTGGATAAGGAAATCATCTTGTCACCTAGTTTTAAAATAAGGTTAGTAAAAATAAAAAAGGAAGTAATTTGATTGTAATAGAAAATGTTTAGACTAAGAAAATGGAAGGGATGTAATCTCTGTTAAGACACAAATTTGTGCAGAAGACAATAATCTATATGCATTACGAATATAATAGTCTATGTGCGTGTCTTTGTAACTGTGAAATCACTTAAATGTCAGATTGCAAATGTGACTATAGTGTAATCCTTTTAATTTTAGTGAATGAAGATAAAACCAAACCTATGTAGAGTAAAAATAAAAAGATGCACATATAAAAACAGTATAAAGAAAATAGGTCATATCGATTGCATCCTTGTCATATCAGATATCCAAGGTATTTGTGTATGCTTTCAACACAGAATTATTTTTAAGAAAATAAAATATAGGCAAAAGTTAAGCTGCCTGTGCATTTCAGTATCTGAAACATGAAAAATAAATCTGTGATACGGCCTAAAGTAAGGTGAAAATAGTTTTTCAAGATGCAGACTGTTTCTATACATAATACTAAGTGGAAGTACATGCACAGGTGAGGCTTGTTGAATAATAAGAAATCAGGTTATTTGTAAAGTCTTACAAAGAAGATATAAAAAAATATAAACTTTGAGGAAAAGTTAGTCAGAAACGTATTCTTAGGGGAAAATTTATTGTAAAAATGTAAATAACGTATTTATATTCAAGATCACTGAGCAATGAATTGAAGTTACAGAGGACATTTCACAAAGTTAATTATTTTTATACTAGGTACTGCATAGTTATGTGTCATTAAAAGCACTACACATGTAAAAAATCACTTGATCAAAACTAAATTGAGGTCAAGAAAGACTGCCTGACTATTACACAAATAATTGCTGACATTCTCATTACTTGAGAACAAGGCAATGTGAAGAGGTCATGAGCAGAAACTGAAATTAACTTAGAGAGAAAAATATCAAACAGAATCTGGTTAACCTGAAATTGCATTGAATTTGGCTTAGTAGGAGAACGTGCTGTGTTTCATACTTTTACTGACAAAAGAAGGACTACGATTTGAAACATATGATAAAGATACTCAGTCCCATAAATATGTGCTAGTCAAAGAACTTTAAGGAAAGTGCTGGACTTTCTTAATCACTTGTCAAAAACCTGTGAGTCTCTGAGATGACTAACTTAAAGCCATCATATGAGACTGGACAGAAATACAAGAAAAAGCTTTTGAAGAAGTAAAGAGGTTAATTTCAAATTCTCTCTTAGTGAAATATTATAATAACCCAAAGGAAAGGCTAGTCTTAGAAAGTGACACATTGGAGAACAGTCAGGGAGCCACATTAATGCAGAGAAAATGTCTAAAAGCACTTATGAGCTGTGATTTCTTAGTTAATGAATGAGAAAGAATTAACACTAGACATTTACAAAACTGAGTAAAATCTTTTACAAGGTCTGTCGGGACAAAAAGAGCAGTACAGTGTCATGTCTCTCCAGCTTTGCTTATGGTTTAAATTTCTGAAAGCATTATTTTAAGTGGAGAATGTGAAACTTTTTCATCACCATACACTTGCAACTGGGTCTGACACAGTTAGGATCTCCTTCAATATTTTGACAAACCCCATCACAATGCAAGAACTCTCCAACACATTTTCAGTCTCGTTCCTCCCGTACAGTTACTGTCCTCTAAAATCTGAAATTAAGCATGAAATGCCCTACTGCATTTTGCCCTTCAGCGTAATACCACATTTCTCCTTGAGGGCCTCTTCAGTCCCCTTCTCCATTCACAGCTGTATCACACAGCCTTTTCCACCCAAGGCTCTGGTCTCCAAAATCAGTTGTCAGTAACCTAGGTTTGAACATCTTGCACTTTCATTTAGACTGCGTTTCCAGAGCCAGAATGAACTGGCTTTAACACATTTGACTTTTACATTCTCCTTATCAGGAGTGCTGCTTGAGCCAGCTGCTCCCTGGGGCCTGGGGGCAGTGGAGGCTGCCTAGGGTGGCAGATCAGGGCCTGGCTGACAAATCCTACCACCCCAGCCAGGAACTGGATAACTGGAGAGCACTAGGGCAGCCCCTGTCCTGGGCATCAAGCACCTCCCAGGGGACAGGTCAAAGCTGGGCAGGGATGTCAGCCCGTGTTGTAGGGTCAGGATCAGGCTCAGTGAGGAGGACCAGGATCAGATATGGCCTGAGGCTAGCTGAGAAGGGCTTTTACAAGTGGATTAGTCACAAGCACGTACGCTGTTATTGTTTATAAACGTTTCTGAACAAAAGGTTCTCCACATGCCTGAAAACTCTTTCTCTGGGTATTCACGAGAAATATTTGACAGATCAGAAGCAACAGCTGAGAACCAAACTGCTACTTCTACAGGGATCCAGATGTTCAGCATGATTCTGCTTAAATTCTCAAATGTAGCAGATGCTCAATGAATCCAGTTAATACATAGGTCTCTATTTAAGAAACAGGATCCAGTTAGTATCCATGTTGAAGATGGTGACCTCTGCTTCTCTGTAACAAAGCTGCAGCGCAGCAGAGGAGTTTCCTTTGCACAGCAACATAAATCCAGAGATACGACTGTGGGCATGCCGATTAATTGGTGACAACTCAGTCAGATATGTACATAATTTTAGTATTTTTATGATATATAGAATATCCTAGTTACAGCATCTTCTGAGACTGCATGTATATATAAGATACATTTTCTGATTTTTTTCAAGATCAGATTTTACTACTTTTATGGTCAACATGAGTGTAATTTTTGACGCTACCTTCTTTTATTAAACTCAGAATGATGTAATTTCAAATTAATAAGAGCTTGAGCAAGATACATGTCTGGAATCACAGAACTTCCTTTTCTTAGAATACTTATCAAGCAGTGGAAACAAAAAAATGCACCGTAAAGTCTGGTCAGGCATTGCTGATGAAAATGAAAGAAACTGGGCCTTGTTCCCACCTGGCAATATAGCATCAGATCAAGCAGTGGGATTTAAAAGCAGTCTAGCATGGTGACTAAAGAGAAGAACACAAACATTGTCACCAGTCAAAACCTGACAGGCCTAAATTTTTGTTCAATAATCTCTGAAGCAAAAATAAAGCAGATAAGCATTATCTTACAACAGATTTGCCAATAATGTAAATGTAAATCAGCAAAAAAAAAAAAAAAAGTGTAGCAAATGTAACAAGGTAGGATAGCATAATAACAATTATAGGAGGAGGAGAATGCTAAATTTCACAAGAAATCAAATGAGATACAAATGAAAAAGAAAGAGAATAAAGGTGACATTTAAGTAGTAAGGTACAGCATCCCCAAATATCAGGCAGTCAGTAGTCTGGAAGATGCAGAGACAAGGAGGTCAGAGAGCACAGGAAACAGAATGGATGTGGAGATACCACCCCTTCACCACAGCAAAGTACCTGAAGGACTTGAAGTATTTTATTTCATAGATCCCTGGTGAGTCAGAAGCAAATAAGCTACAAAGACTAGGTCAGGTCAAATAATAGTACAGATTTAAAGTGTGGTTGAGACACCTCATAATGCACAGTATGGTGGAGTGCTAAATTCATACTTAAAAAGTGAAAGTGGCACAGGGGCAGCACAAATAGAAAGCAGAATGGAACAAAGAAAGACTAATCCCCATATATCTGGACCCTAACCACCCATGATGGTACAACCTGAACAGAGCCTGAACTCCAGTCACTCTGAGAGGCTTTTTGCTTGTTTCACATCTCAAAAGAAGTCTATTTCCCAGCTCAGGTCTTCATGAGAATTTGTGGACTTGTTTCATATTCTTTTAAAAACATGACAAAATGTTTTTGCAACAAAATGTTGCAAAGAAATATGCTTTGCTATTTCTTGCAACCTCTGTTCACTAGAAATCAGGGGGAAAAAAGTTATTCAGATGAACTACATCGTAGTCACCTGTCATGTATTTATGGTAACTAATACAGGCCTCTGTGTCACATTGGCATAGATATTCTTGTGGCATCTCTTCAAAGATACAGCACTGACAATGAATCCCAGCATGTAGGGTTGGAGGCAACAATATGAAAAAAAGTAAAAAGTTTTGGGAATTATGTTCGTTGTACTGCCTGGCATGGCACAGGGAATGTTGCCCTGAAACTGAGCACCGAGTATTGCCTCCACACTACTATCCCATCTCCAACAGATTATATAGCATCATAGAATAATAGGGGATAAAAGGGACCTCTGGAGAGCATCGAGTCCAACCTCCCTGCCAGAGCAGGATCACCTAGGGCCACGCAGGAATGCGTCCAGGTGGGTTTTGAAAGTCTCCAGAGAAGGAGACTCCACCACCTCTCTGGGCAGCTTGTTCCAAGGTTTGATCACCCTCACAGTAAAGAAGATTTTCCCCATGTTGGCGTGAAAGGTTTCACTTGTTTGATCCTCATTCAAATTCTAAAACCAGATTTGTTTCAGTTATGTATGCATACTTACAAGTTCACATAAAATCACAGGTATGGCAGCGATTCTTAGCAGTCATCCTAACCACGCTATGCTCACACTTTGGAAGCGGAGTTTGATTTCTTATTTCATAATAAAGAAGAAAACAAACTCCTTTATCAGGCTTACTGAGTAATTACAAAGTCATCAAGTCATTTTTCAGTCATTATGATGTTCATCAGGCATGCTGAAACATGTACCTTCAAGGAAATGCTAACTTCTTAGTACCCCAAGAATTCTAGCTCACTGGTCATTCACAGCATCTAGATGTAAAGGAAGTGAATAAATTATTAGTAAGTAATTTGTTCTAGACCAAGCTTTATTTTAATATTATGGCTGATTATTCTCAGAATTGATGCTTAAATGAGATTTCCTTTGTTCTGTAATACAAAGCATGATAATCCAAAGAGATCAGTTCATTTCTTACTGTCTGCACATTACTGATGTGTTATTATACTATATTATACAAAATATTGTAAACTCATAAAGCCTGTAAGAAGAATAACAAGAGGAGAAGGACTAATTTAGTTTCTTCAGAATTCCAGATTAAATTATGCCTTCATATTGCTATTGTTAGGGAAAATCGCTCAGATGATAAGGGATTTAAATCCTGAGACCAAGCCACAATTGTCCGTACAAAACGGATTCAGGTTGTTTGTAGTTGTATTTAGCAATGTGCCTGGAATTCTCACCCTTAGAAATTGCCTCAAGAGTCCTTACAGGAACAATTCAAAATCATATTCTCAGTCCAGTGATGATCACCTAGTATTGTTATAAACAAACAAACAGACAAAATAGATGGAGCAGCCTAGTATAAAATGCCAGGGAACATCCACATTTCACAGTAGTGGACATCTGGACTCTTAAAAAAATTGAGTTTGCCTCTATCCATGTCTGAGTTTCACTCATGTGAGATTTCCCTTCACTTTCAAAGCAGTTCAGCTTGCATTATACCTAAACATAGCTTGCACCAGTCTTAAATAAACAATGAGGAAAACTGGCAAGTCTGGCTTTGAGCTTGACCTCAAGTCCACTTCTGCACTGTGTTCCTAATTAGGTTCACCCAAAACTTCTTTTTAGCAAATAATGTTCCAACCTCTGAACACTTAATATCAGATTACATTATTTAACAAGAACTTCTTTGTTCATTTCTTATTCAGCATTTGGTTAGTCCAAAAGCAAGCAGGACATATACGAGGCCAGAGGTTAGGACAAAATGCTGAAACAGTTTCTTTCTCTATGAATATTCATGTAATAACTTTGGAAAAACAGTGATTTCTTTAGCATATCCTACCTTAGCACTAAACATATTACAAAATATAAATCTTCAAACAGATAAGGACAGAAAAAGTAATTTCTAAGAAATATTCCAAATTATCCAGAATGAAGCACTCTGAGAATTTTAAACAGGAAAATAAAGTGTGAGAGAGCTGAGGAGACTTAAAGGTTTCCCAGCTGTTTAAAATTAGATATATTCTCTTCATTCCACACCAAGAAAGTTTAAGCATTGAAAATTAGTAATTTTAAGTGCAGTTAGTAATTTCTAGTACTGAAGTATGTTGAAATGGCAGAAATATATAAGCTACAGTTAAACTATTTCGTTTAACTATTCACAGCACTGTAGCCAAACTCAACAGAAACTGCTAAATCAGTTTGAGCAGCTAGTACATACTGTACTTTCTATTGCTATAGGTACAATACTGACACTATCACCCGTACACAAGTCCTTTTGACTTCAGGGTAGGCACATTATTAGTTACAACCACTATGCAAACCCTCATCAGCTTATTAATGAAAACTGAGTTCTGATTATGCTATACCATCTAAACTAAAGACAGAAAATGCAGGCATTGAGTAACTAACAGAATAATTCCATTTACAGAAGAACATTGAATATGACAAATAACAGGTTTCAAACGTACCTAATACATATATTTGCATATTCTAAAAGCTAGAAAATTCCACATGACAAAATGTGTGATTAATAAGTTCTTGATTCTGCCTGCAAGCCATTAGGTTGTCGTCTTTGAGCACAGTAAGAATCACTGAGAAATCAGTAGAATTACCCAAGGGTCACTGAGGAAATTACACTGGAGAAAATACCCTAGAATGTTTTAATACCCTAGAAACCCTCAACCAAAGACTCTAGAGCGGAAACAAAACCCCCTCATCGCGCACATTTAATGACTATACCCAAACATTTTAAAAGAGTCTGATATAAGAATTTAATTATTATTCTGTCACTGATATTATTTCAAAGTATTTGTATAGTAGTCCACACTCATCAGAAACTCTGCATAATTTTCTTATTTAATTGCATATAATTTCAAAGTTTGGCACCAAATAAAATTTTGGGAGAGCATCATTTCTTTTCCACTGAATCTGATGGCTTAGTGATATTCTTAGACAGCAATATACAATCAAAGCAACAGTTGGAAAGTTAGAGAGACACTTGTCAAAAGCTGTTAGTCTAGAAAAAAATAGTACAGCAACAAATAGCTTCAAAACATGATGTTTAAAATTACAGTCTTCAGTTTGCACTTAGCTTTGCCTATCCATGACCTCATTGAACACCTACCTGACTTAGTGAGCACAGTGAGGACAGCTGAGCATATGCTCAACTTGGGTCAGAGTCAGAAGGAATGGCATATGCTGATTGGTTCTCAAAATGCTAGGCAGGCTTCTTGTTGGATACCTAAATGTGGACCTAAAGTATTTAATTTTAAGTCTCAGGGCTGAAGGAGAGTTAAATATGTTTCTTCTCGAAAATGACACTTTATATATCAATAATAATCCACAAAATTGAAATCTACAAGAGGAAAAAAAAAAAGATCTGATGACATTGAATGTATGAGTATCTCAAGATTTGCTTTAGAACTAGAGCTCCCCCACATAAACAGTATTCTACAGATGATGAAGTGATACTTGGCCAACAGACACCAGGTAGTTGTTAAATGACAGATGAGATCCTACATTTATTAGAGTCAACAAACTAGGCTTTGCATATTTAGAACTTGTGACCTGTATGCATGTTTCATAGACTAAGTACTCACTGATGATTATAAGAGTTAATTCAAAATAATTCAGTTTTTGCGATTTACTTTGCCTTAACATTTTCCTTGTCGAAACAGTGTTTTTATCACTTACCTTCACGTGGTAAATGCTGATAGTCTCACCTGTGGTGAGAGAGAAAACTGAGTTGTCAGATTAGGAAAGATTATTCCTTTATAGTGAATATTATTAGTGAATGTTATTCTTTCTGTAAATGTAGAAAAGAGGATCTTACTGACTCACAAAAGAATTCTGTTCAATGTTAGAGGAGCTGATGACTGATCAGCATCTTCATGTGGCTGGTGATTAGAATAAGGCCTGACACAAAACTACACTCTTAGAGCTGCTAAACCTACAGCACAGAGTTACTGAGATCTGATGTTTCATGAGTCATTAGTAAAAGAGAAATCAGAAACAATATTTTAATTATAAAGTAGATAGTGATTGCAGGTATTTGTGGAGAGAAAAAGATTAGTCTTCATTATTATTTTCAAGCATTTTATCTAATGATGTTTTGTAGCAGGAGGTACTATCTAGGAAGATATATCTTTATTTCTGCAGGGTATAAATTCTGGTATTTGTTACAATAACAGAAATCAGGACCCAATAAGGAGCTGACAAAAGTAAAGGAAGGATTTTCCCACTATGGGAGAATATTTGTGTTCGGGATGTTTTTTCCCCTTTCTCATCAACAGAGGATTATAAGAGCCCTCTCCTTCCTCAGGATTCTGAATATCATTTTGTGTTCTATCTACTGCTGAAAGCTTTCTTTATCTGAAAATGCGATTGCATAATTTATTTTCTAGTTAGATCCTTCAGCTTTGCATTGGAGCTTAACATGCCAACTGAGGCTACCAAGAACTAGTTGAAAATCTGTGCATACAGATCAGTTTCTGATATTCCACAGATTAATATCTGTTTCCCACTTCAATAGAAGATCAAAAAGGCTCTTGAAGATGACCTTAACCAGAGAAAACATATGAGTAATTAATTGTTTCTGCCAGAACCCTGGTAAGTGAAGAGAACATTGCAATGACTAACAAGATTGTGGAGAATATAAAAAACAGACACTGTTTTTAACACTGGAAGTGTTCTGGTTTATTCAAAATAGACTTAAAGTTCATTTTACTTTAATTGACTGTTTTTATTTTGTAGTTTAGAAACTGGAATATACAAGATTGTCTCATGTGTATTTAGTTATTAATATTGACTGGTATTTATATAAGTATATGAATATGATGGTGTACTATAGTGTATACATACTGTTCTTTTCACCTTTGTACCAAATTTAAGCTCTTCTATAGCCTCTTTGAGTAAAATACTCAAGTATGAATGTATAATTTCTTGCAGTTCTTTCATGAGTCCCTGATAGTGTTTTCTAGCTGTCTTGAATCCAAGGAGCTTGGTATTTTCCTGCAGAGGAAACAAAATACAGACCTTAATTAATAACAGTTAAGAAAGAGATAACAGTGAACAGGGTAAGGATGTGATAATACCCTTTGTCTGTGGAGTGCAGGATGCTCTCTCTGCACTTCAAGAGAAGACACTCAAGCAACCCAAGCCTGTAGACAGTGGCTGCTTGTTCTGCACTGCATCAGTAATTTGGAATAGGACAGTTTAGGGTCTCAGGGAGAACTGGAAGAGGCTGAGAGCTTAGATCTGTATTGCAAGGTGTCTAGATTATTTCCTCTGTCCTTCATCTATCATAGTTGCCATCACAGACTGAGTAACAGGTAGTGTCACTGGCACAGGCAGGCAATTTGGAAACAGCAGGTATGTAAGGGGGTGGCCTAGGTTCTCATGCACTGTTGCAAGTGTAAAGCTGAGCTATCTATGGCAACACCCAGGAGAAGACCCTGTTTGGTGTGAATATCACAGCAATACATAAGGATTAGAATGCTTCTTGCAGGCATTATAAACATACATCTGCTGAGACCAATGTTACCCCTTTTCCTTTTGGCTGTATGATATAAAGCTTGTGTGATAGGTATAAATGCACAGGGAACGTTAATATTTTCTGTATTTGTAAATACACATATACCAGGTCTAGCCGTCAGTGTGGGAGAAAATGTGGAATCAAGAAGAAATTAAAACAAGCAAACTAGGCATAGCAGAATGCTAGGAGAGTTTGGGAGACATGAAGAAGAGGATTCGATAAAAATTGCACTTTGGTAAAAACTGGGGAACTTTGGGTCATCCTAATAGCCTTCAGGGTGAATAGCAAAATCATGAAGAGAGCCCTCAAGAGTGTCTTACCACAGCAGTGTGAACAATACTCCAGCACTGACTGAAATGCATGCTCAGTATCATGCTGGTCAAGAAAGCCACACATCTATTTGCTTCTGAACCTCTGCTTTATAACCTGTAAGTTGCAGGTACCTGCAAATAATGTGATTCCTACTTTCTCTCATCAAGATAACAAAAATGTTGATTTCTTTAAAAGGTGCAGTGTTTCTGAAATCAGTGGAATCTATAAGGATGTCCATCTCTTTGATAAGCAAGGCAGAAGTATCTAAATATGTATTTCAATTAACATTTTATAAAGTACGTTCTTGTGAAGTTAACATAAGCTTCCTAATATCTTGCTTTTAAATGGAGAATTTGGTAGAAAGGCACAATTATGTTTTCATTAACTTTTAACATGACATCTAAAAAGCTTTGCTGTGACTGAAAATCTGCACGTTTAGAAATCCATCACTCATTGATATTTGTTGAGATCACAAAAAGTGAAAAAATCACATTTAAATAATATGAAGGTTGCACAGTCCTGCACTCAGAAATGTGACAAGGCCTTCACCTCAGCTCAAAACTGAGTATATATAATCACAGTCTTTATTCCTCCATACTCCACATGGACACTCCCTCTACCTCCAGCTGCATGGCCTGAGCAAGGCAGGGTGCTGGGAACGCAGATCGACTCTTCACACTCCCAGCTTTTGGGTATGAAGCTCAGAAGGCAGAAGCAGCAATTCAGAAGAAAGCTGATCTGCTGATCTGCTGCACCAAGAACAGAACACACCCAGGATGAATGAGCTACCTAGAAATATTCAGATAAATGAATGACATAATGGAATTTTTTAGATGGCCATAAGCTGGTCAAGTACCATTGGATTTTGCATTGGCAAATATACTTTTCATCTACTAAACACCATTCCTCTGAAACACATTCATACATGCATGCACCTATTTTAAGCATGTACCTGAAGAATCCTTTAAAAATCTTTTGATGGGTCTTTTCTTTGGGAACCTATGCCCCAAAGTCTATCTGATGGACTAACTTCTGATGTGTCAAGGTCCAGAGGCTGGGCTGGCCCCTAGAGGAATAACAAATGTTCTCTGTTAACCATTCTTGCTTCCCAAAGGGGAAGAGAAAGGAAATAAGGGAGAGAGACTTATTGATTAGAAAATAAAACTAAACCAGCTTTAATGCAATAATAATAATAATAATAATAAAATGGAATATATACAAATATGTACAAACCCAATATTGAACCCAACCCCTCTGATGGTGATTACACAACCATCACCATTGATGCTGTGAAGCAGGCATTGGTTTCATTGCCTTGGTTTAGGGGTCGGTAACAAATGCCTTTTTCATTTTGTTACTTAACACTACCATAAAATGAATTCCCCTGACAATCTATTACAGAGCATTCTCCAAAATATTGGATGAATAAATATATATCATTGAATTCCATCAGCTGTAGATAGATGTTTCAAAATAAAAGACAATAGCCTACATCTAATAAAAGCAACATGTTAATAATTTAATAGATAAAAAAATATTGAAATATTGGATATACATAGGATTCAATAGTCTTATTAAGGTCTGAAATACTGATGCAATATAAATATTTTCCAAAGGAAGGTACTTAAAATTGCACCTGTCATAATATTAATTATCGACTCGATCACAAGGGTTCTTAATTAAATTTCTCTCTAATTATACTAGATAATTCTTCCAGTTGCATTTGATTTGTTTTGCTGTTAACAAATTCTTCCAATTGACTTGGAGCAAACGAGACATGTAAATGACTTTAAGAATTCTTAAAATTTTTCTAGAAACTATTTCTGTGCTGGGATTTAAAGTGCTCCTTTAAAAAAAAAGGAACTCTATTAATACGAAGAATGTCTACTATGAATCATGTTACCATAAATATACACAACAATTAATTTTTTTAATCAAAATAAGATATATTTATGCTGTTGTCTTGTCAGAATTGAATAAAATTCTAGTAGAGTTCTGTTCTAAAATTTTATGTGACAAAACACAGAAAAGGATTCAGTGCATGACACAGACATCTAAGGCACTTTCTAGAAGTACGACTTTACTGGAGTGTGTTCCTCCTCTTGAATCTCACCTTCTGCTGACATTTTTGTGAGGAAAGTCTGAACACAGAGACAATGATCTATGATTTTTTACCTTTTTCTGGCAAGAAAATGGTTTAAATGTCACCCTTACAGCCTCTTGTGATATTTCCTGTTTTGATCGTTCTTATTTTAAACCCACTTTGACCCTACTGTTTCTTAAGGAGTCTTGGAAAGAATTCTTTCCTGCTAATTCACAGAATTATTCCAAGTATTTATCTAGGAAATTCCAAATCACCTGCTAAACTTCACTCTCTTGCTGCTCCAGTGTCGGATAGGTTTTATTGAGAAGGCTAGGGAATTAACAGAAGTAACATTGATTTGGTGATCAGTAGAGCTAGAGGGAAAGAAAACTGAGATGCAAAGAAGTAGGTTGCTTTAATGGAGGTTGCAGATGCTCAGCTATCACTTTAGAATTGAGCACGAAACTGTGACAAAGACCTCAGAGCCCAGTTCTTGTAATTCTCTTATCCTGCTTCTGTGACAATGTGAAATGCATAGGTACCAGTTGGAAACTTCCTCCAAAAAATAATAAAAAAAAAAGTGGGCAGTTTCTAAAACTGAGGAATCAAAAGTTGTACATATATAAGCTTCTAAAAAGAGATATAAATTGAATTAAAAATGCAAGTATTAAAACTAGGATATTTATAGTAACGAATAACCATAGGCTCAAGATATATCATCCTTTCTAGTCCAAAGTCCTGACTGACAGATCTAGTCTATCTCAAACACTGAAAAATATGAGGTAACAGCACTTAGTATCTTAAGACCAGTGATTATATATTGATTATGTATTATATATTGATCCAGGAAGTCCAGGGTTCATTTGTTTTCTCTTTTCAGCTGTTTGTGTATTTTTCTCATGGGAGAATGGGAGGAGTTCTGCAGAGAAGTTTATCATCCACTGGAGCTTCAAATTTGATTGTTTTCCATGTACAAGAAGGACTTTTAATATATTTCTCTCCTGCACAGAAAAACACAAGCAGGATGTTGTCCTTGCAATTTACTACCTCTTGTAAGTGCTGTAACAGTTGCGTCATTTTCCTTTGCTTTGATAAAAGTGATTAATGCAATACTGTCTAACAGGAAACTGCCAAACTACTTGTGAATAAAAAAGGAAATAGCTTTCTTATTTGTAGAACAGTCTTACACATTAGAAGGATGTCCCCTTCTTTCTCTGTTGTCTTGCTTATCTTTTTTTCTCATTTTCTTTCTTTTTCTTAAACATCACATTTTTCTGAATGACCTTCATTGTTATTCTCATGTCTTCTTCTTTTAATAATAAAATTAATTAATCACTTCCATGTGAATTAATGAATCCACTTCCATTCCAGCATTTTGGAACTAACATATAGACAATTTTCTAGGGAATTTTTTTACATGAAGTTTGGAAGAATGAAAATATTATTTTTTCCCTTTCCCTCCACCTTGCTTCTTACTACTGATAAAATTGATGCTGAAAAAATTTAGAAAAAAAAGGTTCTCGAGGGAAACGAAATGAAAAAGCAAATGGAAAACGTAACTTCTAAAATTATCTCCTAGTCTTTAAGTTGTCAGCAGACACTAGTCAATCAAGATGAGAGTAATGAATAAATGTAAAACTTAATTTCATCATTCTCTGTAAATGGCAATACAAATAAATAAATAATCTGAGAATGCATTCATAGAGTTCTATGTGCATACTTTATTTTTCCTAGCGTATTATGGATAACTGAAACAAGAGCTAAAATATTATTAATTTTAATGACATTAATGCTATCTTGTTGATCAGTTAATAATATTCCTGCAAGAAAATACTGAAGCATTTCATATTCTCTCTGGAATAAAAAACCATTTGTAATACTTAGGCTAAGTAATTTCAGACGTATTTTAAAAGCCAACCCAAAACCAAACCAAAATAAACACAGAAAAGAACAACTAGCACACTATTTTTTCCTCTCAATAAATAAATAAATAAATAAACAGGTAAATAAATGAGTGGGAAAAGAGAGGATTTACCCGCAAACCTATATATTAAAATTTAAATTAAACAAAAGTGAAAATAAACACCCTAAAGTTCTCTTAATAATTAATGGAGAGAAGTGTTTCATAAACCTAAATTGCAAGAACTGTAACCCAGAAATGCTTATTTCTTTGTCATAAAGGCAACCTAATGGAAACCTAAAGCAACTACTTGGTATGTTGATATCTCCTGGTAAATTCTACTTCAAAATGCTACAAAAGAATATCTAAGGAAAAAAATCCTCTAGTTACTATGAAATGCGTTAAGTATGATACAGATTTTTAAAAGTTTTTTAAATCATCTGCTGGCATCCCGAAGTGTTTTTTGGTGTAATGTCTTTTGAGGAGCACAATTTACATGATCTGTTCCTGCAGTAATGTTGAGTATTTAGAATTTTTTGAAAAATGTCTATATATTAAATAATAAGTTCATTTATTGCTCATGAGTGTCTGAAGATTCAAGTTTCCATCTGAAAAATGTCTGGCTCTTTCACTCTTTTTTTTAAGTCTTACTTATCAAAAATGGCAGCTTCTAGAAATACCTCATGTACATGAAAGTAGCAATTTATATTGTAAAAATGCCATGGTAACCCACAATGGTCAAGAGTGACACCATTATGGTCATGATATTTAAAAATGTCCAACAAAATAACCTAGAAAAGGTGGGAAAAACCCTTAGGAAATTACAAAACACAAAAGACACTTTCACCTTTGAAAGTGATTGCTAAGTAAAAAAAACAATGAGGCGTTCCTCCCCACATAGAATTACTCAAGTTATCTAATGGCCAGATAAAAGGTTTGATATATTCACTATTATTGTTACGTCAGGCTATTATAACTCTCTGAGACGTACTAGTGAACCTATTAATATTATTGAAGAGCAAAGACTTGCTTACAGATAGAATTGATACACCTTTCTTATTTTAGGTAGATCAGCTAGTTGGCATGCTTGATTTTCAGAAATATTTTGCTTTCATACTACCTAACTTTTCAAGCAATAGTAGCACAAGATCATTAGTACAAACTCAATGAGAAACTGAAAAAAGAAAGAAGACAAAATGGGTGTGATATCAGAAATGTGAGTGATACTGTGCTGGAAGAAAATTGCTAATGCAATTGAGTACATTCTTGTGCAGTATTTTAATTGTTCGCTTTGCCACCAAAAAATAAAATTTGGTTAAGAAACTTTCAATGTAAAAGAGATATTATAAATATGGAGATTGACCATGTTACAGATCAGTTAAATGAAATAAATCTAGAAAATAGATAAGGCAAAAAGCCTAGTCATCACTGTGATTCAAAAGGTGAAAAGGAAAAGGAAAATTAGATGATGATGTGTACCTATTGTGGCACTGCCACTGGAAATTAGAGAGCATTCACTTTGTGTATAGTTATGATCATGTGCACTGCAGAAAGAGAAGTCAAATGGGGAGCAGGTAGAGAGATGGGCCAGTGAATAGAGAAGGGGACACATTCCTTACTTTAGCAGTGGACTTTAAAAGAGACCGGACTGTGTGGTCTGGCAAAGCAGGCATTGAGAACAGATGTGATTTCCTTCTCTAAATTTATCAAGTTAAGCAGTAAGAGAGGAATAACATATATTTAGCCTGATGAAATATGTTGAAGCTATTTTAAGTGCATATACATTAGTGAGAAGATACTCAACCTAGAAGTTGCAAGATTTTAATTCCTAAAGAAATTATATACTGATATGCAGCAGATCTGCAGCAGAATTGAAACTGTCCTCTAAGAGCTGAATTTGGACTCCAAGACCAACAAGATCCTTCCCATTCTTGTCTTTCCATTCCTGAAATTAGTCATTGAATGAAGAAATAAGATTAATAGGTCAATACAGTTAAGTGAAGCCAACTCTCCCTAATGTCCTCTAGTAAATTCAGTGAAGGTTTTCTGCCACGTTTAAAAGCAAAAGAATCTGGTTTTTTTTCAAACTGTGATCCAAATTTTAGATAAGAACTTTGCTATTAGTAATTTTTACTATACAATAAAGCCCCATAACATGCCTTTACTGTTTTCTTCTTATACGCTGACAAAACAATGTCCTGTTTCCCTCAGTGTAAAGGATCATAGCAAACTTTTCAACATCAGAACAATGAAGTAGACTACTTCCTCTCTTTATCTCTCTTTTTCTTATTTTATACTAGACTTAAGGATTTTAAGGCAATTGTACATTCCTCTTGACCTTGAATCAGAAACATGCATAAGAATGTAGTGTTAATGGAATATATAATTGCATATTCCATTATGCAGATGTGCTGAAGAGTGGAAATTGATAAAGTTCTTGCTTGTTTCAAGCTATATTCTGGATCTGAAAGCCAAAGAGCCATAGCAGAGCAATATTATCAGCATACACATTTCAAGACACTGGATTTAATCTTTGCTGTACAGAGGTCTTGGCAGGCAAGAGTCATAAAACAATCTGCATATAAATCAGTGAAGAATTCTTTATACCACTAGTTCAACAAAAATATAGGGTTTGGGTGAATCTGGTTTAGGGTCTGTTTATTTATCCTTTGGCTTCTCAATTTTAGTCACTGTCACAGTTTCCAGCTGTACAAAATATTTATCTGCTTATCTGCTCTCTGAAAATTGGAAGTGTAATCAAATTGCAGGACAGCAACATTTTTATGTAACCTGTCACCTTATTCATGAAGACTACTTAACCATCGCTAATCTATGCAACCAGCAGATACGAGAGTCTGGGCCCAATATGAGCCCCTAAATGTCATTCACTTTTTCAAAATTGTTATGGAAAAATAATTTAAAAACCTCAACTTTGATGGCCTCATGTTTAAAAGAATTACATAGGGAGGAAAATTAAGCATCTTGAATTACATGAAGTATAAAGAACAAGTTGTACTGGACCTGTGTAATTATTAAATGCTTCTGATACTGTGTATTTTGCAAACACCTTTATCTCATGATAACTTGTCTGTATTAACCTACGTAAAATTTCATTTTAATAGTGAAAATCATAGTCATATTGTACAGTACATATCATTGAAACTGTTATGGCTAATGTAGGCATAGGTTTTTTTGTAACTGTTTTGTAAATCTAAATACACAGCCATGTTATACTAACCCTTGGAGATGGGATTTTAGATTCAGTGCTTCCATATACCATATCATGTGGTGCAATTTGATGTGAAGCAACACACTGAAAGCATTCACATGGCTCATTCACACCCAATCCTACATATCCACACATGGCAAGAAACATTTTTGTCTAAGGTTTCTAACATACATCTATCTCAGTTGCATACTTTGTCCACCCACTTTGACATTATGGAAGACTTCTGTGTGTCCTTATGAATCCCTTTCATCTTCTTCTCAAAGACAGCCGATTGTTAGTTTTGAAAATAGAGCACAAGTCAGCAATAAAGTTAAAGATAGGATCAGCTCTCAAACTGTGCAACAACCAGCAATTTTTGTCATCATTCGGGAGGTCAGCACTTTAGAGTAGGAGTAAATAGTTCTATAGAGGCACCTCAGAAAGAGTGGCATCTCTGAGGCAATGAAAATCTGAGGGTGCTTCAAAAACACAGCTTCACTGAAGTTAGCCCCCTTTATTCATCCAAACTCTTTAACGTCAATCATTCTGATCATGTATTTAATCTCAGCATAATACATCTTTTCAAAACAATATTTTGAGCTTCATAGGAAAAGTTGATGCTTTAGAAGAGGGGCTGCTGAGCAGTAATTGTTGATAGAGCTGTATAGTATTTAGAAGGTTAAAATATCTACTGGTTTGCAGGAAGATCGACTAGTCTCATCCTACCTCTTTACCTCACAACAGGAATTGTTAAAGAGTCTTGTAGTGGAGTGGTCACCCATTAAAACACACATAACAGTGCTTTCAGCCTCCATGAGTTCCTCTAGAATATTTCCAGGCTATTGCTTGTGTAAATTTGACCTCTCATGATCTAACATCTCTAAATCAAAATATTCAATGTATAAATGAGATCTAGTAATAATGTTTACGTACGGGTAAATGTCACAGTAGAAATTATTTTTGGAGGTAGCAATGATACATTTAGTCATCCAAAGACACTGCTGGGAAAGCCCTTGCCTTTTATTTTGCTTTTCAGTTTAGCAGTTTTCAGTGTCTCTCTTGAATTAAATATACACAACCACTCTAAGAATCTTCAAAAGGTCATCTTGTTCCCATATACTCTGCCTTTTGGATTTACTCTTTTTTGGTATTTGCTTCCTTCTGCAATGTTTCCATGTGGTGGGTTTTGGTTTTTTTTTTTAGGTTTTTGTTTGTTTGTTTGTTTTGGTTTTTTTGTTTTTTTTCTTAGAGATATACCAATCTGGACCCATGAAGTTGACTCCCTCCTTGCTGCCTAGACCAGCTCTGACACTGCAACCCTGCAGGCTACAGGGTCCTTCCAGGGGGATAGAATGAGCTCTGCAAAGGTTCCCATGAAATCACTGCCAGCAGCAGTGAAGGCAAAGTACACAAACGTCTTGTCTCTGCCAACCAGTCTCTACCCTTGGCAGAAATGTATAGTACTTACACAGCAAATTTTGAATGAAGAAAGGTCAAATTACGTCGTTCAAATCTTTTCCACTCCTAAGCAGTTCGGCATTCATAACACAAAATCTGTGAAATCTGGGAAAATTACTGCTAATTTAAGACTTCATAAAGCTGGGAAATAAATTGCATTAGCAGCTGAAGAGAGATAGAAATCAGATATTTTGTTTTTGTTATTTTTGGAAAGGTGAGTGTTCAGAAGAGACAAAAACAGTAAAGTTTAGTCATTGCATTTTAATCAATGTTTTTGTTTTAAACATTGTCAGAAAAAAAAAGCAAGATATGAAGAGAAAAGCTTCTACATTCCAGCTGATGAGTGTGCTATCTAAAATGAATACTTGTCACGGAGGCACCCACAAAACAAACAGCAGCTGCTATCCAAAAATGGGGTTTATTGCAACCAGGGTTGCCAGCACTCCTTTTGACTAAACACAGATTCGGATGTCTGTTGAGAAATAACTACTACACAACTGGTTCCTAAGTTTAAGGAATGACAAACCAAAATGGGGAAACCCTCACTCATAAAAGGGGAAACCTTCCACACCAGAGTGCCCAAGATACCACTCACCCAAAGCGGGGCGAGACTCACTCACTCACTGAGACTCCCTCAATCCGTGGAAGTATCCTTGGACGGCATGTCCAAGGGGAGGGTCCGACTGCTAAATCTGCTGCTCTGCGAAGAACCAACTCAACTCGGGTCTTAGACAGGACCCCATTTATACCTAGTCGAAGGTGCACTGTGGTCATTCTCATTGGCTGAGGGACAGGCCCGAACAAAACACAGAAAAACCCACACCCTGAGCCTATTTGCTAAGGGGTCCGGACCCTGAGGCGTCAGTTCAGCACCATGAGGTGCAACTGAATGGCCAAGGCCTTGAATTGCTCCGGCCGGCCGAGGCGCCAAGCTGCTCAGCACAGCTCCATGTGTTTTGTCTGTGGGGGAGGCTGTACCTGCCACAATACTGAATATTAACTGCAAAGTTAACTTAATTCTTTATTCTCTCTGTGTGTGCATATGTTATATAAATATTCAATGTCTTTTTAAAGGAAAGTAAGTACAGTGCCTATTCAGCTCTGGAAATAATTTCCAACTGTAGATGTATACATTCTTACACTCGTATATACAAATTTTAAGGACAGAATACATATTTCCCATGCTAGAATACTCAAATGCCTCTACAGCAGTTAAATGTTGTACCTCTTGTGTATTTCATACAACCATGGGACTTTTATAAATAACTAAGCAGGGAAAGTTATGGACTTGTGATTGTATGCTCTATAGTTTCATAGGGGTCCAGAGGTTTGAGAGTTTATTTGAGCTGGAATGTTTTAACTACCTTTTTTTTGTATAAAATCTGAGAAGAAAAGAGACATTCTACCTGAAACTCTGAAATGTTAGGAGACATTTATACTCAGTGTCTTCACAACATATTATATTCTGACTCGTTATGGAAATAAGATTCTTGTATGTAATTCTAGTAAAATTGTTTTCATAGAATGTGATAATTAAGATATATTATATTTGATAAAGTTAGAGTTTTATTTCTTGGACTGACCAACAAAAGAAACAATATGTCTACATTCTTAAATTTTTGGTAACGTAAGAGAATGATTTCTGAGCCTTTTTATTTCCGTACTGTCTCAGAACCTAACTCAATCTTTAAAATGAGACAAGTTGCTGTATAATTCAAGAGCCAAAGATAATCCCTGTTAATTATGATGGGGATACATGAGAAGCTTGTATGTGATTCTGAATAACTAATAAAGTATTGCTGATTTTAAATCCAAAGAATATCCTTTTCTTTTATGACAAATATTCTCATGTATACTATCTATTCTTAACAGCATCTATGAATATGATAAAAGTCTGAAAATATTACTTTATTTTTATAGAGTCAGTCAAAATCAAATACCAGCTATGCTACTTGTAGCTAAAAAATCACAAGTTCACCAAATGAGAACCTGAGAGCTTAAGTAGTAGATGTTGCCTTTCTGGTGACAGCATAAAGTACTTGACACTGGAGAAATGTCACTGACTATCACGCTCTTTGATAACTGTGTTCTGAATTAAAAAGGCTGAGTGAACTTTAATGCCCCGCTGCCCTTGCTCCTAGAGCTGTGTGATTAACTGGCCTTGGATCTTCTTTCTTCTTGTTTTGTGCTTTGTTTGTTTGTTTATAGTGTGTTCTATCCACACATCATTTAACCCATCTGCACATCATGTAAGTTATTTACTAAAACTTAGATATTTGGCATAGGGACTAACATACTTGTATTTAAGACTTTTGTATGTGTGTGTGTTTCTTTCTGAATATATTTTTCTATTACTCTTCTCTCTAGCTACAAAAGAAAACATGGAATTTAAAAAAAAAAGGATATATAAATGGATTCACAAACCAGAGAAGCCAAGAATAAGACATTTTTCACTAAAAAAAAATATTTAAATTAATTCAGAATGTGATTTCATGTGAGAGGGAGATTAAGTTATATTTTGTTCCTTGTACTCTTTGTCTTTTATCACCTCTGGTTGTTTGACTTTTCTCTTTCACTGTGCTGTATCAATGACGCAGTATTGGAGACAATAACTATATACAGATTTCTCTCTGAAACACTCCCTGGTTCAAAATGCCCTTTGAGTTCAGTGGTATTCCCAAAAATCAATGCAACTATTTTAAAAGTACCGTATATTTAACAAATAAATATAATATTTATTATAATTAGGAATGTAATATTACAGCATGAATTACAGTATGTTCTGGGGTCCCTCTGCTTTTCATCCAAGCAGAGTATTTCTAGATAGACAAAAACAGATGTATAAAATAAAGGGAAGGTAAAGGTGTAGTGCTGTCCTAAGACCTGAGTCTCAATAGCTTTTTGGGGATTATTTTTAAACTGCATCTTGAAGTTTCGTGCTGTGTCAAGGGATGTTTAACCTTTTTTTTTTTTTTTTTTCCCAATATAAATTCTTTCACATATCTTCTTTTTTAGTAGTTGTTTGGTTTTTTTCGTTGTTTCTTTTTTTCCCCTGTAGTTCTTAACAGTATTTTAGGCTTTCAGAGAAAGTGTCTCCTCTAAAAGAAGGTGAGAAAACATGTAGAAAAACTTCATTATTGTGCCCTGGACGTTAGAACTTTCAAACATGCTTATATGCCTAAGTAACAGAGAAAGGAAATAAAATTAGATTATTGATCGAGAGGCGGAAAAAGTGTTTTTATGGTAGACATCTGAGAAAATGAGTGATAATTCTTGTCTCATCATCCCACCCCACCTTGCAAGGAAAGAAATTTACAGAAATAGAGGCAGCAAGCAAGCTATGTATTTTCTGAGAAGCCAGTCCTGAAAAGTGGTTGGTGAAGCACAATAACACAACATAGAAACACACACAAACACATTGAACACTGAACACTGCTTCTCCAAGTAACTCAAAGATCAGAGAATAGCTCAAGTGTGACATGCTACTGTTTTCAAACCAGTTCACCTTCTGAGATATTGCCCATTCCTTGCAAACATAGGTTGTCTATTCTAGTTTTTAAAATTAATAAAATTTGTGAGCACTTTTAAGATTGTTTGAAGCCAAAGGCAAGTTTGTTGCTAGCATTGTCGTCTGAAAGTTTAACTAATCTTGATCCAGGTCTTTTTCTCTTTACTATACCACTTAAGATACCTTAAGTTCAAATAAAGGTGTGAACAGAGAAATTTTTAAAATTTGTAAATGGATATCTTGTAGATTAGTTCATATTTATAGAGATTTTGTCCCTCCAAGATATTTTAATTTTATGCACCTTACATTTATTTACCAGGTCTGTTTGTTGTTTTTTCTTGTTTACTTCTTTATTTGTTTTTTTCTAGATCAGTGTTCAATGTTTTTAATCATCAGTGTTAAATAATAAATGTTAAGTAGCTTTGAAAGTGATGATGCATTTCTTGATACTATGGTGGCGCTGATAATTACTTCTTATCTATTTCTCAAACAGAAGTTCTTCACAACTGTGTCCTCATTGTTTCATCAACTTCTTATTTTCTGGCCCTAATACAATGTAAGTATTTCCATAGAGGTAATCTAAAGATTCAGTAGTTAGAAGCACTCTTAAGTCACATGCTCTCTGGATCTTCAGAGAATTTATCAAATTTTAATCTTTAAATATTAAAATTTTAAATGCTGGCCACCCACTGAGTGGGAATCAAAACAGAAGGAGGGCTGAGAGATGAATATGACTGCAAGGAGAGCTGTCATCAGATGTGGCTTCAGTACATAAATTTTCATGAAGTCCAAACTTCTGCTTAGACCATAAGTTAAGGAATATCAAATTCCAGGAAAACAAGTTCAATTGAAATACCTGATATTTTATAGTCTGGATAGAAATGTTAATAATAATGTAATAAAAGTGACATAGCATTTACTTCCTGTAGGAAAACAAGTAGGATAGAAGAGAAGAGCGGTATTATCATCTGCTTTTCACTGCAAGCTTCATGTTTCTCTTCCAAATATGAAATGTTATGGGTTATAGTGTGGTAATGCAGAGCAGTGGTGGTAGTTGTGGAGTTTTTATGGGGATTTAAATTGTGGGGATTTTTGTTGTCAGTGTTGTTGGGGTTTTTTGTCCATTTTGATTTGGGTGTGGATTTTTGTTTGGTTTTTTTGGTTGTTTTGGTTTTTTTTATAACCTCTGGAAATAATAGAGCAATAGAGACATCTACTGGTATTTTCATAATGTTGAAAATAAATAAGTCTCTTGGGAAAACAGATATTTAGCTGTATATTAAAATATTTTACTTCCGATTATAAGTTTTGATGTTAAAAATGGCCATGAATCTAGAAACAAAGTGATAATTCACTGTTCACATAAAGTTCAGAATGTTCCAGATATGCAATGTTTTCTTCAAATTTCTATTTTTCAAACACAATATATTAAATTTAAGAGTTCTTAATGAAGTCAGACTTCACAGTAAGAGCATATAATGTTTTTATTTTTTCATGTATAATTAAAATGGAAGGGGACCAAATATATATTGACTACACTGTGGAATAAACTTATTACAATGCCCCTAGACTCTTCTGGAGGCCTAATGCAATCCTCCATTGTCTCCAGTTGTTGCTTTAACTTTTCACAATAGTAGTAAAATCTTATCTTTTCCTTTCATGCTTGGAAAAAATAAAATTCTTAACTACTTACCTGTTTGGTTTTTTTTTAGTTACTGACAATTCTTGAGAGTAAGTGCTCCATTTTTAAAATTAAAACTTTCTGAAAGATGTGGATGGATTCCACACTGAACAAGCCTGAAAAAACATTGTTACCAAAGCAACTGATGATTTTCATTTAACAGACACAAGGCCAACTTGATCACTGCACCCATTTTTTGTTATTTAAAGGTCAAGAACAAAAACATTTTTCTTTGTGATAGTTCGCTACCTGGCTGTTATTTAATTAAAACCACAAACTGATTATGTACTAATTATGATTCAGAACATTTCCCAGAGGGAGCAGAGGCGAGAATCTGATATAATATGGTGTGACAGCTGGCTGCTATTCCTTTCTTATTATTAACATCAGTTCTCAAGATGGTCTGTGCCATAGCTTGTTTTATCTGTACAAGAAAAACAGTACAGGGAAAATTTGGAGAAAGGGACCAGTGTTGCAGTCGTACAACAGGGACAGTTGGTTTTAACGCAAACTATTGCACTACATTCTAAGATAAATGACTAAAGGAAGATTGTTAAATCCTCATATTAAGCTCTGGTTATGAATAGAAACAATTCTATATATAAAATAATTGTAGAATGAATATGTTATTTATATTTTAATTATTTTATGCAATATACTTGTATTTATATGTTTGCTTTGGATAAAGCCATATTGTAAACAAACGCTCTTCTAAATTACAATATACGTATTTCAGTGTAATTAAGTAATTCAGAAAGCGATATGAAGTATCAGTAAATACTGGCTCAAGAAAAGCATGTTATTAACATTAACCCTATTACTCATGGCAAAAAAGTTGTACTCTAATCTAAGAATTCATATAACCAATTGAATACTACTTCAGAATGAAATTAATTTCTTCCGGAACTGCCTATTTTTCAACATTTGTCATCATAAATGGAGTAAAAGCTGCTCTAGCTCAATTGAACAGATAAAGCCCAGACATTGTCTTCAAATAATAACATGAAACATTTCTTCTAACAAATGGACTAATAGCAAAGTGATTTATTTCAATAGTTGTAAAATGTTCTTTTAGATTTCACTCATAGGTTGTCAGTGGTTATTGACAATGAAATGAACAGTCTAAAAATGTTAGTGCTTTTCAAGAAGAAAAAAAGATTAAAAATTGCAAGAGAAATGAGTCCATTGCTTAGATCTTTTCGTAAACGTCCAATTAACCACTAAAGAGTGATTTGCTGTTGCTAAAGATAGCCCACCAGAGTGACTCATGGGACAGGGTAATACTCTGCCTGCCTGTGGCATGAGGTAAAAAGAGAGAGTGATACTTACTCAGGAATGAACTAGGTAGCTAAATGAAGATGAGATGTAGATGAATGATATGTGATTTCATAAATTTAGTAACTGTGTAATACAAAACATCATGAACATATCAGGCTAAAGCACAAGAAACTCTTCCAGGTTCTTTCCACAGCATTCTCCTTTTCATACCTTAACGGTGTTCATCTGCTGTGACCAGGGCATTTGTTACTGTTATTTTCATATTCTTTACTTTGACTTTCTTGGTGCTCAAGAAAGTCACTGATGCAATGATCCTGAGTGCTGATTCTGAACATACCTACTTTACCATCAAGAAATATGTTGAACCTTTAGTATGAAGGCTAAACTTTCAAATAGGAAACAGAATTTAGGAGGACAGGAGATTTTTCTAACTCTCTTGTTCATGAACTAATTTTTCAACAGGTTTTAACTTGGTCATCAAAGATCACTAACCAGTTATTTCCAGAGAATTTTGCATTTCATCTTGTCACCTCTTAAGGAAGCAGTTACCCCTTACAACTGAAACTACACCCTTACACCTTATCTTTGTCCTACAGTATTGCCAAATATTGTATTTCTGTAAATTAATCTGTGACCCAGCTTTGATCTTTTCCTCCTCACAAATGAAAAGAAGCAGCAGCATCTTCAGCCTCTGGGATGGCACCTTTGAGATTGCATCCTACCGCCATCATTATCGTCATCAAAGATGCTTGACATCCAACTGAATTAACTGGTTCATATTTTCACTTCACTTTTACTTTCATCCATTAATAACAGGAAAACATCAGACAACACAAAGAGTGTAATTTCCTGCGCTCTTTTTAAGATCTGAACTCTGAACTGAAAAAGTGGAGGAAATATGAAAAACTGCAGAATACCAGCCATGCTGTTAGACACTATTTAGAAACATGGAACAACAATATTGTCATTTACAATATTATATTTTTTAGCTACGAGGCATGCCATTGTTTTTTTTAAAAGAGGACCAGAGATAGGGTTTTACACAATACTAAAATTCATATATAAATATGTATTTTCATATTTTCCACATGAAAAGGTGCCTAAGAAGTGTTTTGTCATTAAAATCAATGATTCAACCTTGAGAGAACTATGAAATTTCATTTTTCCATTAGCCTTTTTTCTACTACAAACACAATTCTTTTTCGTGGAAAAAGTCTGTACAAGTTTATATTATTGAATTTTCAGCAGTCAGATATGCACACAATTTGAGTGTTAGTGGCTAAATCAGATTTTAAAAATATTAATAATATCCCAGGTTCTATACAAAATCATTATTCGTCTTTTGTGAAA
The DNA here is from genome assembly GCA_013396935.1 of Baryphthengus martii. Lineage (NCBI taxonomy): Eukaryota > Metazoa > Chordata > Aves > Coraciiformes > Momotidae > Baryphthengus > Baryphthengus martii. The sequence continues at coordinate 51,948 of VWZK01008566.1, read as the reverse complement.
TGCTAATTTCTGAAGACATTTAGATGCGCCTTTACTGCAGGCTATTAAAAATATTTTTCTGGAAGGTGTATACAGAGTTATACCTGAAAATTGCAGTAAGTGGTTAGAGTGTTAGTTAAAAAAAGAAATGTGATATGGTAATAAGATCTGATGCTACTGATGTTTCACAGCATCTCTTCAAAACAAAAGACAGCAGTAAGTTTTTTGGCCTTAACCTATAACATGTTTTTGAAGGTGCATTCAGTTTTCTAAGCAATTGTTTATGAACTGTGTAAGAGTTCATCATTATCTAGCAAAGATAATATTTTCGTATCAACTGTATAAGCTTATTTGCATACCAAAATGAAATATTTTATTATATCAACAGTAAAAATGAGGAAAAAAATGTAACTCTAATTAAAGATGTTTTGTTATTTTTTGAGATCTTTTTCTTTAGGTGATAGCTATTTTGATTTACTTTGCTCTACTTCATAAATAACACTAATGAATTTATAAATCACTGACAGATTTAACATTAACATACCTTAGAACACTTTTCTCTACTTAGTTCTTTTTCTCAGTATGTTCTCATTTTTTTTTCTGTCCATTTTATGGTTCCTGCTGCTGTGTTCTGCATTACCATTACATTTAGGAATTAGGAATCTGGGAAGACAGGACTCCAAGGGAGTCTCCTGAATAATGAAATCTAGTCCATTTCATTACAAGTAACCAGGAAGCAAGAATTTTGTTAAGAAAGTTCTCCACAATATCTAGGATAGACCCTGCCACTTTTCTTGGTACACAAAAAAAACAGTGTACCTGTACCCTGGAGACAACTTAAAGACCTACAATAAAGCACCAGAAGCCAAATCTACAGTATGCTACAGGAGGAGGGCAGAAACTTTGTGAGCATCATAAGTACCCTAAACTCTCAGAATGGAATCCATTAACCAAAACTTCATGGTGATCTCAGACTATATACACAATCTGTGCTACAGAAGAGGGCAAAGACCCAACTGCGAGTCTGAGCTGGGGATTAGCATCTTCCTTTTTTACCTCAAAACAACAATCTGATGAAAATGCAACAACCAATCAAGACAGAGCTATAAGTATTGTTTCTAAGCACGACTAATCACCAGTGCTTGGGGGGAAGGTAAAATAAAAACCACATGAGAAAAAAATCATAAATCAAATAATCAATCTTAGAGTGGGAGAATTCCTTTTTCTCTTGGTTCATACCAACAATTGTGCTGGTAGATTCAGGAAATCCTAAATAGTAGTCTGATATTTAGGGTTACTGTACCACTGAAAAATTATAGCCTGTTTTTCAAACTCTACAGATACCAAAAACACAGGGTACCTCAAATTCAATAGAGAATCTATTTGTTTATTCTCCCATTTATGGAGATTATCTTCAGGAGTCCTGCCCATAACCTTACCATCAGTGTTTCTGTCATAATTTTAGTGACCTCATCTTCCTGTTTGGTTCAGACTGCTTTGATAGCTAAAAAATCTCTTTTAAATTCTGCATCTTACTCCTCCAAAACCAGTAAACTTTAACAGCTACTGTTAATGGAGCTTTGGAAAACACTGTAACTCTTATCAAGGTGAACGCATAAAAGCTCTTGATTCCATATCATATTCGTCCTGTGTTTGTATGTCACAGAGACATAGAAACCCACTAGAAATTTCAGAAGAATCCCTGCCCGTCAGGGAAGTGAATACTGTGTTTTAGTGTGTGTAGAATCTCTTCCAGAACTAGTGGGCACACTGGATGTGGTTGATTTAGAGGTGAGACATTTTATTTTAACACATTTTTAGTTTTTAATTCTATAAAAGAGGTGTTAGGAAGGCATATCTTTGCTGCTGAAAGTTGAGCAAAATGTCCTTACAGCTTTATTTTAAGCATAAGGTCAGATGTTTAGCCATTACTGTCAACAAACACCTCTAAATTAACAATTTCTCATTGAGAAACTCTGTTGCCCTTTAGGCACCAATGTTTAAAGTCCATGTAATTGATAGTAAAAATACCCCACAAATATAAAAAGCTGTGTGTACCAAAGATCATTATTTCAAAGCCACTAACATTCATAACAAGAAACTAACATTTATTTAACTTCCTTAATCTAAATTAAATACTTATTTATCCCTCAGCTTCCTTTACAGTTGGCTCTATATGTACAAATGAAGTCAAAGAACAGGATAGAACCAAACAGAAGTACATAAAGCCTCGAGCATTTGATGATGCAGGTAATGATAATTATCAGAACTAAAGATACAGCTGTCACTTGAAGAATGGCCTGAATGTTTGAGACTTCCACTACGTAGTTCACATAGCCTCACAATCTTACCATATGGTTACCTCTTGGGGCATGTCTACACAAATTGGTTTATCTAAAACTGAGATGCACTGAAGCAAAAGCTGCAGTGTAACTTCTCTGATGCAATTGCATCTGAGATAACTGCCAACGCATGCTACTTCTCAAATTATTTTTTCTACATGAGAGAAATTTCTCTCAAATCCTGTGCTCAGCCATGGTAGGTATGTTTGCTATCTTTTTTGAACTGCTGCCTTGTCCTATTCACTGTGGGATTGTTTCTACTGCAACAAAGGAAGAATTCTCCAATTATATCTCTGTTTTAGATGGAAATTATATACCTGTTCTTGGATCATGCCACAGGCCTTGCATTCATAAATGAGAAGACTTTTTTATAGAGTCCCAGGACTCAGTCCTACCAGCTGAGAAACATTCACAGCAAAAATTTCAGGAAGTGTGTTCTTCATAACAATATGGAAGAAAAGGTGTAAGCATGTTTTTACTTTTTTGGGGGAGGGGATTCTGCTACCATGTGTGCTGCACTTGAACGTGGCATCTGGTTAACAGACCTACCTAATGAACAAGTGAGCAGCTGTGGGATGACAGTGCAGTGTACCTTGTGGGAGACGATGATTATTTAGTGGGTGGATAGGCAGTATCCAGTCAGTGCTCAATACAGTAACTGTGAGAAGAAAACTGAGTACTTGACTGAAGTCTGGGAGACAGAAGCAGGACAATGTGACTATCCGATGAGCAGCTTGTCTGCTTGTGGTAGCTTCTGTGGGCATATTATCTTCTATGAGTTTTACTCCTTTTTACTACACTCGAGTATTTTGACTATAGGAAGGTTTCTTAGTATGCTTTACCTTTCTTTATGGTTTTTAAAATTTAAACAACAGCCTATCAACAACCTTTTCAGGGAGGTCAGTAGATCTTCAGAATTTATTTCCTGGGCTTCCCTCAGCATTACATTATGATCTCCTCAGTGATTAGTGCATAGAGTCCTCAGGTCTTCGTAGGCATACTGGCCGTTTGATGCACAAGCTGTGTATGCCTCCTGTGAAAACACATGCCCAAAATTAGTGTAATTTCAGCTTTTAAATCTTAACATTAGAAAGCCAAAATCCACAGCTCTGAAGTTTAAAGGTCATTAAACTTTTTGAATACATAGTTACGTAAGCTTAGGTAAGACCTCCTGTCTATGTGAAAGGTCTGTTATGTATGTCCTGGTTTGAACTAAAACAGAACTAATTCTCCGTTGAGTGATTTTACTTTTCAGCTCTGTCTCTTCTAAGTAATTGCACTTTCTGAAGTTAACAATATTTTTGTAGTGTCTAAATCTAGAAGTGGTAATGCTTGATGTTTACAGTTACTACTAAGGACTGGTATGCAGAAAGACTCTTGCTTATACTTTTTCCTATAGAAACCAAGGTCACTGCTAAATCTCGTGTGCCACTTTGGAGTATCTTAAGTGAAAGAGTTGTAAGCAAGCAAAAAAAGCTGCATTTGCAGAGAGGAGAAGACAAGACAGGTGACCCGAGCCTGACCAACAAAGTGTTCCATGCAATATATGTTATATTCAGTATAAGGCTGAGGGATCAGAAGGGTCAAGATATCTTCTTCTGTGTCCAATATCTGAAGAGGACTCTATCCATTCCATCTTCAATCCCAGTCTGTGAATTCCTTAATCCAGTTCCTGAATCCAGTTCCTGAATCCCATTCCTGTCTCCAGCTGAGTTCAGTCTGGGATCTCCTCAGTGCCTGCCCTGCAGCATCAGTGGTGCATGGTCATCATCAAAGGACTTCAATATTGTTTTGTATATATTTGTGTATATGTCATTATTTTCTTATTAATATTATTATTTTTCTTTTTATTGTTACTGTTTCATTAAAGCGGTTCTATTTTTTTTTTCCCCAGCCCATAAGTCTCTTTCTTATTCCCTTTCCTTTCTCCACCTGGAAAGGGAGAGGGATTAATAGAAAGCATCTGCCATTCATGTAGTGTACAGCCCTGTCTAAACCTGTGACAGTGTATTTCATATGCAACATCATAAGATCAAATGATAATGTAAGGCTTCCTTTCAGGTAAAGAAAAGGAGAAGCCCTTTACTTTTCAATGGCAAAATAATAACAATAAGCAAATGTAAATAAATAAAGCAATCTCCAATTGTTTATAGTTGTCTAAATAAGACATTAACAAAAAAGGTCAGTGCTCTAGAGATTTTATGAGTGATTAACTCTTTTCTCTAGGTGATAAGTAGACTATTTCCATATGAGAGGATTCAGAACTACTCCCATGTTTGTGCTGAGAAGAAGACAAAGTGACTTAACCGTTTTCAGTTACATTTCTGTAAGTAAAAGAACTGAAATGAATAAGCCAGAAGCCAGAGTTAAGGAATCACTTCCCAAAATACACAGAGGATTAAAGCACATGTGAAATACAGAGGCAGTCTGTGTGGGCTGACAGGAGATAGAGGGGTTCAAAGGCGTTTGGTTCCCCTTGTTAACTGTTTTCTCTATCAGGCAGGACTCTGCAAACCAATGTCTAATTCCATTCCATTGGTTTCATATGAGTGATATGGGATGAATTAAAATGAGAAGAAAGAATAGAAACTTTCAAACATACGCTCCAGATATGTGTATTTTTCGAAATTCTGATCATTGCCTTTGTGTTTCTGTCTTCGTCAGTCCTGCATCTGCCAATTAGGATCTGTACAATTAAAATGAGGTCCTGTTCTGTCAGGTGTAGAGTAAGATTGAATCTCAATCTCAATAATGGAATGTATGTCCTTACTCTAGAAGATGAAACAGCAAAAGTGGCTCCAGAGAGTTATTTTGACTAGTGGGACACAGCTATCAGCTGAAGCTAATGAAAGACACCACTTCAGCAACATGTTCTCACCTATATATTACCACCATGTTAATATGTTTCAAAATTCTGGCAATATAAACACAAACCACCTATTCACAGTTAGGTAAGAGGAGGTACTGTACCTCTGCATGAACAGGGTTAGAAAAATTATATTTGAAATTATCTCCACGGAGAAAATTCTTAACTGTTGTAGCTAGATTATTATTGCATATAAGAAAATTCTCTGAAGTTAATACAAAGTAGAAACTTAGTCACTACTAAGAGAAACCAAGTGAGCAAGAACAATCTTTGTCTAATTTTCTTTAATGTGTTTCTCTCACTTTAAGACTTGTGATGTTATTTTCTTGTATTTAATGACATTAAATTGAAAAGTAGTGTTCACATAAAAGTAAGAGTTCATCTCTTTTTAAATTTATGCTGTGGGATTTTGTGCCACTATATGAAGCCTACCAAGAACTCAGTGAGCAGTAACATTTAACCTTTAAAATAAATTATTATTGAATTACATTAATATTAAAAATGCCTTTTGTGGGCAAGCAAGGTATTGAAATTCAGATTTAAAAAAATGTTAGAAGCACAAAAGAAAATTGAAAACTGATCTATGACAATGCTTATTTTGTAAATTAAATAAAAAAGACAAAAAGTCTGGGCATAATAGGCATGTGTCATGTTTGTCCATTAAAAAATATACCATACCAAATAAAATTATAATACAAATTTTACGAGGTAAGTTTAAATGTAGGTTGTTTAAAATACAAAATTGTTTAGAAACATTTTTGTTGATCAAGCATATACTTAGATTAACTTTTAGAGGCTTCACTTTCTTGTTTATTTTCCCTTGAATAGCCTGTACTTTGAGAAAAATGTTCTGCTCCCACTGAAGGCAATGTGAGCTTTTGGAAAACAACGGGAGTTTCTACCCTGCAGCTCTGTAATGAGCTCAATGTGGCTGAAACTCTGAATTTCCTTGAGTCTCAGTGAGGTCAGTGGCACTCCAGGTCAACGCAACAGACCATTAGTACAAAGGATATTTCAAGATAATTCCCAGAGCATCACCCCTGTGGAGAAATACAGATATGTTTAACTTTAATGCTGACTTCAACACGAAAAAGAGTATTTATAAGCTTGCATAACTTTACGTCAGATACAAGAGAGTAGATAGAGCACCTGTAAGACCCTCTGCTTTTGCAATATAGAATCTAAACCATAAACATTTTCCTGAAGAAAATATGTATTCAATGACCCTCCAATGTTCTACTTCAGATTTAGGTAGACCACACAGGCTACAAGAACACAATATTTAGTTAATACTCAGCTAAGACTGGTATTATTTACAACAGTATAAAGGCTCCTATGTTTGATGCCCCAATTAGTTCATACCCTCCAAAAAAAGCAAAAACCAAAAAGCCCGCCAAAATCCCAAAAAGTCTGATATTTCAAAATCCTTAGGCTTAGAATTAAGATGATAGAATAAAGGGTATACTCACTGCTGTTTTGTTTCTGAAGTGGATTTAAATGGAGCAATTATTTCACATTTATATTCAGTCATTTCTGCTGCAACTAAGTATATGAAAAGTATATAAAAGTATATAAAAGAACAATATTACAAAATATATTCATATTTGTAATTCTGTGTTTTATGTCTCATATCAGTATATCTAGTACACTTGCCTAGTAATAACTGCTTTTGTATGGCATGTAACTATATATGCTTTAGTATGGTGATTGCATCATGCCCAAACATGACGAGATAGTATGACAACTAATAATACTGAGCAGGGAATTCATCATGCTTTGAGGTCCAGAGGGAGATGCATAATTTAAAAGTTTCATATATTTCATTTCTTCAGCTCCCTACATAGTCAACAAAGAGAAACTGCCACCTCCAGGTGCTAATACAGTATGTCTGCATTTCTTCCCAGGCTGCATTTCTGTCTTCTGAAGAGAGTTAGTGTGAAGCTCTTCCCTTTTCTCTGAGTAGCATCTTCTTCTGAAAAAGTGACTCTATGTCTGCCTTGTATTTGTTGCATCAAACAATAAGAAAAAGAACTTATTTTTTTTTACAAAATAGGCAATTTTGATATGGTCCTTACTCATTTACAAGTTTACTGTTGTTTTTTTCTTGCACTAAATTATTTTACCACACAGGTAGATACAAACAGTAAAATGTGTCCTGACATTACATAGATTTGGCTTATTTCTATTAGAAATGTGTACATGTGTGTGTTTATTTTAAAATTGAGTTATTCTTTATTCCTCTTTCAACAATGCCATTTAACTGCAGTTTTTTATGCTTTTAAAAAAATCTGTTCTTTTTGTCTTCCAAGATAAGGTTCACATGAGAACTATCACTGGCAGCCAAACCCAAAAAATACTCAGTGAATTGTGGAGATGTCGGTTCTATGGTCTAGAGCTGCAGACACTGCATATCAGAACAGTAAAGTCAGTAAATGCAATGTTTTGACAAGTTTTTAGGTTTGTTAAGCAATTATCAAATAAATTAATAATTGCAATAACAACTAGCATCCCTGTATCTATCAAAATAGTACTATTTGGAGCCCTGGAGCCATCTACTGATGGTTCCAGCTTAGGGCTGGAACATTGTTCTTGGATGTTTAGGCACATACCTAATATAACACATCTCTGATCTAAAGAAATCCATGAGATGTGTGTCATTAAAGTATTACTTCTTGTCACTCTCTGAGGGCATAGACTTTTCAGATTTATTTATACAAGCCTGATCATGGACAGGGAAACATAATAGTCACACAGAAGGGGCAGTGGGAAAGGAGCATATGCCTTAAAAAATAAATGCAAAATCCCATTTCTCTTCTGCAGTGACACTTGTTTGTATTCAAAAGCTGGATATATAAAGAAGTGCAGAATTAGAACACACCAAAACCAGGAAAAAAATTTGATCTTTATATTTTAGATACAAAAATTTTAGATCTAAAGTTAAATTTCAGACAAATTTAAATATTTTTTACAATGTATGTAATGAGTGAAGTTTATGCTTTCAGAAATAGATTTATTTTATGAACTAAGTTAAAGAAAAGAAAATGGAGAATTTAAAGCAGTGCGTACACGAGCGTGTACGTGTGCTTTTCTCCATTGGAGTGTGATACTGGAGCTGTGCAAACAGAAACCAGTTGACAAGTTTTGTCCTATAGACTGATCATACACTGACACTTATGCCAATAAAACTTCATTCATAAACTTGGAGTTACTCCCAATTTCTATTTGTGCTAGTGAAAAGAGAATCAGACCCATTGATTTTGCGACAAACTGCTAATGATTATTTAAAGGTGTCCTGCTTTTAAGTGAATGTAAGGGTTGATTGCTTCCATACTGTGTACTCACTGCTTCCTTCTGTCCTTGACCTTTATCTGAGATATAATTTCAGGATGACTTGGTAAGAGACTTTTCAAGAGAGCCTGCACCTGGTATTCTACAATTTTTCTTTGATTTACATTTCACAGTAAAAAAGAAGACAAGGACAAAAGAAAACGGATTAATGACATTATCATTTATGTATATGTGTATGTTCAGTGGATTTAAATCCACGCACACATAAAAATAAGAAAAATTAATGAATGGAAAGTGTTTAATTAGTTCAGTTAAAACTTTTTCCCCCAAGGATTATAAATCTCTCTCATTGCATTGATTTCTAAAGAAAAAAGATAATTGAAAAGCCTAATTTCTTGTCTGATTTTTACAAGATAATGGGACATGTAAACAGTATAAGCAAGTGAACATGATTTTTAAAGATGACTAGTATGTTTATAACCAGTCATTTTGAGAGTTGTAATCTCACCCCCAATATTAGGGCTTAAATCATGCAGAGTGCTGTCACAACCTACAGCTTGTCAGGAGATTTGTGAGAAAATATCATCAAGTGAGTATTTCCCACACAATATAAAATCTCTCTTTGGTAGACAAATTAAGGACTCTAGTTTCAAGCTTGTCCACTTGTGACAATATGCAAGTCATCTGCACAGTATGCACTCACCCGCAAGTCTCTCTGTCTCTCTTCAGGATTTTTGATTACCTACCTCCCTTGTACCTAGGCTAAACTATTTGCTCCTCTATTGAGTCAGCTTCAGTCTCTGGGAATGAAATGCCATTAGTTTTGCAGGCTGGATTTTGAGATTTGCCCAAAAAAAATCCAGAAGAAATGTTCCTTAGCACCACTCCCAACATATCTCCATTCCTTCCTTTCATTACATTTCAGAGTTGTAGTTTATCTTTTCCTTCCTTGTGTTGAATATTACTTTACCTTTCTCTAACCACCATGTCCCTTTGTACACTAAATATACAGGTCTTTAAACATGATAACCTGAATGCATTCTGTATAGTATATATTGAGTTGGTCAGTGTAATGGAAGAAATGCTTTACATGATTATCTATGATTGAGTACTGTTGCTGAATTACTAACAGAATGAATGCAAGATTTAAAGAAATGAAATAAATTACAGCAAATATAATAGGCAATGTGAACAGAATAATAATCAAAACTTTTCCCAAAAGGAAAGACATACATTGCTATAGAGATACAACAATCATCAGAACTAAAAGAGTAACAATACATCTCTATTGTTAATTTAAGATGTGTGTGCTACAAATCCCATTTTTCTTTGAGGAGCCTAAAGAGACGTAATAGCATAATCATTTAAAAGTGATAATGATTCTGATGTGAACACTTATAACAAAGCAATACATATAAGAATATAAACTTTATCCCAGAGGAAAAAAATGTTAAGTGGTATGGTAATGGAGGACTGGAGAAGTACAGGCATATCTGCCACGTCTATGGCTTTTATATTGTTTCAGACTAGTTAGAAGTCACTGCAATGCAGTGTGGTAAACTTCTTTTATTAGAGGTGTAATCTTTGCAACTTTTGGGAGGTGAAGAAACTGTTCTGCTATAAAATTTAACACTGAACTTTCCTTTTTTCAGATACTTTTAAATTAATGGCTTCTTATTTTTGCAGTTTTTCCTTCTTACTTTTATTCATTTCTTTTCCTACATATTGTTTTTGAAACCCTTTCTGACCAATGGTATGATGCTTAATAAGGCCAAATGCCAGGTTCTGCGCTTGGGTCACAACAACCTCATGCAATGTTACAGGCTTGGGAAAGAGTGGCTACTGGAAACCTGCCCAGTGTAAAAGGACCTGGGGGTGTTGATCCACAGATGGTTCAACAGTATGAGGCAGCAGTGTGCCCAGGTGGCCAAGGCAGCCAACAGCATCTTGGCTTACATCAGCAATAGCATGGCCAGGAGGACTAGGAAAGTGATCATTCCCCAGTACTCAGCACTAGTGAGTTTGTGAGTCTGTGTCTCAAATACTGTGTTCAGTTGGGCCCCTCACTCCAAAAAAGACATTGAGGAACTGGAGCATGTCCAAAGAAGGACAATGAAACTCATGAATTGCCTAGAGAACAAGTCTTATGAGAAGAAGCTGAGGGAACTGGGGTTGTTTAGCCTGGACAAAAGGAGACTCAGAGGAGACCTTATCACTCTCTATAACTACCTGAAAGGATATTGTAGCAAGGTAGGAGCTGATCTGTTCTCCTATGCAACAGTTGATAGGATGAGAGGATATGGACTCAAGTTGCAGCAGAGGTGATTCACTTTGGATGTTAGGAAAGATTTCATCACTGAAAGGGTTGTCAAGCACTGGAACAGGCTTTCCAGGGAAGCAGTGAAATCACCAACCCTGGAGGTATTTAAAAGATGTGTAGATGTGGCAATTAGGAATATGGTTTAATAGTGACCTGGCGGTATTGGGTTGATGGTTGGACTCAGTGATCTTAAACGTCTCTTCCAATCAAAACAATTCTATGATTCTATAAAATGTCATTAATGTCATCAACAAAGAAGACAAGAAATAATTGAGTCTGTTTATTACTTGAATATGGCTACAAGATTGAGGTTGATAAGAAGTGATATAGTAATATGCATACTGTCTCCAGCACTCGAGAAAGTTGTTAACCAACACTAGGTTTGATTCTACAGCTCACTGTTTTATTTACTTTTTGAATTCCATTGATTCCTCCATATTGTCTAAATAAATAACTTCATTACTCAGAAGAGCTTATAGTGCACAGCTGAAAATAAGTATTCACTGAGAGTCTGAGGAGAGAGATTTGAAATCGTTTCTAATTGACACAATGCTTAAGTCTCAAAGTGACAGTTACTTTCTGCAATAAATATGTTTTGAAGAGTCTAGCAATAGAATCTAACTAAAAAAATATTCTTAACATTTATTTATGCAGACTGCAATTATGACCAGTAGCATAATATGTGCCTGTACACATGTGCCTTTAGAATGTGCTCATTGCAAGGTGAAAAAGCAATTAATTGCTTTAGTGGGTGAGAAATGGTCACCTTGCCTGAAATGTTTATGTTCAAGTTTGTTTCAAGTTTACATCTTTGCCTGTTCCACAGTGCATAAATAGAAGCTTACAATGATTCAACCCAAGGTAAGAAAGAGGCATTTCCATTACTAGTAAAGAAATGCAAAAGGGAAATCGTCTAGTACTGGGAAGATATTTTTTTCTGCAAAATTATTTGCTAGCATTACATGCAAGCAAAATTAATGACATGATAATATATATAATTTTTGGATAATTTAGTTTCTAAATTGTGGAAGATTTTTTTTTCCCTACTTCAGCTATAAATACACTGATTTCAGTAGGAATTTTAGCAGGATGAGAACATGATATTGGATGACTTTTAATTTGATATATCCTGCCATGATACATAATTTTTTCTATGATTTTCAAATTATTTCATCTGTGCTAAAAAGTAATACTAGGAACAGTTCAGGATTGGATGAGGCTGTAATCTTCTGCAAGCCTGAACAAAGAATATATGAACTTCTGCGCTGTCTAGACCTTGGTTTGTGGATGAGCTAGTGAACGAGAGTTATATTTTTGTAGCAAAACCCATATTGTAACCCCTTTATTAGTACAGAATTTGGGACATGTATGTTCAGGAAACATCTATAGGTTAATATGGGTCTTATTTGCAAAAGCTAACAAAATGACAATAGCGAAAGGCAAAATATAAAAAATGGCAAAAGAAAGTGTAGCATGACTGAAGAATAGAAATCACAAGTTTCTAGTGCTATCAAACAGTATGAAGACATATTGATGAAAGCAATTTCACATTTAAATAGAATTTTCAAAGTAGAATAGTCTAATTCCTTCTTCTGCATCAAAAAAATCAGAACTGTAAATTAAGCCAACTACTACAATCATAACACTAATCTAGGATAGTCTACAATGTTCACTTATAACTCTACAAATTCTTGGTTATAAGATCTTTATACTATATGTCATTATGTAGTAAATCATATGCTTTAGATTTACTTGACACTTTATTCCATAACGTTACTCTACATTAAATGAAACTTTAATTCTCTTTTCATTCTTAATTTTCTATTTTTTTTCTGTTTTCTAAATCTTAAAGTATCAGTCATATCTTTTGTGAACAAACTTATCCAAAGAACCAGATCACTGTTAAGACATTTTAGACTTCATTTCTGAGAAAAGCATAAGAAAGAGATTCTCTTTTAATAGAAATATTTTTTCTTTCTGTTGCTGAGTTGGAGGACAGGAAATAATTCTAATATTTCTTCTGTTTAATTTTAAGCAGAACAAAAAAATGTATAGAAAAAGAAGCGTCTGAATTTCAGATTAAATTTTCAATGGATAAGGAGACAATTAAATGCAAATATTGGATTTTATTCATACTTATTTTGTAACTATCAGATCCAAGTTTCTAGTTTCGTGCTGTTTCCAATGTTATTTCAGAATTTAAATTCATAACCCTCAAGCCATTTTTCAGTGCATGTATATACAATTATAACTAAAATACATAACATATTGTATTGCATTTGCATAGTAAAGTTTTGGCAACTGGGGGCCAGGGCTACAGGAGTGGCTTCTGTGAGCAGATGCTAGAAGTTTCCCCTACGACCAAGAGAGCCAATGCCAGCCAACTCCAAGATAGATCCAACTACTGGCCAATGTTGAGACAATCAGAGATGATGGTAGAGCCTCTGTGATAGCATATTTAAGAAGAGAGAAAAAAAACCCTGTACAATTGCAGCAGGAATAGATGAGTGAGAATATGTGAGAGAAACCACTCTAGCAGACAAAAGTTAGGATTCAAGTAAATGATATGATATTCAAAAAGTTATTTGGTTTGGGGATTGGGGCTTTTTTAGAACAAAGACGTTCTGTCCTGCTGATAAGAAATAATAATTATTTCCACGACTAATTGCCTAAAGGCTACCCCACAGTTTTTTAGATTATTTTCTTAAAATTTTGAAACTAACTAAACTTCTTTAACCTGTGCTTTTCAACTATGAAAACAAAGTTCAGCTGAGAAGAAACTATTTTGTCAAAGACAGTAGTTGTGTAATAATGTAAAATAGCTCTAGCAAAGAACTTGAGAGGATGACAAAGACAGCAGAGTGGACTGCAATGAGACAGTGAGATAACATTTTCAGCATGATAGGGAGCAGTCTTAGCATATAGATCACCCCAGCTTTGGCAAGACCTCTTTTAAAGGTCACTACAAGAAAGTTTTAAGGAGGAATTGGAACAAATACAAGGGTACATCTTTGCAGCATCTTTATAGATGTTAACAGAAATAAAGAATAAAGGTACTTTGTATAAAAGTGACAACATCTGTGCTACAGATTTTGTGTCTGGGGTTGTTTGATTCTGAGATTAACAGAGATCATAAGTGGCTCATGTTGTTACAGCCTTTGAAAGAGAAAGCAAGCTCTTTGTGCTAGATATTACAAGCAGATAGTAATTTTCCGGCTTGGAATCTTTCAAGGGCACCTGTTAAATTGAAATCCTTGTGTTTATAGAAGCATAGTAGTGTTCACAATGAAAAACTGCAAAGAGGAAATTAAGCTACTGATTCTTCCAACACCCTCCCTCCTGGTAGGATTGTGGTTTATTAATAACTAAATAAGTCACCATTACTGAAAAAAAAAATTACCTAATAAGTTTAAACCTTCCTTGCCCCTGGAATTTGGCAGTACTTGAGATTACATGATGAAATACAAGTGAAACTCCATAAGAAGACACATTAAAAATATATATGAGGTGATTAGTTGGGTTTTTTTCACTTTTTATATTGAGCCCATTAGTCTTAAGTGATATTTGTTGTTAACAATATCTTTTAACATGTTGCTTTACTTCTATAAATTTTTTAAATCTCCCATAGCTCAGAAAAATAAGTCATTTACCATGATATACAAGGTTAAATATCAGTGAATAATATTCCTAGTCAGTACAATAAATACATTTACTGAATATATGAATCCCCTGTGCCATCCCAAAAAGTAAAAGGCTCTAGATTCAAGCATGATTGAGGTCGATTTTCGCTATGTGGGATATTATGGGCTCTAAAAAGTAGCCCAGGAAGTAAGTAGCTACTGAACAACTAACCATCCCAACAATGGCTGAATATTTAATTCAAATAGGAATAGCTGAAGTTTCAATGCCTTCTCCTTGGAGGAGATCCATGATGCTGTCATGTGCACTCCTACTATCCACGCTTAGCCCAGTGTATATCTGTCTATATATTAAAGGATGGAAAGGGAGATGATGGTTTACAAGGGTATACTGGATATTGCAGGATCTGAGAATGATGCAAAAGGTATGGAGTAAGGGATGGAGAATGTACTACATCTGACTAGGATGGAGCTAATTTTCTTTGTTCATAGCAGAACACAACCACATGGTGATGTGTTTTGAATTTGTGAACAGAATTCATAATGAACCAGTATTTTGGCTGTTGCTGAATAGAGCTCCCACAGCATCAAGCCTTTCTCTTTTTCCTACTCTGTCCCACAGTGAGTAGACCAGGGTTGGGCAAGAAGCTAGGAGGGGACACAGCCAGGACAGGTGACCCCAGCTAACCAAAGGGATATTTCATGGAGTATTGTGTCATATTAAGCAAGAAAATGTGAGGGGAGCTTTTTTGGAGGAAGGTAGGCATTGCAGAGACTGATTGGGAAGTAGTCTTCTTGTGGGAGGTGCTGAGTTATTGACTTTGCATCACTTGTTTTATTTTACTTTTTTAATTTATCTTTCCTTCACTTATTAAACTGTCTTTATCTTGACCCACAAATTTCTCACTTTTGCTTCTCATATTCTCCCTTCTGTCTTACTGGCCATGCTTGAGTAGAGTGTGAATGCGTGTTTGCTTACCTGCTGGCTGAGGTCAACCCACCATAGCCTATTATTATTTTTTTGCTATTAATTGATATCAGAGAGGATTAGAAGCCCAAATCTGATGATGTACACCTGGAAAAGAGCTTTCCCCAACTCCCAGGGCTATATTCCTGTCCTTTTGATCTCATAGAATGCCAGATAACCAATACTTTTCTCTGGACGCTCCACCCATGTTCCTAGGGTGTGCAGCTGAGCAAGACCTTTCTCCAGGAGAATTGTGGAGAGGACTTTGTATTTTATTATATGATAAAACATGTAAGTAGCCTGTTTGCTATGTCTTACCTATGTCTGGAATATTCATCCCAGATTATGTTTTCCATGTGTTGGGTATTGTTTAGTGGTGCAAAAAGAAGTCAGGTCATGTTCAGATCAGGCTATGTGTTGTTCCCCCATCACTCTACTCTAGCAGCAGTAATCAAAGAAGTTATGGGCTTTTTAAAATAAAATTTAAGTACTGAAATTTGCTAAAATTCATTATAATATCTAGTAAAACTCTGAAGTACCTGAAAACATTTTGCCCAGCCGCAGTCAGAATTATTTTCTGTTTTTCCAGGAATAGAAAAATAACACTTTTCCATCACAATATTTTATATTTTATTAAAAAAGAGGTAAAAGATTAACAATGGATACACAATTGCTAAAGTTGGGAAAAAGGTAATAATTTATACACTTCTATTTAAAGTAAGAACTCCTGCTAAGGTATTTTTATAGCTCCCCTGAATAATATCAAAACCAATAAAGACAAGTATTTGTCAGTGGAATTGACAAATAAGATAAAATGTGGCCATATATATATGAATATGTTTGACACAGAAGGCAAGAGACAAGCAGTTAAATAGTGTACATATACACTGATCTCTTGTCATATTGGAGCACTGTATGGTATAAAAGACTTTCAACACCTTAAATAATTGTTTCCTAAAGTAAAGAGTATCAAAGTAAACAAGAAGAGATATTATTTTCAGTATTCTCTAAATAAGTTAGAGAAAAATGAGATTAAGAAGTGATGATATCTATGTCACTAATTATAATGGCAATAATAAAGTTCAACATCCTTAGAAAAGTGGACTTAATCCTACTTAAAGGTAAACAAACAGCTTATGCTTGGCTCAAAAACCAGAGAACTCAGTTTTTAATAAAGTAATGAAGAAATTAAAGCAGCAGTTTGTTCAGCTAATAATGGATTATCGGCATTAGCACAATGAACACAGAAGTTCCTGTGATGTTTGCCACTTTTGCTTGTTGCCCAACAGCTATTTTTCTGGCCAAATAAAAAAAAACCTGACAGAGCAGACTGATTTAAATTACTTCCAGTTTAGAACTGGATAAAGACTACATGAGCTTTTCATCAATCAAAACAAAAAATTCGCATCAGCTTTATTTACCCTGAGATAATTTTTCACCTGTCTCTAAACAGATTGTATTTTCATGTTCTTCCAAAATATATCTTGTTCAATTGTAAACAGTCATTTCCAGTTCTGAATGTTATCATTCCATTTCTATACTTCATATCAGACATAGAAAATATTTTTTTAGAGAACATTGATACTCGCTTAGGGTTAGATTTCCACATTTATGTCAAAGTAAATTAGTATTTCCAATTATTTTTTTTTAAAAATATACTCTATTTTTTTTTTTTTTTGAGTCATCTTATATACAGAGTCTTCCAGGGATAAGAAGTTAATGGATATGGGAATGTCGCATCAAAAAATATCCCAGTTCAACATCCAGACTTGTCTCTATAACCATCTATATCTTTATTGCATATTTTGTATCTATTCTGCCTATTTTTCTAGACAGCATCTATTTTAATTCTTCATTTTAAGCTACTCAGTTCTTCTGTTTATCCCTGATTTTTATCACAATAAAATTTCTCAGATCTGTGTTTTCTCACTACAACAAGAAGTAGAAAAGAAAATATAAATGATGATCCCCTTCAGCTTTTCCGATCAGATTTTACTTGCAAACCTTGAGATATCACAAGATATTAGAAATAGACTTAAGATTATTTCTATAGGTTCATAATTCTTCCCTCTGGTCAAAGAACAAGCATTTTCAGAAATAATTCTGTGCCGTTAACCATCAGTAGCCAATTAAACTCAACAGGAAAAAAAAAAAAAAAAAGGTCAGTATCAGCTAGAACATAGCTTTTTGTCCTCAATTGTAAAGACATAGGAGCATAAAGACATAGGAGGTAAAAGTATTCACTAATTTTTAGAAGAAATTGTTTGGTTGGGTATTTTTAGTTGCATTTTTATATTTGATTGTTTGTTTGTTTGCTTGTTTGTTTTTTTGTTAATGGAAAACTTTGTACTAAGAATGAAATAACTTTATTAAAATGCATTCAGATCATTTGGACAAAAATATACCTGTCTCTAGAAACCGATCCATTAGGATTTTCCTACCAGTTTATCTATCAAGATCATAGAGCTTCAAGGTTTCTAACACAGAAGCTACTGCCCAAAATGTACATTTTCACATAGCTGTTCTGGAATTTATTTCACATTGTTAGTGAAGTGCTAATGTTTTACTTAACTCTCCCCCTCAGCCCCCTTCATTCCCAATAATAAAACTAGATTTTGCATCAGGTTGCAAAATTGCTATATTGATATAATGAATTTTGGTGGCTACTTGGAAGACTGGTTGTACCTCAGAGTTTTTCAATTCAAGCATAAAACTGAAATAAGGAAATATTTATTACAAGCCTGACTGATAAATTACATTGGTTAAAGAAAGTCCTAATAAAACATCCATGAGTCTGAAAAATACACTTGACCTACCACCTTATATAATAAAGAGTGCTAAAAACCCCAGTGATTTGGGGTTTGCCATTGTTTTACATATATGAAGCACACGTTAGATAATCTGTTTATTTTTCCTAATAACAGTAATAAGGAAAAAAAACCCAGACAAGTAAACAAAATACAATATCAGCTAACTTCATATCCAAACATCATTCACATAAGGGAAAAACAGAGTAAAAAAGGATTTTACTATTGGAGTGGCGGACTGTGAGAATGTGTGAGAAATTTTATTAAAGGCAGGAGACCTGTGGTGGGCTGAGTATGTCCTCTCACAGGGTCTCCAAAGGAAAAGAGGGGACACTGAACACATTTCTTTAATGTATCAGAATATTTGACTTTCATCATGATGTTCTAGACTCCTGAACTGTATAACTGTGAAATGCTTTATCTTTTATTTGCAAGAAAAAAAGTATCATTTTTATATCTGCAGAGAACTGATTGAAAAAATTCATTAAAGTCTCTAATCAAAAGGAACAATAGACACATTTCATAAAAGTTTGACATTTCTCTCCAATTCTTTTGAATAACTAAGAGGGATAGATACTCTGATTAATAAATAGCTCATCCTACTTTCTTAAGTGTTGGATTATGTAAGTTTTATTTTCTGGAATTCTGGGTATGTGTTTTTCTAAACATATCAGTACTGGTTTTAATTATATATAGAAAAAACCTTGCTACCTCATTATTTACAAATACAGTCTGAAATTAAAAAAAAAAAAAACATCACTAGTATCTGTGCTCAGAAAAACAAAAGGCAAATTAGAACAAAACATAAACCAATGTAAATCTGCATGATTTTAAGTCTACGTCCTTTGTGTTTTTGTTAGTGATATTGTTGACCAGAATTTGCATCAATAAAGTCTGACTTTACCCAATTCGTTTAAAATACATATGGATTTCTTTGTCTCAGGTTAAAGTTCCCAGGATACATGAGGGTAAAGGAGAAAGACCCTTTTCTTTAAAATAAGTGTTATTTTTGACACAGGCAGCTTTGTATGAGCCATATTGCTCCACTATTTCTTCCTTACTCAAAAAATAAAACTGCAAAATAAGTGATGTGTTTGGAAAAAAAGCAAAATCAAATTCATCACTCAAAAAAATTATCTAAACACAATGTTGATTTCTATAGTTATATCCATGAAGATCTATAATTTCGCTGTGTTCAAATATGATATTTGTAATGCAATTATCTCAAATTTATAAACTTTCCAGAGAACTTGGCACTTCTATTTAATAACAGACTCTACAATGTCAGCAGGATCGGTGTCACTCTGTCATCCTGAGAGATATCGGTTTTGATATTTGAAGCATTGTTTATAAGGAGGTTACAAAAACATCTCACACGTATCAGGCAAAGTAAAATTACAAGGATAAGCCAATTTCACTTGCATATTAGAGAATTCTACAGGTAGTGGTCTCTGGAATCAGAGCTCATCCCTCCTGTCATAAAAATTAATGCTAATAAGATTGGAAAAACAGAAGAGAACGATAATCTTTCTGAGAAATATCAGCAAGTCTAAGTTTGACTATTTTGTGTAAAGTTATTCCAGATCTATATTAATAACCTGCTAACATATTTTTATAAATAAAATCACAATAAAAAAAGCCCTGCATTGGGATCCCAGTCTAATGTCATGAGTCCTTCTTAAAACAGGGAACCCTCTCTCCAACTCCATGTCAAAAAAAAGTATCGACACCACAGCCTGTCCTATCACACACCCTGGAAAACAACTTGAGCTTGCAAACTGGATGAGAAGAGCAGCACACCACAATAGCACATCGGTCCCATAGCGTAAACGCAACCAGCACATGCCCTGACTGCCTTACAAGATAGCAGAGGCTCTAGCCTGATGTGTTTCTATTCACTGGATTTCAGCTTTTGCTCTGCCTCTTAGGGGGCGATTTTAAAATGTCTTTGAAGTTTTTGTTTGTTTGTTTGTTTTCCCAACAGACCTCAAACCTCATTATTTGTGGTACTTTCTTAGTCTGAGAAATAGTAGACTAAATTATTTCGGTCTGTCTGTTTTAGGTATCAAGTACAGGAGATACAGAGTTTTGCCTAAGTAATTTGTCACTCTGTATTTGGCTATGTTCCAAGTTGAGGTTGAATATCGCTTGTCCTTTTGATTTATATGCTTTCACATACAAAAAATTGCAGCTGTATACATATGTCTACTGAGTTATTACTAGTAAGTGAAAAAAAACGTGTAAAATTTGCTGGTGGTGTAGTCTTTCTAATTTAAAACCAGTGACAAGTGGAAGGTAATATCAATTTATAGAAGACTTTATATTCTTCTGAACAAGAAGTTTAGCTTTGATTCTCTGACATCATTTAAAAGGCAAGGTGAGAACATATTGGAGAAAAATAATGTGTCTTCATTCTTTCAAATAAACAGAATGACCTTTTCTCGAAATTTGAAGTAATCTCTCTTTCATTAAGTATTTCATATTGTAAGGTTTTCATCATGTGACTTACCAGTGGGAATAGAAGTAGTACTACTGGACAGATACATATGATAGCTCTACTTAAAATTCGAAGTCAAAAAGCTAAAGTAGCCTGAGGAAAGGTTAATTTTACAAAAAGTGTGTCATAGGAGACCATGTGCTATGATCATATCAGCCTAGTTCTCAAAATGAATTCTATATTCTTGCGTGTTGGGGAACTGGAGAAACACTATTAATTTCCTTTTATTTTCCTATATTAATGGTTAGATCTCCACTCCGGTAATATACAACGCTTTGAAAAAATAAATAATGACATTAGAGTTTTCATGTGTGAGGGAAAAAGTAAGTGGAATGATATGCAATGTCAGGCTGCTGCAAAAGAAATAACCAAAGTGCAGCTGGAACCTAAGCAGAAAAACATGATTTAGCCACAGGCCAAATCAAATTGCCAAAAAGAAATACAAATTTGAATAAAGAAAAAGAAAATTTTGCCCTATATACACAACAAGGTTATATAAAATCAGTGTTACTTATATCCCATGAAAGGCTGAACAGTGAACATGAAATCTCACAATAAAGTATCACGGCTGCACACTAGATGAAAACGATAGAGTCCCTACTGCTTTGTTTTCCCATCCCACAAACAAGAAGAAAATAACTCTCTGGGAAAATTGAGTCTAAGATGTCTCACTTCATTTCTTATCCTTTAAGGAAGCTGTTACAGCTAGACATGCCATTTTCCACGTCATAGTTTAACACTGATATATTTGTAACTGGGGAAAAGACACAATAAATTCATTCTCCTTAAGTAAAGGGAACCATTAAGTAACATAAGAATCTTTTCCAACATATTTCCTGTATTTGATACAGAAAAGGCATTTTTCTCCAACAAAGTCTGTGCAATGAAAAATGCAATCATCTGTAAATTACTGATGCAACAGTAGGAGACAAATTACTAACTAACCAAGACACAGTAGCCTACTGCTGCATTACTTTATGTAGAGCTTTTATTAATGGTGTTTCTGAAGCAACCACATGGAATTAGCACCACATACAGTCACTAAGACCATTAGTTTATGTCCTACTAAAGAAACAAGAGTTTTGCAGTCACAGACAGTAAAAGAATTAACAAAATCCCTCCCAATACAGCAGATTTCATTCTGTCAAGAAAAGATGAAAATGAATATAATTGCTATTAAGTTGATTGAATATATATTTAAATTGGAAGTTATCGAGATGTAGGTACATGATTTACTTCCATGTGTAATCTGCCTTTTTTTCTGGTGCATACTGTATGAAAGATGAGAGGTTTCATATGTAATTTTGTAACTATGAAGTATTTGATTGTAAATCTTTGTTTTGAAAAGAAACCTGAAAGAAGTTAGCTAACAGAAAGTATAACAGAAAGATAGTGGTGCTTTATCTTCATTTACATTGGGTTTGGTTGTGCAAATTCCAGAATACTTTTCCTCAGGAACAACGTTTTTGTCATTCTGCTCTGAGACCAAAATGTAAACATAATTAAAAACAGAGAAAAACCCTTCTCAAATCAAAGAAAAACTCTGTAGATATCTGAGGGTCAATATATAACTGAGGTTGTATTCGCTTCTAATGAAATTAATAAGAACAGTATAACTTTGTGTCTTCCAGTAAATAAATAAATAATGGAAAAAAAAATGTTCATTTCTCAACATGAAAACAAAGCTATGTACTTCTATATTTAGCATTGTCTTTTCTACTTAGCAGCAGTAACTTTGGAGAATCAGAGTACTGCTTTTTAGAGCAGGATTAGAATAAGAGGCTTAGTTACCATGGCTCTAGTACTTAGTATACATATTCAGTAAGATTTCTCATGTACTCTCTCCTCCTCTACCACTTGAATTTTATCATTCAATTTCTGCAGTAGAAAGGAAAATTAACAACTTCCAGAAACTATTATTCTACTAAAACAGAATATAGCCTCCTATTCAAAATCATAACCATTCACAGCCTCTTCAGTGCAACTTTGCCAAGACCTTTATGTTTAAGTCTTACAGACTTTTAGGTTAACAGGCAGTGAAAGCAAGAATAGAATAATAGAAAAAATATTCTCACATAGACAGTTGAATCTGAATGTAAAAGCATGTGATGTAAATAAAGGTGGAATATCCTCCTCTTCCCTTGTCAAAAAGGTCTTCCTTCTACTCTCCTTGCTATCTTACAGGAACCATTTTCAGGTACTAAAGTGAAAAGCAGATTTGAATATCTCTTTCAATAACCTTGGTCATATACCACATAATGTGCTGTTTTGAAGCACATCACAGAGGGATCCTCTTTTGAAATATGCTGTGGACGTAAGTTTTTTGTTTGGTGGTTGTTGTTTTCATTTTAAATTAAAAAAAACCTCATTTTTTTTTATAGCTTCTGGTTGTGCTTGTAAAAGGTTTAAATGTTATCTACCACTGACTGGCAACATTCTGGTTTGAAATTCCACTGTCATTTAAAAGAAATTTTTAGGCTGTGGAATCTAAAGTCTCTGGGTTTAAAGAAGCTGCTCTTGTGGTCTTTCTACATGCAGATTCCTCCCCTGATCAATTATGCAGTTCATGTGGCATGACTGTCCTAGCTGATGAGAATGTGTAGTTGGGTAAGAAAGTGATTTTCATAGATAGAAAGAATCTCTGCCTTTCTTATTGGTAATGAATCATCCTATGATGAACACCTGAAGAGCTGGAATTTGTAAAGAGAGAATGAGAAAAGGGGAAATGGGTTAGCAGCAATGTCAATTGTAACACAAGAAATGCTAAACTCTATAAAAAGAAACACTGATGTCTTAAAAGTGCATGATTAGCCAAAGGGAAAAATTCAAGCTGTATCAGGATGTGCCCTATATTCTGTATATTCTTTGAGAGGTCAGACATGGGCATAAACAAAAAGAGCTCTTTGCTGGCAGCTGCAATACTGGATATAATAAAGACTTAATATCAGACAGACTTAATTGGAGTTCACTATCATCAACATAAACAGATTTAATTTAACATTACAAGTGTCAACTTACTCTGTTGTGTTTTTTTTTTCTTCAATGTGTAACAAGTTATTTCAAATATCAGATCATGAAAATCATGGAAACTCAGAAGTGGTTTTTTAAACTCCATTCTAACAGTCCTTTATTTACCATTTGCACAATGGCTCTTACTTGTAATGTACCAGTACATGAAAGCAACTATTTGACTTAAAGGCAGATTTTTTATGTAAAAAGCAGAGAAATAAACAAACATAGAGCCAATGTCCAGTGTTGTGCTAGTAATATAAGAACACCCTCTTCTTTATAAAGCTGGATTCATGTTTTTTCATTGCTTAGAATGTAAATTATTTGTCTCTATTTTCTAACACTTAGAATATCACTTAGGTTTAGTTAGGCTGACCTCTCATGTAGGTCTAAATGCTTGCCTATACAAAATAAATTTCACTTTTACTGTGGCTAACTTTGTCTTACTACATTTCTGCAGAAATTGAGAAAACTTTTGAACGATTTTATCAGATCAGGTCAAGTTTTTGGGAGTGTTGCCAACATTACCAGTGTCTCCAAAGTCTACAAAGGGAATAAGCAACAAGCAAGGAGACAAGCGGAGCAAAAGCATTTTGTGGAATAGATATGCTGTGTAATAGGCCCTGCAGTGCTTTTCTTCCTACCACACAGACTGGGGAAATAGAAGATCAATGTTTGGGGTTTTTTTGTTTGCCTGGGTTTTCTACCAAAAGAAGCTAAAACTGGATGGGAATGGTGCACCCAATTTCTTGAAGCAACCAAGATATCTCTGGGGATCTGAGAATGGTAGAAGCATCTGCACAGGCTTTTAGATCTTGTTGCTATTCCGCTTGAATCCCTTATGGTGATGCTCTGTAAGGCCTGCTGTAGCATACAACTTCAGAAGCAGATCTAATACAAACAGAAAAGCAAGCATCTGCATTGCAGTATTTCTGTAGTTAATATGTGTTGTGGGAAATGTCCCTGCAATGGCTTTGTGGAGGTTACAGCATAGTCAGAGAAGTATGACTGGATTTATTTGAGCGCTAATTCAAGGGTATAGTCTGTAACTATTGTGTGGTCTGCGTATCTTACTACAGCATATACCTGTGCAATCATCCAGGTGACACATACTTTGTTGTAACAAATTGTTGTAATGAGTATTGTAATGAAAGCTAAGGAATTTCACATTCCATAGATGAGTCTATTCTGCTGGAAGGAAATATCTCTGGATGTATGTAGCTGAGGTGGGGTTTGCACTGCATGACCAACTCAGATGGAAATATTTTATCCTTGAACTTCAAAACATGTCCTCTGCTTATTAGTCTCAAATTATAGCATGACATTCCTCCTAGCTGATTGCCTGTTGAAACTGTACGATTGCCATCTTTACTGGTAGGCTCTGAAAAATGAAGTGATTATAGTCTTGACAGAATAGTGTGGAAAATTTTGAGTTTCCTGTTAATGGGAGAAATTTTTTTTCTCTGGGATTATCAAAACAGCATATATTAGAAGCAGTCACTTCACTCAGAAACATACCTTCTAACTATACTATAAAGTTAGATCAATTAAATGTAGAATGACAGTCTCAGAAGTGTATGGTTCTGTAGAGAAACAGTTTTCAGTAACTTGAGCATTTTACAACAATCATTTTCTTCTAATCAACTCCTTGAGCAGATTTTCAGATACTTATGTATAAAGTGCAAAACCTGAAAAAAAAAGTTCAACCAGTCATTATGAATCATATAGTTTCACTTGTGATGAGATTACACATTTAAATGAGTGCAAGAAAGTTTTTAGTGTTTCCTATGAAGAGGGGAGTAAATAATTGAGGGAGGAAAGGTTGGACATAAATCATTTTAGATTGTGTTGTATGAAGGACTATCAAAACAGATTGGAAACAACTGAGTTTTAAATGTTGCCTTAAGATTGGGTACGTATTAATAAAGATTTTGAAATCCATAGCTAGTGTGCTGTATGACAAAACTAAAAAATATGATTGAGACCTGTATGACAACTGAAAAACAGAGATACCATTTGCTGAATGTAAAAGTTAGATTTTTCTTTGTGACGGATCTACCAGGAAGTTTTTTAATTAGTAGTTTTTTCAAACAGAGAACACAGGTAAAGTAGAATAGCCTATTAGCCTGCCAGATTACATTCATGTACTGAAAAAGAAAAAATGTAGAATGACATCAGCTATTTTCTCATGTTGAACTGTTAGACTGTGTTTTTGGAAAGTATTTAGACATTCCGATAACAAACCCTCAAATGGTACCACATCACTAGAAAGAAAGTATTTTCCGTTCTCTGTACATACACTGGTATAAAGGTCTTGTTTGGTGAGTTCTTCTAGGACAAGAGGAAATGGCCTCAAGTTGTGCCAGGGCAGGTTTATATTGGATATTAGGAAAAAAAGTGGTTGAGTCACCATCCCTGGAGATCTTTAAAAGACATGTAGATGTGGTGATTAAGGACATGGTTTAGTGGTGGATTTGGCTCTGTTTACAGTTAAACTTTATGATCTTAAGGGTCTTTTCCTAGATAAATGATTCTATGATTCTATGATCTTATCTGGAAATGAGTTATTTGCATAATAGCACAAATTAGAACAAATAATAGTACATAATAGAACAATCTTCAGTACTCTGTTGTCATCATTTCCCTCCCTCCTCCCAGTTTTGGCAACTTAGTCTTAGAAGTTTTCATAACTGTATTACATAAGAATGATTTGGCTCGGTTTTCGCCAAAGATTTTCTTTAACCATCTTTCAGAGCTGATATGTATTTCTGATTTTCATAGCATCCTGTAGAAAGGAGTTCTGTATTTCTGAATTCATTATTTTCACAAGAATTATTCCCATGTGATAAAACGTAAAAATATAGTTGAAATGCAGAGCTGTTTAACAATAATCTCATTGCACACTGTTGTATGGTTCAGTGCACAGATCTTTTCTTTTGTGAGCTATATTTGAGAAAGCATGAAGGTATATAGGGAAAGATAGAATAACGGTATGTATTTTTGTTCAGTATCTGTTGATGCGCCCTATATTTTTTAATTTTCTGTTTTCTAAAAACAATTCTACACACATTAAAAATTTTTCACTTTTGTCTTTATATGGTTACTGCTGAAGATCAAGAAGAGTCCACTTTGTTTTATTAATATTAAATATTAAATATCTGCAATGCAAGAAAGCAGTGTTTCCATCTCCAGTGTCTTTTACCAGCTCTACTGTGTGGATGAATATGATTCCTTCAAGCCTTTTTTCCTACATTCTTCATCCATTAATATATGTCATCAAACATCTTGCAATGGAAAAGAGGGTGGTTTTATTACCATTTAAAAAAAAAAAAAAAAAAAAAGATTCCCTGAAAAGTAAATTTCTATCTATTTGTGGTCAACAAGAGGAAGAATTAATGGGGTGCTGCAGATACTAAGGGTTAAAACAGCCATAAGATGTGAGATGATCAAGGTTTTAGTAGTTTTTCACTCTGTTGAACTCCCTTTCTTCCAATAAGTACTTAAAGTGCTTCTTGTTTTGTTTGTTTTTTTTTTTAATTTTATTTTGTATTTGGTATGGTTTTTTTTCTGATGATACTCACCCTACAGGTGTAAAACCAATAATCTGGGGAATTCTGACAATATCGGTCACATTCCAAAATCTGTTGGTAAATAGTTAAATGTTTTGTAAGATGTGCATGCATCATACTTGTATGTATTTCACTGCACATTCCTCCAGCTTCTCATTTTATCAGAAAACAAAATGTGTGAATTTCCCATATCAGGATTTGTAAAATATTTTATAAGATAAATTCAGAATTAATAATATATATATGTGTGTATGCAAAAGTATTATAAGTTACAGTGTGTGTTAATCAAAACAAATATAAGTGATGAAACTGGATGTATTTTAATTCTTCCTTATATATGCATGTATATGTGTATATATATAAACATACTTGGAAGAATGGGGGGGGTTTGTAAATTTTTAAAAGCTCTTAATTGTAATAGGGCTATATAATCTTTTGAAAAGTAGTTTCACTGAATTTTTTTCATTGAAGCTCTAACTCATTAACTTATTACTGACTTTCTTGAAAGGAACTATAATATCTGTTTCTAAAGCATGATTACAACATAAGCAGGAATGATAAATTTTGAACGAATACATAGTTCAGGAAGCTTGTGTCCTTTTTCAAAGTTAATGAATGAAAATCAATCCAGGTTGCATTGTTGAGCAGCTATTTTCCACCCCCAAGAGAACTGCAAACACTTTAGTCAATAATAGTACAAGAACCAATAACATTTTAAAGTGTTAAATCAGACAAGTGGATTTTCAATTTAGTCCCAAACCTAGAGAGTCATATTTTACATTTGAAAGCAAAAACTCCCTTCCAGGCCTAGAAATCTGTAAAGCAAAGGAAAGACATGGATTCAGGACTAAAAGGTCAAGAGAATGGATGCTGACAGTCTAACAGCTGGGATGGATTTTGCAGTTGGCTATTAGAGCTCCAAATTAAATGACAGTGGGGTTTTTTTGGTTATGTTTTTCTTGCAAGACTAAATTGACTCTTTTAATGAAAAGTATAAAATAAAAATGCATAATAATATTAAATATGAACTATTCTATTCTCCAGTACCAGTAAAAACGTTCAACTGTTTTTAATAGGCCGTGAGACTAGACTTGGTTAAAAAAATGTTGAACCAGAAAAGTCCAATATTTTAGGGAAATATTAAATCATATCATTTCATATGGAAATCAAGAAACCAAATTATTCAGCTTCCTAAGTCTTCCAAATAAATCTAGATGATTTTCCCAGGCTCCCAGAACTCATTTTGCAAATATCTGCTGCTCTCCATCTGCTGAGCTGTCTGTATTTCCAATCCTGTGCACACTATAGCTGTTCCTCCTGTGCACCAGACAAAAATACTGCAAAGTTGGTGAGCAAGGCAGCCCTCTTACCTCACCAACAGGCAGAGAACCCAGGGAAGCAGACAGTAGCATATCCAGGTTGTTAGGGCATCAGCTTGACCAGGTTTGCAGGGCAATCGGGTGTTTAGCCAAATGCATCTCACAGGGCGCCTGATGAACTTCAAGGTTTCCTTAGCAACTGGCTCTGTTGGCTCTTGGTCTGGAGATTTGACTAAGCATCTCCCAAGATTTCCAGATGGCTAGACCAGCTCATTTCCCACATAGCTGCTCTGCCTGATTGCCAAGCTCATTGGACTACTGAAATCTCCAAAAAGGTAGAGATAGTGTTTTCCTGGAAGCAGCTAAATTCTAGTAGCAGCTCTAGGAACTACTGTCTGGTAATCGAATGCTCCCCTTGCTGACTCACAGAGCTTACTTACATAACTTGCCAGTTTGCAGAAACATAGTAAGAAAACAATTTGTTTAAGGGCAGCTGCGGAAATTTGGAAACTCAGTTCAATCTTCTGGGGTTTCAGTTTCATTAAATAAAACCCATATAGTTTTTAACTTTTCATTTTTTTTTGAATTGGGTTGAACTCATTTCTGAATGGTAGAATAGTTTTGCAAGTCAGATGTTTTGTTCTTTAGGCAGCTCATGCCAACACAAATTTATGAATGATTTTGCAGACATCTTGAAAATGCGAGAATTCAAAGTGACTTTTTTTTTAAATATAAATTTTATAATTAGCTTTTGCACTGATGAGAGCTATTAATTTTTCAGTACATTCACTTACCAATAATTCTACTTTTCTTTTACCAGTCATTCTAGGCGCATGGATTAAGACAAACATCCTAACATTTATATTTTCTTTCACCTTCTTTTAGAAAAAATGAGATTCTTACTCTATCAGCTTTAAGCAGAATTTACTATCACTACCACCAGTTATCACCATGTAGTTACTGATTCTTTTCCTCTCCCCTATGAGACAGCAAAATACTGGATATTCCCATTTTATGTCCAGGGCTCTTGGAAGCATTAACTATACTGCTCAGCCTGTGCAGACTGAAATGCATTGCACTCTAAGTCTTAGCTGTAAGTGCCTATATCGCTACATATTGTTCAGCTGTCTGAATTTAGGTTGCCTGCAATCCTAACCCGTCTTTTTATCTGCTATACTTGGTACTGTAACTGCTTGCTAGAGAGACACCAAGCTGTTTTATCTAACCATCACTAATCAAAAGGTGGTTCTCTAAGGCCAAATGGATATGTCTGGGGAATATAAGCATCTGCTAGCATTCTGATAAGCTCAGGGCTTCTTTCCCTCTATTGATTATAAAAAGAGTCTGGAAGACTACAGATAACATTTGCTGAGATGAGTACCACACTGAATGATTTGTCCCAGAGGTCACAAAAGATACAAGTGCAAGGTGCATCTTATTTCTTGTAAATTACAGCCCTAATTATTAATGTACAGTCCTAATTATTAAACATAGTCCCTGTACTGTTTCAGATCTCTGTGTTCTCTTACTACTTCTTCTTAGTTCCAATTTCTTCAACAAAGTGTACTCAACTTAAAGAGACAATAACTTCCTCAGAGTCTTTAGGCAAACCCTGGAGTCATTAGGTAAACATTTTCAATGATTATTGGAACATGATAAAGCTATGAATCTTTTAACTGTTAATAGCATGCATTTCCCTACTTAGTTTACCAGGATACGATTCGTTTTGGTTGTTCCAGATGCTCACCCGTGCTTCTGAGATGTGAATATATTTGGTATATACATTTCTCTGTGAAAAGTAATGCCCGAGCAGAATGTACCTAGCTTTCCTGCGAAAACCTAGGTGGCAAAATCTGTTTTGAGGCAAAGCATGTAGAACAGGAAACTCTAACAAAGATCCCAAATTTTATTTTTATCTACCATTCAAGTATATTAAAAAATAATTTATTTGACTTAATTAGTTTTTATACATTAAAAACAGTTTGTGTAGCTGTCTGAAATACACAGTCTGAGGAAATATGGGTAGGAGAAATAAGAGCTGTTAAAAAAACAAGTTGTATCTCTGCTACAAAATTTTCCACATTTGGAAGACACGTCTTTAAAAATCAAAACACAATAAAAAATAATAGAGCAACTTTGTAAATTTGCATAACAATATATTTTTGTATATAATTTCACTTGAAAAATGCATGGAAGCACTACACCTTTCCCCAGGAAGTCCCTTTTTTTTTTTAACGTCATCATAAAATTCTTGTCACTCACCATAGCTTGTTCAGCAATATTTTAGAGTGAAATGTGTTGCAAATCTATAAAAGATAACAAAGTTGTTCAAACAAACCAAAGAATTATCTTACCCTCTATGTTCTTGAATGGGTGGACTGGTTCACTCTAGGGCAATTAACTATGTCTACAAAATTACTTGCAATGGGATAACCAATTTCCTTTTTTCACCAGTTAAGTTTTCTGTAGCAGGAAAAAAAAACCACAAAATATTCATTTAGATAAAACTTTCTTGTTAATAAAGAAAAAGGTTATCAATTGAAGAACTGCTTGTTCATATAACTCATAGTCTCAAAATCATCCTATTCGCATTGGCACACACAGTTCAGGAGGTTCCTGCAGTACATGAACACAGGTGGTGGAGGAGCCAATGAGTAAAGCTGCTGGACCTTGCAGTAATGAAAAAATGTCTGGTTGGGGACATGAAGGTTGAGGGCAGCCTCGGCTGCAGTGGCTATGAGATGGTAGAATTCAGGATCATGCGAGAACAAAGCAGAGCAATAGATAGGATTGAACCTTGGACTACAGGAGAGCTAATTTTGTCCTCTTCAAAGACCTACTTGGCAGAATCCCATGGGTTAGGACACTAGAAGGTAGGGGGACCCAAGAGAGCTGGTTAATGTTCAAGCACCACTTCCCCCAAAATCAAGATTGGTGTATCCCTATGAGTATGAAATCAAGTGGAAGAGGCAGGAAACCTGCATGGCTGAGCAAGGAGTTTCTGGAAAAACTCATATTGAATAGAGAAGTTTACAGTGTGTTGAAAAAATGGCTGGCCGCATGGGAGGAATAGAAAAACATTGCCAGAGTATGCAGGGATGCAATGAGGAAGACCAAGACCCTCTTAGAATTAAATCTGTCAGATAATGTAAGGGACAACAAGAAGGACTTCTTAAGTACATGAGTAGGAAAAGGAAGAGTAACGGGCCCACTGCTGAATGAGGTGGGTGCCTTGGTGATGGAGGATACAGAGAAGGTGGAGTTACTAAATGCCTTCTTTGCTTCAGTCTTTACTTCTAAGACCAGACCTCAGGAATCCCAGTCCTTTGAGGTAAGAGAGAAATTCTGGAGGAAGGCAGACTCTCCCTTGCTTGAGGATGGTTGGGTTAGATATCATTTAGGCAAACTGGACACAACAAATCCATGGGCCCTGATGAAATGTACCCACGACTGCTGAGGGAACTGGCTGATTTTATTGATATGCCACTCTCCATCATCTTTGGCAAATCCTTGCCTGAGGACTGGAGGAATACCAATGTTACTCCATTCTTCAAAAAGGACAAAAAGGAGGACCCAGGAAACTGCAGGTCAGGCAGCCTCAGCTCCATCCGTGGAAAGGTGGTGAAACAGCTCATTCTGGAGGTCATTACTAAGTGTGTGGAGGAAAAGAAGCTTATCAGGAGTAGTCGTTATGGATTCACTGAGGGCAAATCATGTTTGTCTGACCTGATAGTTTTCTATGATGATGTGACTAACCAGGTAGATACAGGGAGAGAAGTAGATGTTGTCTTCCTCAACTTCAGCAAGGCATTTCGCACTGTCTCCTGTAACATGCTTGTACATAAGTTCAGAAAACATGGATTGGATGAGTGGATAGTGAAGTGGATTGAGAACTGGCTGAATGACAGAGTTCAGAGGGTTGTGATTAGCGCTGTAGTGTCTACTTGGAGGCCTGTGGAGTTCCCTGGGGGTCAGTATTGGGTCCAGTCTTGTTCAAGATCTTCATCACTGATCTGGATGAAGGGAGGGAGTGTACCCTCAGCAGATTTGCTGATGATGTGAAACTGGGAGGAGTGGCTGATACACCAGAAGGCTATGATGCCATTCAGTGAGACCTGGAATTGTCCCACTGTAGGTGTTCTAAAGTGAACTTCTGGAAAGCTGGGAAGAGAAAACACAAGCACTGTTTTTAATCTGGAATCAGATGATAATTAAGTGTAAAATTTAGAAGCAATCATGTAATTTAATTGTTCAATACAACTATAATACCTTTTATAATTTTGCTATAGTAGTACTGAATGCCACTTGGAATATTTGTCTTCAGCTTGCATTTTATGTCTTCTTAACATGAACAAAACCATATAAAGCCCCAGTTTTAGAAGCTGTTGGCCTGAAACCACACTAGTAGCTCACAACAGATTTTGAGTGAGGTTCTATATCTAAACCCCATTAATTTTCTCACTCTTAGAAACATCAACTAAACTATTACATGATGTTAAAGGAGGAGAATGGAAATGAGTGAAAATCTATCCTCTGAAGGCCTCTGAACTATTTTTAGTTCTTCCTGCTATGGGCTTCACTCAAACAATGAACAATGAATATTCATTATGAAGCTGAGTAATCAGTTTTATTAGTTGCTTTTATACACTTTGCAAAACTAAGTTCCGAAGAGAAAGATACATCTGGTTGGATGATTGAGTAATGGCTCTCTGACTCTTTCTCTTCCAGAGTGCTGTCAGTGATAGAATTAAGAAAATGAGACATACCTCAAATCTACAAAAAACTAATATGGAAGACTATTTCCTATTGTAATTAACTTACAATGTTTGGTTAAAGGCAATAGAATGGTGCGTATTTGTGTTAACAAAGATTTGATCCTTAATAATGTGCTTAAGAGGGCTCGAATTCTACTTATGATGCATTTTGTATAAAATTCCCAGATTTACATCATCTTCAAGTTATTTTTATTTCCCATTTACAATCACTTGCATGTTACCCTTGCAAAACAACTGTTTAATGAAAATTGATAGAACCTAAGTCTTCGGAGGATTGTTTAAAAAAACACCAAAATTGAAGAAAAAAGTACTCTAAAAGTTGTGCTTCAATCTGGCAAGAAACTGGTAGGCAGAAAAAGACATATGGTTTTTATTCCTACTGATTACATCAGCTACAACCAGGCAAATGGGCTCTTTTTCATGCTCCTGTAGCTATGAGCAAAACTGTCATGGGAAACTGTCTTAAACTTTTTGCTTATACAAAAGCACAAAGCTTCAAGAACATTCTTTAACTTTATGGATCTAATGGGAGCACAACACTTTCAAAATGTTATTTTCCACCTGTGTTCTCTAACTTCTAGAATTTTAGTCTAAATCCCACTGTGCAATGCCAGTGTGCTTGTCGTTTTAAGAGCTTTCTGTTCAGTATGACTTTCACTATATAGCTGTCCTCACTTTTAGATATTATTCACAGCAATAAAAACAATTTATGTGATTGCTTTGTTTAACGGTGAACAGGTATTATTAATTAATGATCTATAATACTAGGCTGGAACCTCATAAATACACAACTAAGACTTACCTTCAAATATTTACATTGGAATTATTAGGTGATTGATAATAACAGTGAATGTGGAATTTGATTGATATTTCTTCATAGAGTTAAGGCATCACAGAACTTAATTAAGAATATTTAGAAACACCACCTCCGTCATTCTAAAATGATTCCTGATCTTCTTGGTCTGTGAGTGAGAACAACTTTTGACTATAAATGTCCTAGTTTTTGATTAATCAGCAAAGAAAACAGTTCCACAGCACAAACGATGATAAAAGCAGTTCTCAAATTTATATTGTTGTGCACTCATGTGCCTCTTTGGAAAAATCTAGAAATAATTTGTTGAAGGAAGCAATTTAAGGAATTGTATAATTTTCAGAAGACAAAATCTTCCATTAAGCTTTTGTGTTCCCACCGGAGATGTTTGTTTGCTTGTTTGTTTTCTCACTTTCTTTAAATGTAGACTGCACTTAGTTAGTGTGACCACTGACTAATTTAATTAATTTGCAGGTGCTTTCAAAGTATGAGCAATGCACTGTAACAAGTATTTCTCCATTGGCTTGCCAATAAATATATGAAATGCAGAGATAGGGAAAAAAAGGAACTAGTCAACAGAGACTTCATGCTCCTGGTTTATTGTGTGGAGTGGAAGCCCTTTTTAAACCAATCAGGTTTTGTGTTAAAGTTTCAACTTTTTCTCCCCTACCAGCAGGGAAATACAAAAACTATTGGAAATGCTGTGTTTTGAACAATGGCAAAGTGCTTTTAGAGTTTAGTCCCCACAGGTAAGTAATGGGTTTTTGAGCCTTCTATTCCATTTTTTTTTTATAAAGGTAGTGAAATTGTGTGATCAAGAGCAAAACTAATCTTTGACAACATAATAAAAAGGATGTAGGCAGTTCTGGCTCAGTATCAGATAAACATTTGCTCTGGGAATCCATGCAAATCAGAGGAATCACTATTTGTGAGTCTTGGCCTTGAACGTGCTTAATCAGCCAGAATTTTCTATTAATGAATTTTGAATAGTCATGACAAAACTAATTACTTTAAAGATGGGCAAAGAATTTTGGCAGGAAAAGAGGTGGCATTTTATAATGGTAAATAATATCTCTCCTCCACTGTATGCAAGTGTTGTACTATGTGCAGTGCATATCAAAAGGGAATAGGGTTATCCATTAAGTTCATCAAATAAGAATTGTAATGTAAGGATTTTTCACAGTTATGAGGTCTTGAAGTTATTCTTCACAACAAATCTATCACAGGTTTGGGTTTTTCGTTTTGTGGTTGGGATTTTTTTGTTTGTTTTGTTGCGTTTTTTTTAAATTATTTTAAGTAAAGTGAAGGTTAATTCGAGGACAGAAAAGATGGATTGAGAAAAAAAGCACCATTTAGAATCTGTTTCAAGTATATTGTAGACTGACAGTCTTAGCTGTACCTCGTACTTGAGACCAAATTCTTCAAGGTCATCTTCTTTGCCTTTAAATGTAATATTAAATCCAATTAATAGCCTTACTATACAAACCCATTCCTGAGGATTAAAAAAATGCATGTGGATTGTGCTCCATATAATTCTTTTTCTTATTTATTTAATGCTTTTCTCCAAATCTGTAGTTGGAGGATATCAACCCATTCCTTTATATTATCTATTCATATTTCAGATTTTCTGGGGGGTATAAACACTTTAGTAAAAGGCTATAGAATTTGTATAAGACCAGAATTTATTATGATCTCACTTGACATTTACAGGCCATGGTACATGAAACATTAAATAATAGCTACAATGATAATTATTTTTATCCAAAGCCACAGCAGGATTTTGTACAAGAACTTACAAGTATGCAGTTCCCTTCCTTGTATTTAAACTGTTAGAACATGCCATTTTCTCTTTTTTTAATGATAGTGGGTATACATTGATTTTCATGCTAGGAAACTAAAATGTTTTGTGGGGCACTGTAATGCTTCAGGTATGGAAAATCAGGGAAAATTTGTGTAGGTTCCAAGCTAACCAAATCCAAGGACTGTGACCCTTACAGTGTTGTGCTTAGTATTTATAGCTACAATAGTGTTGATAATACACCAGAGTTTTGGCTACTGCTAAGCTGTACTCATGGAGTATCAAGGATGTATCTCCAACACCCTGTCTCCAACAAAGGCCAGTAGACTGGTGGTGGGTTAGAGATTAGGAAGGGACACAGCTGGGACAGCTGACCCAAAGTGACCAAAAGGATATTCCATACCATATGATGTAATGTTCAGCAATCAAAGCTGAGGTAAAGAGGGAGGAGGGGGTAAAATTGTTATACAGATGTTTCTCTTTCAAAGCAATCACTACTCATATTGATTTTCTTCTTCCAAGGATGTGGCTGGACATAACATACTGATAGGAAGGAGAAAACAAATATTTTTGCTTCACTTCTCCATCTGGCCTTTGGCAAGATAACTTCCTTTATCTCGTTCCATGAGCTTTTAATCTTATTTTCTCCCTTGTCCTGCTGAGGAAGGAGAGTGAGAGAGTGGCTTGTTGGGCACTCAGCAGTCAGCCAAGGTCAACTCATCACAATAACTAAAAAGAAAAAAAAAAAAAAAAGAGAGAGATTTTAATGACTGGATGCATAGAAAAGAAATCATCATGAAATTATGAAATGAATCTTGACAAGTTATGCAGTCTAATGCAGAATCGCTATCACCTATATTTAGATCAACATCCATTTGCTAAATCCCTTCATAAAAACTTACAAAGAGCTTTTGCAGTTTTCTTTAACCAT
This sequence comes from Baryphthengus martii, assembly GCA_013396935.1. Lineage (NCBI taxonomy): Eukaryota > Metazoa > Chordata > Aves > Coraciiformes > Momotidae > Baryphthengus > Baryphthengus martii. Next base: position 15,032 of record VWZK01008566.1, on the reverse strand, counting down.
AACAATATTCTTGGAGTTCAGTTAGGTGCTGAGTCAAGAAGACATTCATAATACATCATCATAACAGAAGACACCTCAAAATGAAAGTAAAGAGCTCTTTTATAAAGATGAAGAGAAGTGAACTTGGTTTGGTTATGACTGCATTTTTCTGAATGAGAAAAAGTTTAATTTTTATGTTCTTAATACATGTATAAATATTTTATATACCATTTTAATATAATTAATGTGTATAGTTTATAGATCTTTAATAAATTCTGGAACATATAATGATTATAGATTAATTTTTAACCCTTAGCAGCAGAGAATAATAGGAAATATTAAACAGTAGTTAATTAGATAACAACTATTTGCAACAAAATATGAAATATATTTGGAATCAGAGTTTCTGTTTTGATTCACATTTTGAACCATATATATTCATAACTACCAGTAAAAAGTTCTTTCTAAAGCAGTAAAGAACTGCACCTTTGGAAAAGATTATGTTAAACTATTTAGAAATTCAATAGGTTAAAATAATTTTGTATAATTTGCATAATTTATAGTGTATACATACATTTGAAGTTAGAAATACAACTAAACAAGTTACTTCACAAATAGCCTCTCCAGAGAGAAAAAAATCACTACATTTCATACCTGTTAAATTGCTATAATCTTAATGTTGGCTTGTACTGTTTCTTCTGGCTACATTTATTGTGTGCTTCAACAAATGTTAGTCCATAATTTTTTTAGTATTATATTGTGGAATGCTTGTCTGTCTGACTGGGGGATCTATACATGCTGTAATTAGTATTAGTATGGATTAATAATTTCTTCTAAATCTCATGAGATATCACTTCTGCTTCAGATAGATAAACAGATGTAAAACGAATCATTAAATAAATGTGCTTTCACCATTTCCTGAAAACATATCTAATTTATCCTTAATTTCTTTTTCTCAGTATGTATAAGATAGCAGTTAGCATTACAATCCCATTATATTACCCTGAAGCATTCAGAATAGCAGTTAGCATTACAATCCCATTATATTACCCTGAAGCATTCAGAACATACCCTTCATAAAATACTTTGCACATGCTAGAGTGAAGTGCAATAGAGCTTGAGCAGTTCTATTGAAAGGAAACACACAGTTGGAGATAGTGACAAAGCCTCCACTTACTTAAATGACACAGGATTAGGCCACTAGTGAATTTTGCATGTTACATTTCTATACACTATATTAAAGCTTGCTAAATACTGGATTATTAAAAGCCAAAAAATCATGAGAAAAATTAGTAAGTTTTCAGTCAATATGCTGTCTGGTACCAAAACTCTCATTAATAGATATCTGTTCAGTTGACCAACAACAATGACAAAAAAAACAACCCACCATTTGGGAGCTGAAGATGTATACAAAAATACTTAAAATTCTCATAAGTTTATCAACTTCTTAGTATGTTTAGTGGAAGCAATGTCCTGCCAGATACAATGAAACACTAATACTATGTGACAAATTGTAATTCAGTGAAACACGATTTCTTGTGCTAATAAAATACAACTTGTAAATGTATATTACCTATGGCAAACTAAGTCCTGTCAAGACTAATGAAAATTAAAATATTTGCCTGTCACAGATGAGTAGAACTTCTTTTTATGCTATTCCTTTCTGACATGTAAACACATTGTGGCACTGATAAGGTAAGGCTAAAAAAATGCTTCTATCTAAAGAAGTGGAATTTACCAGTTTGCAGAAAATTGAAATTTATGATAGGAAGACAAAGGATTAAAATTTTGCACTTGGCTGGCTGAGGTCAGGTGTGTGCTGACATAACCTATACACCTGCAGTGGGATCCTACTGAGTTTCTCATATCATGCCTGAATACTGTCCTTAAAAACACTGCTGTCAAAAGAGATTCAGCTGAAATAAAATGTTGATTAACAGACATGGTGGGACCTGTGGCAGTTCTACATCTGGCTGGTATTTGGGAGATATTTCAGCTATTTTTCAAGTTCGTCTCCAGTTGAAGATGACTAATGTGCTAACTATAAAAGATTGCTGGAAGCTAAGCCCCGGGGTTGCTTGAGAGCATAAACTTTTGCTTGAAGTTAATCTGACCAGACTTCCAAATAAGGGACAGGTGTAGGAAATAGTTTCTGAATATTGTGTTCTTGGGAACATCCACATGTGTACCAGCAGAGCTGACTGCTAGAAGAGTCTTTGCACACTTTCCAACGTTTAATTCTCAGATGCTTTCTTCTAACTCCTCTGAAACTTCACGAATATACTCCCACAATTAAGTGTACACATTTAAGCTGATCCTCTACCACTTAAGTTCCAGCCAGCATTGCTTTTATAACTGGTATATACTTCATATTATGCTTGCTGTTTTAATTTTATTTTTTTGTAGCAGATGTGATTTCTTTTTATTACTACAATATTTTAAATTATGGAACTCCTTATACTTTTGTTATGTCTAAAGCAACTACTGAAGAATCATAATAATGATCACTGCATGTTATCTACACACACGCAAACACACAAATGCACAAAACCACACACACACATATCAGTATTTACATATTTTAATGATCATTGTAATCATAATCACTGCAGATCAACAGCTCCCTCATCTTCCAAGGAAGGGCACACTGCTTCTAGAGATGATTCAATAATTCAGCAACAGAGTTTTTATAAGTAGAGAAGCCAAACACCAGATCTTTACAGAGCTCAGTATCTGTGCTAGGGGATATTTCATGAAAAGGACTAGTCTTTCCTGGAAAGGGCCACAACAGCAGAGATTTATATATGCAAAGGTAAAGCTAATGATATAGGCTGGAGGTGTCCTGACACTCATGATCCAGGAAGGATAGAAGTGTTAAACCTCCAGTTAAGACACCTGTATTTCCCACTTGACAGTTGAGCCTGGTCTTCCCCAGTGCAACAGTTGGTTAACTAAATCATAGACAAAGGTCTAAAATATTTCTTCTTAGTGAAGCAAGTAGAGATTAGTCTTTGGTTTCCTTTAAACCCCTTAAAGGCTGATAAAAATGGTATGGCTGGTTGTTTAGTTGTTTTTTTTTGTTAGTTGGGTTTGTGTTTGATCTGTATGATCCTTTATTTTTTTCTTTTATTGGCAGAAATGATGATCCTTGAAAACAACTGGAAAATCTTCTGTTTACTCCAAGCACTCCAGTCTCCATCCTCTTTTACCTTGATGTTTCAAGTAGGGTCAGAAAGTTAATTTCACAAAACCCCTTTTTGAGTGCAATTATAATACATTCTCAAATCATTGTCATTGTCGTTGGTGGATACTTCTGTGGCAAAGGTCTTTGATAGATCTTTTAATCCCTATATCTAGTGATTAAAGATCTGCTTTTTATGAAAAAAAAAATTAAAAAATAAGAATTATTTACCTAGTACACGTAATTGATATGTTAAATTATTTTCTTCACTCTAGTGAGAGAAGTGAGTGTTTCAGAGGTATTAGGAGAAAGACTAACTGCTTTTCTATTTATAGTGGTGGAAATAAGAAGCAACCTTTTGGTAATTAATGGAGTCATCTGAGTTTAAAGATTAAATTACTGTACAGAGAACCAGAAACTAAACATTATGTCATGACAGTGAACAGAGGTTTGGACAGAAGGGTAAAGGAGGAGAATCAGATTTCTTAAAGGCCAGACGAGCAACTCCTGATGAGTAAAATATTGGAGGGCCTGTCTAACTATTATGAAAGTAATTTATGTTGATGAGCAAAATATTGGAGGGCTTGTCTAAGTATTATGAAAGCATTTTATGTTCATATTAAAGTTTAATTTATTCTTACACATGACACAAAAGCTTTTTTTTTCCCTTCCCCTACACATGGCCATTATCACCTTCAAAAGAGAAAATGAACACTGCAGAGTCCTGAATCAGACTCACCAGTGTACAAGGCTTTCCAGAAGTATGAGATCTCACTCCTAAGGCAATGTTTCAGACAGTCTATCACATGAGCCTGAACTACTTCCTAACTGCTAGTCAGAGCCAGCAAAGTGAAAAGTTTTTAATAACTTTCTGTTTTAATCAGAAGGAGTCATCAGAAAATCAAGACAAGGAGAACAAGGAAATGTATAAAATTTGCCCACGTACTAACAAGCAGTTTGACTCTAATCTTTGTATTTTGCCATCAGAATTACAATGGAACAATTGTATTAGTGTTCATGGTCACTAAAGTTCACTTCAGTGTAACAGCTGTTATGGTAAGAAACTTGTGAAAATGCATCTTTCATTGCATCACATGTAAGAATATAAACTAATTTTCTCTCTATTAAATTGAAAATTAAATTTCCATTCTTAGCTTCATAACTGATGCTTATCTGTAATTTCTACATATAAAAATGTCTTAGATTTATGTTTAGAAGGATAAGATTTTGAGTGGAGAAAAAATCTTAGAACCAAGTAATAAAGAGATACAAACTGAGAATAACAATTTAAACTCTAAGAGAAAATTAGCTATTATGTCATTAGTAACATATCAGGAAAAAATATTTCTTATTTTTCAGATCAAAAAAGTCAAGTGTGATATTTAAGAAAGCATGAGTTGCAGACAAAGAGATTTTTATTATTTTTTTAAAGAAAGTCACCATAGTGAATTGAAAATGTGTTTGCTTTTTTTTTATTCTACAGTGGATATATTATTACCTGTATCTCTATAATTAGAAAGCAAATAGCCCTTATATGCACTACATCCTAATAATTGATTGGGAAATAAAGGGTTGTGATTTTATGAAGCTATAATCCTTAAATCTGTTGAATTGCGAATGCTTTTATTATGTGTGACTGATCTGTTGCACACAAAATTAAGAGATATCACTGTTATTGCTGTTATATTAAAATTGAAATAGTTATTTACCATCACCATTTACTGCAGACTGTAGTATCTTGATACCCAATGTTTCTAATTCTGTTATACTATCTTTTAACAAAACTGTACTTTATTTTATAATTACCTAGCTAAATCTGGTAAGGAGGGAAATTGAGGCATCTAGAAAAATAAGCGAGAGCACTTTTTTTTAGGATAACTAGAGATGTAAAATATATTGATATAGAACTGTGGGGAGTGTTTCAACCACAATGAAGGGCTTCTTTCACTATAACTGTAGAAGACAGAAATTTAAAAATTTATTATCAAGAATGTATAGTTTGTAATAGGATGAAGAAGAGAAAAAATGGGACTATTTAACATTTATTTCAGTTTTGTCTTAAATGGCTGGAAAAGGAGCTTAGGTGGCCATTTTGCTACAATTTATGAGGAAAATATTTTATATATAAAATATAATATACATGTCAAAATATCAAGAGAAATGCTACCTTAAAAACAGAAAAAAATGCCAAATTCACAGATTTTCCTAGCTATATCTCTTTTGAACAATTGCTTATTTGTTCAGTTTTCTCCATTCTTACAAACAGTATTTAGTGCTTCCAGTTTCCACTTGGAGTTCCACAAATGGGCTTAATTTGCCGCATCTTCCACAAACACAGCACAGAACATCTGGAAGCAATAACCGACAACGGACACTTTCCACCTCTCTGTGTTTCTTGGAGGAAATAAATCTCCCTTTTGGCAGCTGGTCACAAGTGGTGTTGCCCAGGGCTCACTACTGGGGCCATTTTTGTTTATTATCTTAATCAATGATCTGGACAAGGGAACTGAGGACACCCTCAGTAAGATTGCATAGAGTACCAAGTTAGCCAGGTGTGTTGATCTACTTGAAGGTAGGGATTCTCTACAGAGGAGTCTGGACAGATTGGAATGATGGTTCAAGCCCAGCTGTAGGAAATTCAACAAGGTCAAGTGCTGTGTCCTGCACTTGAGTGATACAAACCTTATGAAACATTACAGGCTTAGGGAAGAATGTCTGGAAAACTGCCTGGTGGAAAAGGACCTGGAATGTTGTTTGACAGCTGGCTGAATAAGAGCTGGCATTGCGCCCCGGTGGTCAAAGCAGCGGATAGCATCCTGGCTTGTATCAGCAATAGTGTGTCCAGGACTAGAGAAGAGATTGTCCTCTGTACTCATCCCTGGTGAGGCCATACCCTGAATACTCGATTATAGCTACTGTGAGACATTACTGTTTCAAATCCTGAGAGAAATGAGCAAGAAAAATATTAGAAATACAGCCATGAACTTCTGTAGCAAATTTCAGCCTGGTTAGGGCTCCACTTGATGAGATCCCATGAGAGACTTGTCTGAAAAGCAAAGTGGCACCTGAGAGCTTGTTGACTTTCAAGGGCAATGTCTTCAAAGCACAGAAAGGTTCATTCTCATAGATGAGGCAGAAGCCAGCGAAGATGAACAGGGAATGCCTGACAGCTCAAATGCAGAAAAGATGCATGGAGGGTAGAGGCAAGTACAGGCCACTTGGGAGAACTGCAGAGACAGGATTGGAGATCAGAAAGCCAAAGCTGAGTGGGAGTTGGTGCTCACAAGAGTTGTCAAGGGCAAGAAGACAAGCTTACAGAAGTTAATTGGTAGCAGAAGAAAGGCTGAGGGTACCATATGCCCACTGGAAAACAAAGAAAGCTGAGATGCTCAATGGATTTTTTGAGGGCTTTGTCCCTAGATCTCATAGGCTTCTAAGCCTACATTCAGGCTTTGTGGAAGTGAAATTGAAGGCAGAGTTAGAGACCATTTAACCGGCTTGGGCCAACATAACCCCATGGCACCAGAGGATTTGCAATTACAGGCATTGATGGAGCCAGCTGATGTCTTTGCAAGGCCATGATTTATCACCTTTGATTGACCATGACAAGGAGGTAAGTTACCAATACCTGGAAAAAGGCAAACCTCACACCTGTCTTAAGAAAATACAAGGCAAGTGTGGGGAAATCTTAGTCTAGACATTCTCACCTCATTTTCTGGAATTCAGGTCCAGGCAGCCCCAGAACAGCTAACTAACACTGAAAGCATTTTAGAAATATTTTTTATTTGCAAAAATGTTTATAAACCAGCCTCTCATATTTGAATAAATTATAAAAGGCACAAAAAAATGTAAATCATCTACCTATGTAACAATAGGTATACAGTCACCAACGCTGCTTCTCCCCAGCTAGAGTTTTCTGTCAATTTTTCTCTGATTTGTGTTTAGATTTGGTCTTATACTGAATATCATTTTCTTCAATAAACTGCAAATCATCTACCAAACATTATAGGCATCCAGATGAAAAATGTTTTGCATTTGGATCAGTAAAAAGAAGTTCTTTTGCAAAACTAGGGTTTTTTGCACATCCGTTTCTTGCCTAATGAAATCTCAGTGGAGCTGGGAACTTTGTTCTTTAGTCTTGCATATTTTTATTTAAAAAGGAGAAAAAAAGTGTTACCTGAAATGCATGAAATGCTAGCCTGGCATAAAACAGTTTCCTATTTATTTTGTTATCAGTCATCTTATCTGGATTTCCAAAGAGTGCTTTGCCTCTGATGCATTCGTATATAATGTGATGTATTTGTATGTAACACAATACTGTTGGGATATGCACGTGGTGGTCATGTCACGAAAAAATCAAATTAATTCAGTTTTATTTTAGAGCTGTAGAGAAATTACTTTAAAATTTTATACATATGAAAGAATATACAAATATTTATACAACTTTATAAAATGTATGCTCCTGTAAAATTCAAAAATTTGACAACAGTTAAGTTTATTGAGACTGATGATCCTATTATTGAAAGTGCTTAAACTATCCATACCTATTTCAATTTAGCAAGGTTCAAAAAACCAAAAAAAACCCAAGTCTTTACTACTTTAAAGAGGGAGAATTATGCAATCCTGTTTCAGTGCACATTGAGAGACCCATGCCTCTAACTGAATTTCATCCAATTTGTTATAAAATCCCCTGGTCTATACTTAGCCCGCTACACAGGAAAAAAATTCAAAGCAAGAATTCATTAGGCAGAATCTCTTTAGGTAATCTCCAAATCAACCTGTAAGAAAATTCAATGCTCCGTTTCTGCATTTTTAAGAAAAAAAAAACAAAAACATCTTCTTTTTTGTATTGTTTGACATAAGATTTCTTATACACTTAGAAACCACAGCAAACAGCTTCCTGAAGCCAATGACAGGATGTTTCGTTGGCAAAGAGTTCCAAGGAATGAAACAGAGATAAGCTGTATTACTGCTTGTTTGAGAAGACACAAGGAACCCCAGCATGCATAACATTTTCTCAGAACAACTGCTTGCACAGCAGGTATTGCCTTTCTTAGGTATGGGGACTGAGGACTGGAATGGATATGAAGACAGCTGCCGCATTTTACTTGTCGTGTAACATGTAAATCAATTCTGAATACTCTGAATATTCAACAACAGGTTCAGATGAGGGAACTAGTTCTTTCTCACACTTTATAGAGCAGTGATAACCGGCATATGGGACAGCATGATGCAAAGACTTGTTTACATGACAACATTGTCCGTGTAGGATATTATGATGGACTGCTTCTTCCCCCAAAATGTGAATACCTGCTTAGCCATCTTACATAAAGATACTAATCTTCATTCAACCAGAATATTACTTTTCCCTTCCCCTTCTGGTGCACAGTCAAATGCCACCTGAATTCTCTTTGACTCATGAATTAATATAGTAAAAGGTTTGGGAGCTCTGTGCCTCAGGTATGCTTGGCAACTTCTCATTGCAAAATTGTTCTTCGTTGTTACTTGTCTAATTTTCACAGTGTGTGCAAATTTTAATTACAGAGGAATAGCTTCAGTCTTGCTTGTTTTATTTAGCTGGTTCCATGGCAAAGGTATGCTGAGGAATACAGGAAGATATATCCAAATTTTAGACCTTTATTCTTTACAGTAACTTTTTAAGAGAAAGCATATGAATCTGACTCTGTTGATTTAAAGTTTGCCCAAAACAAATAAAATCTCTTAATATTTGCCTCTGTTTCTCTAAGCTCAGGTTATATAATATGTGATTTTTTTAAGAATCCAAAATCATTAAGTTTACATCAGTTTGAACTATAAGTTCTTCAGTTTTAATTACTGGTACAAATTTCTAATGTTGGTCATGGTGCCCATTTTTTAAGAGGTAAGAAGTAGATATAGGGTAAACAATGCCTGTATTTTTAGGGATATAATTTATTTAAATATTTTCTTACACCTATACTGGGAAAGGTTAATCACTCAGTGAAATCTCTATATAAAAGGCCAGACAGTGTCTTTACTGATTAGACATTACTTTCAGTATAATATTCAACCCAAGGAACCCAGTTTTTCACAAAATCAATTGCATAACTAAAAAAGAAAGAAAGTAAGAAGAACAAAAGAAAGTAAAATTATCTCATTTAACATTGTCCTGAGACTGTAAAGAATTGCACATCTGGAATAGGTATGAAAGCAGCTTCGTATGAAGATCAACAGGTGCTGCACTGTCATCCTCAAGTAAAAACTAGAACCAAAGGAAGAAAACTCCTCAAGTCAATAAAATTTATTTGTGAAAACGTAATTTGAAAATGCTTCCCACGTGTGAATCACAGAATCGCTTAAACCCATTATTTCTTGTTCTATTGCTGGGCACCACTGAAAAGAGATTGTCCCCTTCCTCTTGACATGCACCCCTCAGATATTTATAGACATTAATAAGATCCCCTTTCAGCCGTCTCCTTTCAAGTCTAAATAGCCCCAGTTCACTCAGTCTCTCTTCATAGAAGAACCGTTCTAGTCCCTTAATCATCCTCGTAGCTCTCTGTTGTACTCTCTCCAGTAGGTCCCTGTCTCTCTGGAATTGCGGAGCCCAAAACTGGACACAGTATTCCAGGTGTGGTCTCAGCAGGGCAGAGTAGAGGGGGAGAAGAACTTCTCTAGACCTTCTGGACACACTTTTCTTAATGCCCCCCAGGATCCCAGCATGTTTGTATTTTCTAAAGGTTAGTGAATATTTAGTGCAGTATAAGGCTATAAAACATGATATAAAGTTAGTTCCTTCTGGCAGAGTTTGAAAGTTTATGTGGGGAGATGACATAAACCTCCTCTGGAAAAAGTTATTCTGGCTCAGTAGACTTTTAGCAGGACACTGGCTGCCCAGAGGCTTTGCCGTGCTATTATATTGCTGTACGGTAGCAGTGGAACTAAAGAGAGAAGTAAACTTCAGTTGAGCTTGTGCTAATGACTGGGTGAGAGCTTCAGAAAACAAAACCAAAAAAAAAGTCCAAAACTACAGAGTTCCCTTAAAAATGAAATCCCTTCATATTTCAGCATGAGACTGGTTTGAAGACTGAAGACCTTCAGAACAGTGCAATTTTGTGAGTATTCACTCTCCTAAATTTCCTGGGCTATCCCAGCTGAACAAGATTTCATTAATAATGTAATTAAGAACATGCTATGTGTACCTCTTATCAGCTACCAGTGAACAGGTATCTTTGCCTTAGCATTGCAATACTTGCCTTTATCATGCTATTTCTTTTAGAAACTATTTCCACTGTCCTTGAAATATAAAACAATGTATTTGAAAAAGATATCTGTAGTTTATCTGGTGTATTGTGATTGGAATTATCCTGAGTACTAAATAATTTGATGCTTAAAGATCAGGATCAAAAGATCCTGAAAGCAAACAAAACAAAATGAACAAAAAAACCCCTAACAAATGCATCCCTCCCTGTAAATCTTTCCACACATGAAGAAACATCTCGTCTATAATTATAATGAAGGAGTGGGATGTTACACTTTGAGTATCTGCATTGATTCTTACAGATTGATTCATTTAGATTTTCTCCCAGACCACCCAGAAACTTGAGTGTACTAATACCAGTCATTCAACTCTCAATGTCCTGGTGTCCTATTAATATGGAAGCGTCTGAATTTACTTAATATACCGTAAGATATTTCCAGGTGATCAAATGCTCTGATGTCATCAGGACCATCTGTACCTTGAAGTTAAACACAAGGAAGGTTTACAGGAATTTTGATGTTAAATATCAGTACAATAAAGCAGCACAAACAATACTGGACAAGCAGGATAGATTCTATTCTGGACCATATAGTCACAAAATAAGTCTTTAATCTGTCTGTTTAGGTTAAGGGCCCAATTAATCCCTATTCAGCTAAACCTATAAATGCATGCCCCTTTAGACATAACATTGAAACTTGTTAATGACAGGGACCATGTGCACAAATGTTTCCTGAAAATGATCCAAATAAAAAGTGAGAGCAACACACACACACACACAGATATAGAAGGAATTAGACTAGAGATCAGGACATTATTTTCCATTAACTAAGATCTTCTTTTACCAGAAAAAAACAAGTTGGCAAATCTTTCTAATGATGTTGTAGTCTGAAAAAAAAAATGTCAGCATAATATCTGCAAATATTTTTCCTTACAATGTTGAGAAAAATAGCAAGGAAATGTTTCAAAATATTGGTAATCATGAAATCTGGCAAGAGGAAGGATGTACAACTTAGAGGTACAGAAAGCTGGTTTACGTTTATGTGGCAGCTGTAAATCATTGTTTTATTCAACAGTGGATCATGAAATTCTATAAAATGATTGCCCAAGAGTAATAACAATCTATAATATTTATTTTTAAATATTTTACCACTTTTAATTTTTTAGATATCTCTTTTCATAAAATCTACTTTAACAGAGCCTTTTTAAACTTGAACTTTAATGTCTCTTTAGGAACCAAAACATAATAATTGATATAAAAGACATTTCTAGAAAAGTATCTTAAATATCTGAACTTTATGTGTACTGAAAGAGGATAGAAAGGCTTCTGTACATTTTTCTACAAGAGGATTTAGTGCACTGGACAAAATATTTGGGATTGTTTTGCCTTTTACTGCAAGCAGAGTTTGAAAACATTTCTATTATGTGGTAGATTTTTTTCCTGGCTACTCTTTTTATGACATGATGTTGCAATTAATAGGAAAATCATTCAACTGCTTAAAAAAAAGCAAAGCCCTGTAACACTTTAGAAAATTGTTGGTATTTTAGAGAAAGTAGTTTACCTGTATGCAAGTTAAGAAGGAAAGTGTGGGCAAAAGGGTGGTCATGCACACAATGGAATTGGTTTGACATGCCAGAGAACAGACTGAAAAGCAGATCAGGTTAAATATTCTGGTATGCTCAGAGTCGTTCATTATCACCATACCCTGAAGTGAGCTATCTTGTCAACTACACAGAGAACTGACAGCCTAGTACATGAAACAGTGTTGCTGGCTCACTCCTGCACTTTCTGTTGAGTCATCTTTTCCTTTAAAGTTGTCTTGTGTGTTAGTGTTGTGCTTTCCTATCATTTACTGGTGATGTGCCCCTGCCTTTCCTGATGTAGGAGCTGACAGGCAGCTGCAGACTCTGAAAGCTCCTCAGCTCTAAGGGGCAAAAGCTATAAATATTTTCAGAAAAGAAGTTAGCTGACAGAAACAAAGGCAGACGTACTTTGTGAAACAGTTTATATGAAATAAAAATATGTCAGTGCTACTAAGATATTTTGTAAGGAGCTTGACTGTCCATGTTGAAATATTTCAGGTTTCCTTCATTTTGGACTTGGGTTGCTTGGTCCCAGGTTTGGTGTCATCCTCCTGAGCTACCCCTCAGGCTGCAGCCACGCACTGTCTGGGAAAGCACTGCTGATAAAGGCCAAAAATTTGTCAATTTGTAGTTGAGCAAATGATAACAATAATGGAGCATCAGCATGTTCCCCGATCCTATTTAGTTTATGCTTGTAGATATTTCCAAGTAACCTTCTGAAAACGGAAAAGCAATACAGAGATACATCAGCTGGCATAAACTTACTGGAAAAATATCCGTATGGAATGCTTAGTTTGGATATAGCAGAGATTTAATCTGTGTTAGCACAAGTGTATTTTCATTAATAAACTCTGTTTATTAAATAACACGTGGTAGTTTAGACATTGTGCTGCACTGATCTGCCCAAGTCCTGGCTCTGGGCCGCTCTCAGTTGAAAAAAAAACATGGTATTGTTATGGTCTTGTCTAGCACTCCTCACCACAGTGGACTCGATTCACTAAGACATGGGACGTTATAGATCTGATTTTATTCTCCTCTCCAATGGTTTTATGGAAATGATGGAAAACTCCAGTGGTTTTAATGGGAATTAAACTTCCCAGATACCTGTGCAATGTGAAAGTGAGTGGGTATTATAACTACTTGATGCATTTGTGACACATGCAGATAAGACTGAATAACTGAAGGAACTAGGGCAACTCCTTCATCTTTATGCTGTCTGGTGTAATCCAGGTCATACTGGTATTGATTTAATGCTAGCAAAAGATTTGATAATTACTACAAAGTAAAGTTGCTTTATCACATTTTCTACATCCATCTCAATTACACACAAACCTTCAATAATTGCTGACTCATTTAGAACTCTGAGCAGCAAGACAAGAACTGCAAAGATATTGATACAGATTTTGCTTCTCATCTTGGAGATTCAAACTAAATTGGGGTTCAGACACATAAGTTGAACAGTATAGGAAACTTAGCTTATTATCATCTAAATTGGCTTTTCAAGTATATTTGTATCTGCCATTTCTCAGTGGTACAGTATTACAGTAGCCTATAAATAGGAAAACAATTTGCTTCTAACATAGTGCACTTTAAAGTAATCTAAATGGATCAATAATTAAGTTCCAGAATACCTAACTGAGAAAGGTGCTGTTTTCTTCAATTTTTAACTACTAAAAAGTAGTAATCAGAGGCTTTGAAACATACCCAGTTATGGGTAAAGTAAGTAATACATCAAAAAAAAACCCCAGTTCCATTCATTACATTGGGAACAAAAGAATACTGACATTGAAAACATTCTGTTCTCAACAGAATTTTTCATGGTAACCTGTAATTTGTAACTGCATATCCAGTGTGACTTCCGTATATAGAAATACAATAAAGAATTGTAAGAGCCGCGCTATTTAGGTCACCAGAAAAATGAGAAATTAATTAAATGAAGTCATTCTGTGGCGTTTGCTCAGCACTAAAATGACACAAAGGCACATCTACACGATTTCCTAAAGTTTAATTCATTTGGATACTCATGATCAAAGTCTTCGGATAATTACAAAGAAATGTCAAGGTTGCAACATTCTGTCTTGAATGACTCAATGAAGGAAAAATTGAAAAAGAAGGGAAAGGGAAAAAAAGGAATAAGAAGCCCAACAACCAAATTGCATCCCCAAAATTACTTTTTCCAAAGGGAAGAAAAAGCAAACTGTTTGGTTTTTTTTTTCCCCAGTAACTGTATTTTCTGAACTATAAAACAAAACAGTTCCTCTTATTTATTCTTTCAGACTTCCTGTGACTGTTGCGGTGCAATGGTGGCACCTATCGGTGTGTGATATATATGAAAATCACACTCTGACAAGGATATTTTTTTCTAAATTAATACAGTCCACTCTGTTTCTGCATGCTGAGAGCAGCACTAGAAAGACAATTCCTGCATTGAGGTAACAGCATGATTCATAGTAATAGCTCTGAAATTAGTAATTTCTGATTCAGGATTTTTCCCACATGTTGTGACTGTATTCTTGAAGCAAATACTACAGAACTGATCTTTTAACAGGTAGTGGGCCTACCAGTTCCCTTCAGAATAACTGGATGGATGCCCCCTTCTGTGCATGAGTCATTCTTTTCTGATGTTTCCTGAGAAAAGAGAATAAATAAGGGGAGCATACATGCAAGAGTAGGTAGAAGGAGTCCTGTGTGAGTCAAGCTGTGCAAAATGGGGTTTTGCTGTTTCTTCATCTCTCAGAAAGAAGAGGATATAGAAAAGGCTGAGGTGGTATGGGGAAAGGGCAGGCAGAGACAGATGTAGATTCACAGCTGTCCCTGATCTCACTGTCCTGAGCAGGCACATAAGAGACCTGTATGTGTAGGAAAAAAAAAAAACCGGTTCTGCTTCCTCCAAGCTTCTTTTTCTGACTTTTCTAACTAGGATGAAGAGCTTCCTGTAGAAAGACAGTGAGAAAATGAGTTTGTCTTCACTGTAAGCAGTAAGTGACAAATGAGAATATCACAGTGATTTGAGACACACATAAAAAGATTTTGCAACGGAAAAATAATGAA